>CM038673.1:412073665-412384776 GCA_021605145.1 Aegilops bicornis | reverse complement strand
TGGCATGTGTGGGGCGGTTCCTCGCACGCATGCATCACATCATCAAGTAAATGGGCAGGTGCGACCGCGGCACCTTCCCCATAAAAGGGATAACCGGGGCGCCAGCTGTTCCTTTTTACCTTCACGCTAACCCCTAATCTCGGAAGCCTCCGGCTTGTTTTCCATCTTCTTCTCCAAGCTCGCTCTTCCTTCGCCGCCGCCGTAGGCGATTCCATAGCAACGCCCTCTGTCTGCCGCTTCTTCCCCAGCCGCCATGGCACCGCAAATCCATCAAGGGCGGCAAGGGTGTGGCTAGAATGCAGAATGCCGGACGAAGCGGCGAAGCAGCCGGAGAGTCTTGAGCTTAGACCACAGCCAGACCTTGACGCGGTCCATGCCCTCTTCCCCTCGGCGGTCGGCGTGTTAGGAGCCTTGAAGCCTTCAAGCCCTGGTGGGGTTGAAAGGCGAGGGAAGAAGTCGGGGCACATCCGACCACAGCGTCGTCCCGCCCAACTCACAGCAGCGGAGGCTGCCCCTAATCGGTACCCCTTTTTTGTCGACTATTTTTCCTGTGGGAGTTGTCCTCCCTTCTCTGATTTCTTCAGTGACATCATGCACACCTTTGGCTTCCACCTCTTGGGTTTTACCCCGAATGCGGTGGCGTGCATGGCCCTTTCAGCCGCACCTCTGCGGGGGTTTTGGCAGGGGTGCACCCTCAACCTGGCGCTCTTCCACCATTACTTCTTCCCTCGGATCAGCACGGGAGGCGCCATTTCTCGTTCGTCCACGGATCCCAAGGTCCAAGGAGCGTGCCGGATGTCGCCATCAAGGAGAGGTGGGAAGAATGCGGGGCGGTGGTGCTGGATCAAAGAGAAGGACCCGGGCCAGTTGTTATCTGAAGTTCGCCGAGGCGCGAGCGCGCAAATCGCGAAGCAATTGGAGCAACGTCGACACCGATGACGAGAAGCTCACGATTGCCACCACCAGGATCCTTCAGGTCACCGAGGCCGGGCTCACCCTCGAGATGATCAGGGCGGACTTCATCCGCCGCCGTATCGCTCCATTGCACAACAAGGGGAGGCCGGCCTGGCTCTTCACGAACCCCGCCGACATCATGCGGCTCCACCCCGGCCTCGACCACAATTTCACGGTGATGGGGCACGCCCATTTCTGCCAGCGAATCTTCCAGCTCGATGTGGGACGCGAAGGTGAGGTCGAGTGGACCGGCAAGGTCGCGAGGGCCGCCGTGAAGGCCGGCAAGGTTTTCAATGGGCCCTTGTTCAAGTTGCCGGCAGGAGTGGTCCCACTGTGCAACAGTTCGCGCCGGATCGACATCATCGCCATGATGCCGTACTGCAACGTGCATGGCCCTAACCCGAGCTGGGCCGAGCCGGAGGACGTCGAGGTGCAGCAGTTCTTCGACACCCTGCACGAGGTGCGGCTGGTCGTCCAGGACACCACCCAAGCGGAGCTAGATTACATCGCCGCCAGGGCGATGGAGGCGAAGCTTACCGAGGAGGCGAGCATCACCGGTGGTGTGGAGGACAAGGGCCAGCAGGCGGAGGAGGAGGCTTCGCCCGGGTGGGCGGAGGCCGCTGGGGAGGCCAGCAATGCCGGCACCGAGGCTCCTCTGGTTGAGGACGCGGTCGATGAGCCGTCGGATGAGGAGGCCGGGGCTGTTGACCCTCTGGCCACGGGGAGAGGCGAGTCCTGCGGCGAGCCGGTGCGGCCCGTCAGGACCACGCGGCGGCCAAAGTCCCCGGAGGAGTCCGCGGGTCAGACGAGGGCCGCGGCGGTGAAGAAGGTGGTGAAGGCCGCGGCAGCAAGGAGGAAGGCATCTGCTTCTTCTTCGTCCAAGCGCACGCAGACTCCGCCTTCCTCCCCTCCTCGGCAGATGCCGGCCAGGTAGGGGTCACTTCGACTTTGGATCCCTCGGCCCGAGGAGGAAGAGCAAAGCAGTAGAGGAGGAGGTGGATGGCGAGTAAGTATCTATCTTCTTCCGTCATCTCTGTCTCCTCAATACGTGTCGCTTGTCTTAACTTGTTTTCATCTGTGAGGGGAGCTGGAGGCAGCCCAAAGGGTGAAGAGGGCCAAGACCTCGGCGGGAGGCCAGCCCCTGATGGTACTTCAAGGGCGCCACTGGTGGTGTTGAGTAGCCCCGACAGCAGCCCCCGGCCCAGCCCCCGGCGTAAGCTCACTACTCTCCCCTCGTCGACAAGTGTCAGGGGTACAATACTTTGGTGCTAACCTTGCCGGGTATGCAGGAGGAGAGCGGCAGCAGGAGGAGCCGCAGAGGGCTACTCCCAACATGCCGCCCCCATCGACCACGCCGCCCGAGGCGTCCCAGTGGGCGCCAAGCACCGAGCCCACGCACATGGAGGAGGAGGAGGAGAACTTGGGCGCTGGGGGCTTTCCTCGACGCCAAATGTTGGCGGGGAGGGGACTTCTTTCCCAACGGTCTTTGGTAGCAGGTGGGAATCTTTCGCCTTTCGTCCCTGTTCCTTTTTCTTTCTGGCTCTTGGTCTTGGCCTTGCCTCACTCCCTTCTTTGGTGTCCAGATTCCTCCTCGGTGAACCCGGAGGACGTGGACGCCATCATCGAGGACGTCGTCAAGGCCGTCCAGGCGGACGCCGAGAAGATCGCCGCCGAGGAGGCCACCAAGGGCGCTGCTTAGGACGCTGCCAAGGGGCCTGCCGAGGAGGCCGGCAGGGCCGCCGTTGAGGAGGCCGGCAAGGGGCTTGCCGGGGAGCCCGACAAGGGGCCGCTGCCGAGGAGGAGGAGGGGGTGGCTGATGACCGGCCTTCCTCCTCTGCTGCTTCCGGCTCCGGCAAGTACCCGAGGGTGGGTGACGACTTGTTCGTCCACCTTCCAGGCGCGTCGAGCACCAGGACACTCGTCGAGGGAGAGGTGTTCGATGACGAAGTGCTTGACGCTGCCGGGCTTGAGGTTGTCGACGAGCCGAGCGTCGGTGGCGACGGCTCCCAGAAGGAGCGGCTGCTCCAGGCCATGGGTGCCAACTCTGGAGACTCCAGGCGCTCCACCGTGCCCGCCTGGACAAAGTCAGGTCGAGGACGGCGGTGGTGGAGAAGGCGGAGGCGGACCTCCAGAAGCGCGTCGCCGAGACGCAAGACTAGTTCCGCCAGACTCACGAGGAGCTGAGGACCGCCCAGGGCGAGCTGGCCAAGCGTGATGAGGAGCTCACCATGAAGCTGGCCGACATAGAGAAGGCCCAAGAGACGGTGAAGAACTTGGCCGCCGCTGGTTGCCGGACCCGACGAGGTCGTCTTGAATTCCCAGGGAGGAGGACCTTGCCGCGCCTGAGGAAGCTTGCCGCCACGCTCCATGACAAGGAGGAAAGAGGTGGAAGCTTGTCTTCGCAGTGGACCGAGCGTGGAAGCAGAGGCACACAAGAGGCGCTCGATGCAGGCCCGAGTTCACGCCCGGCAAAGGTGAAGGAAAGGAGGTGGAGCGCGACAGGCTAAAGGAGCGGGCCCTGAAGTTGTCCCAGGAGAAGGACACGCTTAATAGCGCCCTGACAGAGGCGCAGGGCACGGCCGTCAGCAGGGCTGGGGAGCTCTCCGAGGCCAACAAGTCCATCAAGGACCTCACGCTGAAGCTGGAGGGCCTCGAGGGGGTGCTCTCGGAGGCCAAAACCCGGGAGGGACCACAGCCCAAGGAGCTGGGCGGAGAAGCGATTCTTGAGAACGAGGCCCTCAACTTCATGGATCACGTGGAGGCGAAGCTGCTGGCTCAATCGCCTTGCCACGTTGCCAACCAGGCCGCCATGGCAATTGGCCACCATGGGGATGCCGGACGTGAGGTATGCCCCGGAGCAGAGCGTGAGCGCCAACTGCAGCCTGACCCTGTTCTTTGATAAGGTCGTCAGCGCTTTGGAGCGGCTTCACACCAACTAGGCGGCCTCGCTGTCCGACGAGGCCCGGAGGCTTTGCCAGGGCGCCATGACGAAGGTTCTCACAAAGGTGGCATACTGGTACCCCAACCTCGACTTCGACACCGCGCTGGAGAGCTTGCCAGAGGATACTGACCTCGCGCCGCTCAGGGAGCACATCAAGCCCATCATCAGCCGCATCGGCGGAATTGAGAGGGTAGAGGGCCAGCACCGGGATTAGGTACCCATTTCTTATCGCCGCTGCAGGTTCACAACCAAGACAATCGCTATCTCTAGTTAGAACCGCAACAACAATTCGATGTAATATAAATCTTCGGCACTTTTAGTATCATGCATGTTATTTTCCTGTTTGATTTTCCTTTGTATGTCCACCCTACGTTAACTGGGTAGGTTTGCCGGCGCGTAAACCCAGGGCGGCATCTTGGGGACGGGTCCCCAGTGGCCTGCCGGGTGTGCTTGCCGCCGGGCGAACCACCTTACAACCCTTAGCGCAGCCGCCCAAACTGTCGAGTTTCACTCGAGTCAGAGTCGGGAGCGTTGCCAAGTGCGGAAGGCTACCCCGCCACTCTCGACGCGGCCGCTCTGAGCTGTTGAGCGGACTCGAAATAGAACAAGGGCGTTGCCAATTGCGGGAGGGCCCCTTTGTGTGCAGGTTTCTCATACATAGGCAAGATCTCCGAGGACGATAACCTTATATATAAAAGGAAATAACTCAAAGCTCTGAATAACTTAGCTTCTCTGTTGTCGCACTGGCGTCCTTCATGTTCGCAGGCGGCGCCCCTTTCTCCTGGCCGTCTCCTTCTTGGGAGCTATGGTGACGAAGAACTGCTAGGCTAGCTACTAGACCAGATTCTCACAACTGCGCCCCTACCTGGCGCGCCAAAGATGTCGGTGTGGAACGACACCTATGGGATCACAAGAATCCCTACTACGGTTGCCGGGGCGCGGGGTTGCGAGAAGAGCAGGATTAGTAACCAGCATGAGAGTCGCTTTGGTGGGTGTATTTCAGAGAGTTCTTGAGCTGTCGAACTAGCTGTGGTGAGTGTGTGGTTCGAAAGAGCCGAATCCTTCTCCAGTATGCCATGTGCCTCCTTTTATAGTCAAAAGGGGCTGCCACAGTGGCACACAGGAGGTGGAAAGGCGCATAGTGCTATGAGCTTATCGCTCGTATTACAGGACAAGATGCATTTAATGCGTAACTTAGGTGTCCCCTTGCTTTATCGGGGACGGGGGCGAGGCACGTCCGTCCGTCGCCGCTCCTCCTTGCTTCGACACGCACCCTGGCTAGTGATGACCCACAAGTATAGGGGGTCTATCGTAGTCCTTTCGATAAGTAAGAGTGTCGAACCCAACGAGGAGCAGAAGGAAATGATAAGCAATTTTCAGCAAGGTATTCTCTTGCAAATCTTTGAAATAAGTGGTAACAGATAGTTTTGTGATAGGATAATTTGTAACGAGCAACAAGTAACAAAAGTAAGTGAAGTGCAGCAAGGTGGCCCCAATCCTTTTGTAGCAAAGGACAAGCCTGGACGGAACTCTTATATAAGGAAAAGCGCTCCGAGGACACATGGGAATATCGTCAAGCTAGTTTTCATCATGTTCATATGATTCGCGCGTTCGGTACTTTGATAATTTGATATGTGGGTGGACGGTGCTTGGGTGTTGTTCTTATTTGAACAAGCATCCCACTTATGATTAACCTCTATTGCAAGCATCCGCAACTACAACAAAAGTATTAAGGTAAGCCTAACCATAGCATGAAACATATGGATCCAAATCAGCCACTTACGAAGCAACGCATAAACTAGGGTTTAAGCTTACGTCACTCTAGCAACCCATCATCTACTTATTACTTCCCAATGCCTTCCTCTAGGCCCAAATAATGGTGAAGTGTTATGTAGTCGACGTTCACATAACACCACTAGAGGCTAGACAACATACATCTCATCAAAATATCGAACGAATACCAAATTCACATGACTACTAATAGCAAGACTTCTCCCATGTCCTCAGGAACAAACGTAACTACTCACAAAGCATATTCATGTTCAAAATCAGAGGGGTATTAATATGCATAAAGGATCTGAACATATGATCTTCCACTAAATAAACCAACTAGCATCAACTACAAGGAGTAATCAACACTACTAGCAACCTACTAGTTCCAATCCCGGACTTGGAGACAAGAATTGAATACAAGAGATGAACTAGGGTTTTGAGAGGAGATGGTGCTGGTGAAGATGTTGATGGAGATTGCCCTCTCCCGGTGAGAGGAGCGTTGGTAATGACGTTGGCGATGATTTCCCCCTCCCGAAGGGAAGTGTCCCCGGTAGAACAGCTCTGCCGGAACCCTAGATTTGTTCCGTCAAGGTTCCGCCTCCTGGCGGAGGAGTTTCGTCCCGAAAGGTTGCTTATGATTTTTTCCTCGACGAAAGACCTCATATAGCAGAAGATGGCCATCGGAGAGCCAACAGGGGGCCCACGAGGTAGGGGGGCGCGCCGTCATTCAGTGGAATTACGGGTGGAAAAAGGAGCAAATATTAGAGACCTATTCTGCACAACTCCAAAAGTACTGAAACTCCACGAAAGTCATTTTGGGAAATAATAAAAAATATCCAGCGCAAGAAGTTCACCAGAGGGGGGCCCACCTGTCCACGAGGGTGGGGGGCGCGCCCAACTCCAAAAGTCCTGAAACTCCACGAAAGTCATTTTGGGAAATAAAAAAAAATATCCAGCGGAAGAAGTTCACCAGAGGGAGGGCCCATGTGACGCCCGGATAATCAAGCTACAGTAACCTCTGCTAATAATGCCACGACACCTCGATTCCGGTTGCTAATCTCGCGTTAGTTCGAAATCGATTCAAATTCTAATTCAAAAGAAAAGCAAACAACAAAAGTTTTCAAAATATTAAAACTAAAATGTCCGAGGTGAGCCAAATAATGCATAGGTAGGTATGGTGAAGAAACCACACTTCTGTAAGGTATTCAAATGCACTAAAATAAATAAAACAACAACTAAACCTATTATAAATGCCCTTTTGAAATTTATAAAAATGAGAACTAAATATTTTAAATACCAAAATATATTGTGGCGGTGGGCTAATTTGCAACCTCCATTTAGGTACTCTTTTTATAATTTTACAAAACCGAGTAGCTATTAAAACTATAATAAAAACAGAAAAAGAATAAAAGGAAACAAAGCCCCTCTTGGGGTTGGCCCGGCTCAGCCACCAGGCCAACAACCGGCCAGCCCACTAACCAGCTGCCCACCCCACTCCCTATACACCCCTGCCCAAACCCTAGCAGACACCTAGTACCCCACTCCTCCTCGCTTCCCACTCTCCTCTCTCTCTCCCGACCCCATCTGGGTGAGGCACCCCGAGCCCTTGGCCGTCGTTCGACCAGCAGGCGCTGCGATCGCCGCCGCCCAGGCCACCTCGCCAACCGCCGCACCGCCCCTGCCTCCTCCCAGGCGCCCCTACTCGGCCCGGATCGAGAGGGCCAGATCCCGCGCAGCCCTGAGCCTGCGACGCCGACGCCCATCCCCGGCGCTGCCTCGTCGCTGCTGTGCTACGCCACCTCGTCGTCGCCGCTCCATTGCCTCTCCCTCGCCGACGCCAACGCGCCACGTCTCCCCCTTCCTCACCTTTCGCAAGTGGCGCGCCGTCCCCCTTCGCCCCTCTCTCCTGTGTCGCCCGGTCACCACCATCCCCGCCATGGTCGACGCTCGGCCCCGCCCGCTCACAGCGCACCTCTCCCTCCCGCGCTCACGACGGCCTCGGCCTGCCATGGCCGCTCCACGGCGCTTCGACCGCCTTTCGTGACCCGTGGCGCGCCACCATCGCCTCCTCCTCATGCGCCTCCCCCCTGCGTCGCTGACCTTCGCTGGGCGCCGCCCTATTGCCGATTCGGCGCCGCCGCTGCGTCTTGGCCCGCCTCGGTCGCGCCGGTGGCCCTCACCCCACCACCGCCTCAACGCCCCGGTCGGGTGCGCCCTGTTAATTTGTGCCCCGGCCCGCGCCCTCTAGGCCCCTATTGGCCACAGACATGTGGGGCCCGGCCCCAGAACGTTTAAAAAAAGAAGAAAAGAAAAAGGAAATAAAATAAAAATGAATTAATAATCAATTAATTAGTGAATTAATTAACTTAATTAATCTTGTTTAGTTAACCTAATTAACTATTGTGAGTTAATTAAACTGTGATTAGATTAGTTAAATCCTAATTAGAGTAAGCAGTATGACATGCGGGACCCACACGTCCAGATTGACCCGGTCAACTCCTGATTGTTCTTGCGGCGTCATGATGACGTCAGCATGCACTATTCTGGATAATGTTAGAATTAAATAGTTAATAAATTCTAAAAATGATTAAAACTTTAGAAAATCATATAAAATAAACCGTAGCTCAGATGAAAATACTTTCTACATGAAAGTTGCTCGAGCAACGACGAGGCAACCCGGATCGCAACCCGTTAAATCCACACACACCTAACATATCAAACTTGCAACTTTCCCCCTCGGCTCCTCTTTGAAAATACGAAACACCGGGATACTTTCCGGATGTTTCCCCTTCACGGTACCACCTCTCGCGTTAGGGAACACCTAGCACCGCGTATTGCCATGTTACGCTTTGTGATGCTTTGATTGCTCTGTTATTTATTGTGTTCCCCCTCTGTTACTTCTTTCCGGTAGACCCTGTGACGATGCTTATGCCCCTGTGGTCGACTACGTCACCGACGACCTTTCCTTCTTGTCTGAGCAACCAGGCAAGCCCCCTTCGATCACCGGATATCGCCTACTCTTCTCTATCTTGCTTGCATTAGAGTAGTGTAGCATGTTCTTGCTTTCGATTAATCCTATCTTTGCTGCATAGCCTTTGTCCTTGTTACTACTATTGTTACCTTTACACCTTTATCCTCTTGCTTAGTATAGGATGCTAGTGTTCCATCGGTGACCCTACACTCTTGTGCATGCTGCGATGCTATACTCTTTGGGCTGTGATCACTTGGGAGGTGATCACGGGCATATACTATGTACTTTACACTATTACATTACACTGTGATCTTTGTTAGGAGATGGGGCTGAAAGGACAGGTGGCTCCATCCCGGTAGAGGTGGGCCTGGTTCCCCGACGGCTCCCGATGTTACTTTGTGGCGGAGGCGGCAGAGGCAGGTTGAGACCGCCTAGGAGAGAGGTGGGCCTGGCCTGTTCGGCGTTCATGGATACTTAACACGCTTAACGAGATCTGGTATTTGATCGAGTCCGCCATTTGGTCTATACGCACTAACCATCTACGCGGAGTAGTTATGGGTATCCGGCGCCGTGGTATCACCGGCACTTCGTGACGTCGGCCCGGAGCGGCCTTGCCGGATTGGATCGAACGCCTGCTAGGCTAGGTGCGCTTCCGCCGCCCTTAGCGTCTTGAGTGTGCTATGGGCGATGGGCCCGGACCCTGTCGCTTAGGTTTAGACCGGCGTCTTGACCTCTCTGTTGTGCCTAGGTGGGGCTGCGGCGTGTTGATCTTCCGCGGCGGGCATGACCCGAGAAAAGTGTGTCCGGCCAAATGGGATCAAGCGTGTTGGGTTATGTGGTGCACCCTGCAGGAAGTTAATCTATTGAATAGCCGTGATCTTGATAACAGGGCGACTTGGAGTTATACCTTGACCTTATGACAACTAGAACCGGATACTTAATAAAACACACCCTTCCAAGTGCCGGATACAACCCGGTGGTCGCTCTCTCGGGGTTACGAGGAGGATCGCCGGGTAGGATTATTGCTATGTGATGCTACTTGGAGGACTTGGTCTACTCCCTTCTACATGTTGCAAGGCGGAGGCTGCGGAAGCGTAGTCTTGACGGGATTAGATATCCCCTCTTATTACGGCATTACGCAGTTCAGTCCATTGATATGGCCCTTTACACATATATCCATGCATATGTAGTGTAGCTCCTTGCTTGCGAGTACTTTGGATGAGTACTCACGGTTGCCTTGTTCCCCCTTTTCCCCTATCTCTACTCGGTTGCTGCGACCAGACGATGGAGCCCAGGAGCCAGACGCCACCGTCGATGACGACTACTACCCCGGAGGTGCCTACTACTACGTGCAGCCCCGACGGCGACTGGAAGTAGTTTAGGAGGATCCCAGGCGGGAGGCATGCGCCTCTTTCGATCTGTATCCCGATTTGTGCTAGCCTTCTTAAGGCAAACTTGTTTAACTTATGTCCGTACTCAGATATTGTTGCTTCCAATTGACTTCGTCTATGATCGAGCACTTGTATTCGAGCCCTCCGGGCCCTGGCTTGTATTATGATGCTTGTATGACTTATTTATGTTTTAGAGTTGTGTTGTGATATCTTCCCGTGAGTCTCGATCTTGATCGTACACAATTGCGTGCATGATTAGTGTACGATTAAATCGAAGCGTCTGAGATTGGTATCGAGCCATTGCTGTAGGAATCCCCCTTCCAACTCCTTGGCCAAAGTCGAGTCTAGACTTTACATAACCTTTACTAACATGGCTGTGCGGCCCATGGGCCCACGTCGCCATTGGGTGGTATTAGGATCTTTTACTCCTCGCCTATACTCTGGGACTCTGAGCTCTCTTCTATTCGGGTTAAATGATTTTGCTAAAAACAAAACTAACTTTAGGTTCTCGATAATACTTTCTCCCGGAGAGCCCCTCACTTGAGATGATCTTTCTTTGCACTAGAAGATTCCGAAGTTACTCTCGATGTTCTCTCGAGTCTTTGTGCCATCGCATTTGCGATTTCTTTCCACCGTCAACCCCTATGAAAACTGCTTACACTTGCCATTCATACAATCATTCCCGTTGATCTTTTTATTACAAGATGTCCCGAAATACTCTTTGTTGTTCGAAAATCCTTTAAGCTTACTGCCTTGCAGTTCTTTACCACATGAATATCCCTATTGAAAATTCCTCGCACTTTGAGTATCTGTTCATCTCCAGTTGTTCGTATGCTTCATAAGATACTCTGAAATAATATCTGACCTTCTGAGCATCCTCTTCAAACTATTGCTCGGCAAATACTTGTATGCTTACATTATGGATGCTCCCATATCACTAGCAATATTCACTAGTATCTTTTGACACCGTCGTTTTGATCCTTTGATTCAGCATGTGTGCGAATGCACACAATCATCTATCAACCCTTCTAAATTATCTTTCCGGCTCAGACGTCATTTTGAACATGAGATGGTTCTCGACCAAACTATTTGTCGTCAATTTTGCCTCTGGTCTATCCAACTTATCCATCCTTGATCGGGCCCCGCTTCGATCCTTTGTTTTGGAAATCATAATTCCTTTGTTAGCTAAGCATCGAATTATTCCAATGTTCTATAATATGATGCCCGTGCATTCTTTCTGGAGTACCGATACTCACATCAGCTCCGTTGCGGATCGCCCGATCCATTGTTGGATTTCATCCGACATCGTCCTTCATATTCAATCGCTTTGGAAGTTCTTTCTCCATTGGTAAATCCTACCCTATGATTGACCAACCATGCTCTGCTTCCGAGCTGGTGGTATTTACTATTGAAGCTTGTGGTATATGTTTCCATGATACCCTGACGGGTTGAACCTATGCCTTCCATTATATGTGTGAACTCGGAAGTTTTCACGAGTCATACTCATCTGGTATTTTACCAGGTAAAACTTTTAACACTAATACCATTATCGAAACGAGAAGTGAATGTAAGGTTATGCTTTGGAGAAATGGGAGTCGACCTTGAACTTTTTGTTCATGCCCATGGACCCGAGGTGGAACTTATCATGGAAGCTTCTTGTAGTAATAATAATCCCCTTGTTATAACTGCTTCTCTTATCTATGCTTGGTCTTTTGCGACCGTGGTTCTGACCATATTTTCTTCTTGATTCCATTTCTCGGACAAGTTAGAGTACTTGTCTTCTGCAGAGCATTAACCTAGTCCAACCTCTACTTGATCTGTCGTCGAATATTACCCCCTGGTATCTCAAGATTATCACGGAACTGCATAACTTCTTATGAGTTCTCCATCAAGTGCTACATTCTCACTGATTCCAATTTTTCACGGGCCCTGAGTTATTAAACACTCAAAGACACCGATAACTAACTCGAGTCCGCATCGCGATTAAGGAACTATTGGTAACCTTCATTACTTACGAGTTTGAACTCAATCACGTCATTCCTAGCCTGCTTGGCTATATCCTTGTCGTCTTGGATTTTAAGCATGCTACTTGGTCCTTAATCCCGAAGCACAACTTTCGAAGATGAGCTAAGCTTACGTCGATCTTTCTCGTCATATAATTTCACCTTAAAAACAGCAAGCTTGAATTGAGTTTGTGTCAGATGTCTGTGGCTCCAATAATCTTTTGTTGCATCAGTCCTTTTGCTTGATGCAGTCGCTGTTCAATTGCTTCTTCGTGGATCCTCTCGATAGAATTTGACGTGATCATCATCAACATTTTGAGCTCCTCCAGGATATCAATCAAATACATGATGGGAAATACCATCCTTGCCCCTCGATGACTGTGTTATCATCGACAACATTCTTGCCTCCCCCCAACATAAACTTGTTCATGTTATGGATGCAACTTGCTATCCAGCTTGTATGATGTTCTACCTTGAAGTATTAATGTCCTTTATGACAAGGATGTTGTGTGGATTGCTCCACCTCTTAAGAATTCTTGGTATAGTGATGCTTCTCACCGTCACCCTTCTTTCTTGGTCACCATGTTGATTCTAACCGGGGTACCAACAAGTGAACGGTGCTGTTTGGATTCTGCCCTTCTAGCAACCCTATTGCTTTGAAGTTAATGGTCGGCCGTCATTCTTAGACTATTGATTATTGAATCACCATTCCGACGTTGGTCGTGCAACCCAACCCATATTTCGGATGCACCTATCAACCAATGCTTAAACTGGGTATGTTTTCCTCGAGCATATCCCCTTATATCATTTCATCTGACTAATGATATCTCCTTGTTCACCTAATTGTGGAAATCAATCCTTTGGAAATCTCGATGAATTGTCGTTGAGCCCATCAGCCACCTTCTCATCCCCTCCTTGGTTTAATGATGAACTATTATTCCAGGAACCCGCTCCCATAGTTCATTTCCCGAGAATCTTGCAATGTCATTTCGTCTATTTGTGTTGCACCTTTTCTTCTCGGACATCCTGAGTCTGAGGTATCATGACACCAATTAGATCTGAACCTCGGTCAGATATGATGGTGGGAACATATTTTCAAGAGTTATAACATTGGTCGTTATATGACCCGGTAAGGTGGTGTCATGCCGAGTACTCCTGGCCTGAGGACCTATTGTTATAGTTTTCTTGTTGACAAGGTTAACCATTTTTCCATGAGGAAATTGAATGCCATGTTTAATAAGTTTATCCTAATGGATCCTTCGTGTATCCGAAGTCCGACCTTTGCTCGAAGACCATGTCAGTGCTATCTCGAAGCATGTCTATGGTACTTTGATTTTCAACAAGAACATTGAAGCCCAATGCTAAATGTTTCCTGCTAAATTATCCAAACACCGCTGTATGGGTAATGTCATGAAAATTCTTCCCCTTACCTACAAAGTTTTCTACGTTATATCATGTCATGGATATTATGCTTTGCTTGTCCTTGGGAAGGATATACCCTTGAATTATGTTGAAATATGTGTTTAAACACATTATCCTTTCCATTGTTCTGCTTGATCTGATGATCACATTTTCCTTCCATTGATTTGTTTAACCTTCCTTGTGATCCACATGATCTAAGCGATAATATTCTTACGCTTATGTAAACACCTTGGTGTACAACCGTGTCGATAAGACCACTGTTACTATGTTGATAACATTCCGGTAGCCACCGATGGATGAGAACTTTGCCTATTGGTGCGCCTCGTTAAATGACGAGAATATGGTTCTCTTCGTCCCTCACCCTTGGTACCAACGTTGTTGCCAACATAAGCGGCAGGCTATCCTATGCCATGCCTTGCTACCATGACCGTGCAATATGTAGGCGTCCTTCCTACTTTTGAACCACATGGTGGGCCCATAACCCACAGTTCCCAGGATCGAAACCTGACTCTCCTGCACCCCCCTGTTCCCAAGGTTGCTCCTCGCGTGTGGCCTCGTATGTAATTCACGAGCCATCTTCCGAGGGATCATCAAATCTGTTGCCGGATGCAATACTTATTCCTGATTGCTTTGAGCCCCTTTCACGCCCTGTTCAGACATCGAACGGTTGACTGCTCGCTCGAAACTTCCCATGAAACCTCATTACTTTGCTGTCGATATTTTCTTAAGTTTCAATTCGAGAGTTACTTTCCGCCACCTTCCTCGATGTTATCGACCGGATAGTCAACCTTGTAGAGGTCATCCTTTTGAAGCTACCCTTATCCTTTCCGTAAGTAAGATGAAGTTCCCCAAGGAAGGGACGACAACTTCATCATGATGACCCAAGCAGAAGAACTAAAGACATCAATGTATTGGATCGACCTCTTCGAGAAGAGCAACTATGACCGAGAAGAATCGTTAGAATTTCGTAACCAGATCCCTTCCCCCCTTATAATCGCTCCTAAATCTCGGGACGAGATTTCTTATAGTGGAGGAGAATTGTGACGCCCAGATAATCAAGCTAGAGTAACCACTGCTAATAATGCCACGACACCTCGATTACGGTTGCTAATCTCGCGTTAGTTCGAAATCGATTCAAATTCTAATTCAAAAGAAAAGCAAACAACAGAAGTTTTCAAAATATTAAAACTAAAATGTCCAGGGTGAGCCAAATAATGCATAGGTAGGTATGGTGAAGAAACCACACTTCTGTAAGGTATTCAAATGCACTAAAATAAATAAAACAGCACTAAACCTATTATAAATGCCCTTTTGAAATTTATAAAAATGAGAACTAAATATTTTAAATACCAAAATATATTGTGGCGGTGGGCTAATTTGCAACCTCCATTTAGGTACTCTTTTATAATTTTACAAAACCAGTAGCTATTAAAACTATAACAAAAACAGAAAAAAAGAATAAAAAAGGAAACAAAGCCCTCATTGGGTCATGGGCCCACCGGCCACTGAGCCAACAACCGGCCAGCCCACTAACCAGGCCGGCCCACCCCACTCCCTATACACCCCTGCCAAAACCCTAACCGACACCTAGTACCCCACTCCTCCTCGTTCCCCACTCTCCCTCTCTCTCTCTCCCGACCCCATCTGGGTCGAGGCACCCCCACTTGGCCGTCGTTCGACCCATGACGCTGCAGTCGCCGCCGCCGCCCGGGCCACCTCGCCGGACCGTCGCACCACCGCCCCCTGCCTCCTCCCAGGCGCCCCCCTACTCGACTGGATCGAGGAGGGGCAGATCAGCGCCGCCACAGGCTGCGGCCGCGGCGCCCATCCCGGCGCCGCCTGCGTCATTTCTTGTGCTCCGCCACCTCGTCGTCGCCTCTCCATCGCCTCTCCCTCGCCGACGCCAACGCGCCACGTCTCCCCCCCTTCCCTGCTCGCAAGTGAGCGCCGCCGTCCCCCTTCGCCCCCTCTCTCCCTGTGTCGCCCCGGTCACCACCATCCCCGCCCGCGGTCGACGCGCTCCGGCCCCGCCCGTTGCGCGCTCACCGCGCACCTCTCCCCGTCGCTCCCGCGCACGGCCTCGGCCAACCCATGGCCGCAGCCACGCCTTCGACCGCCACTGCCGTGACCGTGGCGCGCCACCATTGCCTCCTCCTCATGCGCCTCCCCCAGCATCGCAGCCTTCGCTGGACGCCGCCCCTGCTGCGATTCGGCGCCTTGACGTCTTGCCGCCTCGATCGCCACTGTGGCCTCACCCCACACCGCCGCCCAACGCTGGTCGGGTGCACCTGCTCGGTGTGCCCGACGCCCGCGCCCTCTAGGCCCCTATGGGCCCACAGACATGTGGGCCCGGCCCCGAGCGTTTAAAAAAAAGAAAGAAAAGAAAAAGGAAATAAAATAAAAATGAATTAATAAAATTAATAAATAAATAATCAATTAATTAGTGAATTAATTAACTTAATTAATCTTGTTTAGTTAACCTAATTAACTATTGTGAGTTAATTAAACTGTGATTAGATTAGTTAAATCCTAATTAGAGTAAACAGAGTATGACATGCGGGACCCACACGTCAGATTGACCCAGTCAACTCCCTGTTGACTGCTGATGTCATGCTGACGTCATGATGACGTCAGCGTGCACTATTCTGGATAATGTTAGAATTAAATAGTTAAATAAATTCTAAAAATGATTAAAACTTTAGAAAATCATATAAGATAAACTGTAGCTCAGATGAAAATACTTTCTACATGAAAGTTGCTCAGAACGACGAGACGAACCCGGATACGCAGCCCTTTCGTCCGCCATGCACCCCTAACATATCAAACTCGCAACTTTCCCCCTCCGGCTCCTGCTTTAGAAAACCACGAAACACCGGGATACTTTCCGGATGTTTCCCCTTCGCCGGTACCACCCTCTTTGCCAGCGTTAGGGCACACCTAGCACCAGCGTATTGCCATGCTACGCTTTGTGATGCTTTGATTGCTCTGTTATTTATTGTGTTCCCCTCCGTTACTTCTTTCCGGTGACCCCGTGGCGATCTTTGATGTCCTCATGGTCGACTACGTCACCGACGACCTCTCCTTCTTGTCTGAGCAACCAGGCAAGCCCCCCCTTTGATCACCAGATATCGCCTACTCTTCTCTATACTGCTTGCATTAGAGTAGTGTAGCATGTTCTTTACTTCGATTAATCCTATACTTTGCTACATAGCCTGTCCTTGTTACTACTGTTGTTACCTTTACCTTTATCCTCTTGCTTAGTATAGGATGCTAGTGTTCCATTAGTGACCCTACACTCTTGTGCATGCGCCATGCTATACTCTTTGGGCTGTGATCACTTGAGGAGGTGATCACGGGCATATACTATGTACTTTACACTATTACATTACCTGTGACACTGTTGTTAGGAGATGGGGGCTGAAAGGACAGGTGGCTCCATCCCGGTAGAGGTGGGCCTGGGTTCCCGACGGCTCCCGACTGTTACTTTGTGGCGGAGCGACAGGGCAGGTTGAGACCTCCTAGGAGAGAGGTGGGCCTGTCCCTGTTCGGCGTTCGCGGATACTTAACACGCCTAATGAGATCTGGGTATTTGATCTGAGTCTGGCCATTTGGTCTATACGCACTAACCATCTACGCGGGAGTAGTTATCGGTATCCCGGCGCCGTGGTATCAGCCGAAGCACTTCGTGACGTCGGCCCGGCGGCGCGCCCGGATTGGACTGGAGCGCTGCTAGGCTAGGTGCTTCCGGCCGCCCTGCATACGTGTAGGTGTGCTATGGGCGATGGGCCCGGACCCTGTCGCTTAGGTTTAGACCGGTGTCTTGACCTCTCTGTTGTGCCTAGGTGGGGCTGCGGCGTGTTGATCTTCCGTGGTCGGGCATGACCCGAAAAGTGTGTCCGGCCAAATGGGATCAAGCGTGTTGGGTTATGTGGTGCACCCTAGGAAGTTAATCTATTCGAATAGCCGTGATCTTGATAATGTGACGACTTGGAGTTGTACCTTGACCTTATGACAACTAGAACCAGATACTTAATAAAACACACCCTTCCAAGTGCGAGATACAACCCGGTGGTCGCTCTCTCTCGGGGTTACGAGGAGGGATCGCGGGTAGGATTATTGCTATGTGATGCTACTTGGAGGACTTGATCTACTCCCTTCTACATGTTGCAAGGCGGAGGCTGCCAGCGTAGTCTTGACGGTGATTAGATATCCCCTCTTATTACGGCATTCTGCAGTTACGTCGCGATATTGCCCTTTACACATATATCCATGCATATGTAGTGTAGCTCCTTGCTTGCAGTACTTTGGATGAGTACTCACGGTTGCCTTGTTCCCCTTTTCCCCTATCTCTACCCGGTTGCTGCGACGGGCGATGGAGCCCAGGAGCGACGCCACCGTCGATGGCGACTACTACCCGGAGGTGCCTACTACTACGTGCAGCCCGGCGGCGACGACTGGAGTAGTTTAGGAGGATCGAGCGGGAGGCCTGCGCCTCTTCGATCTGTATCCTAGTTTGTGCTAGCCTTCTTAAGGCAAACTTGTTTTAACTTATATGCAGTACTTTCGAGATATTGTTGCTTCCGCTGACTCGTCTATGATCGAGCACTTGTATTCGAGCCCTCCAGGCCCCTGGCTTGTATTATGATGCTTGTATGACTTATTTATGTTTTATAGTTGTGTTGTGATATCGTCCCGTGAGTCCCTGATCTTGATTGTACACAATTGCGTGCATGATTAGTGTACGATTAAATCGAGGCGTTCTGACCCTGTCCATGAGGTAGGGGCGTGCCACAGGGGTAGGCGCCCCACCCTCGTGGACAGGTGGGCCCTCCGTGAACTTCTTCCATTTGGATATTTTTATTATTTCCCAAAATGACTTTCGTGGAGTTTCGGGACTTTTGGAGTTGTGCGAATAGGTCTCTAATATTTGCTCCTTTTCCAAATTTGAATTCCAAATTGCCGACATTCTACCTCCTTATGTAAAACTTGTAAAATAAGAGAGAATAAGCATAAGTATTGTAACATAACGTGTAATAACAGCCCATAATGCAATAAATATCGATATAAAAGCATGATGCAAAATGGACGTATCAGCTAGCGACGCATGCGGCGCCACATAGGTAGGCAGGCAGCTGAGGTGGCGCGGTGGTGGAGCCTCCATGAAGATCTGCATGCCGCCACGCAAGCGTGTGCTGAGTTGGCCTGGAAGCTGCACGTTGCCACGCAGGTGCCTGCCCAGCTGGTTGGGCTGGCAGCTGCATGCGAACGGCGGTGGTGACTTGGTTGGTGCGGGCCTGGCTGTGGCCCCGCTAGCATCCTCGGTGAGGGCCTTGCCGGGTGGCCCGGCAAGGGTCTTGCCGCGGCGTGCTATCGTCCCCGGCAAGGACCTTGCCGGGGGTCTGGTGGCCTTCCTCGGCAAGGATCCTGCCGAGGATCATCGTCTTCTAATCCTCATCTGATCTTGAGTGTTCCTTGTCTTCACAAAGATCTGCATGCCACCATGGAGGTGCCTCCCGAGCCCTGGCCAAACGCGATGTTGGAGACCGTGGGCTCAAGGGTGGCTCTCTCTGTTGGTGTGGGGCGAGCACCCTTGCCGGGGCTGCTGAGGCTGCCCCGGCAATGGTCTTGCCGGGGGAACCTGCTTCATCCCTCTGCTCTTTGTGGTCTTGGCCTTGGCGTTGCTCTGGTTATCTTGGGCTTCGGTCTTACCTTGGCTCACCTCCCCTGTTCTGCTTGGTGTGGCCGTGGGCGCGGCTCCGACTGCCCGTGCACAGGTAAAGGGATACAAATGTGCGCCCCTCTTTTTGTACACCGACAGTTCCTTGGTGTCGATGGAACCCTAAATAGCAAGTATCGTCGGTGCGAGATACATGTGGTCGTCGGTGTCGAATATACATCCATGGCCCACAAGTGACGCCGACGTCCGGCGCCCCAAAGCAATTGTTCTCGGTGTCGATGGCGGTCGAACACCATTGCGAATTTGTCTGGCAGCCTCTGTGATGACGATTAAAAGGAAAGTGTTGAAACTTGAAACACCCAAACTGACTCAAGTCGGTTTGGTCGTTTGAAATTTCAAAACTTGGCTTTAATCCTCATCGCAGAGGCTGCCAGACAAATTCGCCAAGGTGTTCGACCGTCATCGGCCACCGAAACTATTGTTGCGGACGCCGGGCGCCGACTTCACTTGTGGCATGTGGATCTAGTGTGCAACGCCGAGCGCCACATGTATCTTGCACTGATGATACTTGCTATTTAGGGTTCCATCGACGCCAAGGACTCCCTAACCCGCTCATCCTGCTGTAAAAATTTAGTTAGCTCGACGGAAGAAACAAAATTGCTATGTTATCCATCTTTCGATTTAAATGTGCAGTTATTTCGTCGCTGCGAGGGTCTGGTGTTCGACCAGCTCTGCCCCTGCGTTCGTTGGTGAGCACAAATGACATCTCCTCCTCCCCCCTTCATTTGCTCTATTCTGGTCTTCGTGCTGATGAAACTTGCTAGCTATAGGTGTCAATCATCAGTATGGTAACCACTATGCGTCTCCCGTTCGAAAGGGTTACATATATAAATATGCATGCATTTGCATATTTATAATCGTGATTCTTTCGAATTGTCCAACGTTATCCATGGACAGCCCGAGTATGTGTAGATTGGGTTCGTTTTCCCATATGCTCTGCTCCGGATCCGATGCAGAATTTCGTCAGTGCCTCCCTGTTGTTCTCTGGGTACACATCCTCTCTGCTTATTGCCGAGACGTGTACCGGGAGAAGAGCGGGGAGGTGCTGTCGAAATTTTGCGTCGGATCAGGAGCAGAGCATGGGAAAATGAACCCAATATACACATACTCGGGTGGGATTAGGACCTATCTTTACCTATTAGTGTGTAGTTTGGATGTACGTAATAAAACTGACAAACTCCATTAACTGATGGATATGGTTTGCTTAATTATGTATATATTTCTTGTGTGTCCAGTAGGAAGTCAATATGAGTGATCGTGCATGGATTTACACCGGTTACACTAGTTAGAAAGTTTGGACCGAGGAATGGTTAACAAAAACCAAGGGGTTTGTTAGAGCCGCATTTGCAAATGGCCAGGAATTAAGCTGGTGCCCCTGTGCCTGTTGCGACAACTATAAAAAGAGGGACGAGCTTGAAATGAGTAAAGACCTGCAGAAGTTTGGTTTTACGCCTGGTTGCACGGTCTGGACAATACATGGTGAGTCTGCCCAACGTGCCAGAGCCGAGGTGGTTAAATCGTCGCACCGACGAGCATGGTACCGGGACCGCAGACATGGTGCAAGACTTTGACGATGCTCGGGACTCGGACGAGGGGATGGAGGAATCTGCAGAGGCCTTCACTGAAATGTTGGAGTCCTCAAAACGTCCTCTCCATGACCACACTGAGCTTTGTCAGCTGGATGCCACTCACAAATAATGGCTCTAAAGGCTCAAATCAACTTGGGCAGAGAATGCTACGACACAATGATGACAGTATTCGGACGATTTCTACCCAAAGGCCATGTGCTACCTCCAAACCTGTACCAGTCAGACAAAATCCTCCGTGCTCTTAAGATGCCCTATGTGAAGATACATGCCTGTGAGAAAGGATGTGTCTTATTTAGGCTTCAGTATGAGGACTTGAACTATTGTCCCATTTGCAATTCTTCCAGGTATGTTGTGGTAGACAACGGTATGGGTGAGAAGAGCAGACAAAATACCCGTTAATGTTCTTCGGTATATGCCAATCGTACCAAGACTTCAACGTCTTTTCATGGTCGAAGAGACGGCCAGACAGATGACATGGCACAAAACGGGCAAAAGAACCTAACTAGATGCAGATGGGAATGTGATGATGGTGCACACATCGGATGGTGAAACGTGGAAGCGCTTCGATGCATTACATAAGGAAAAAATGGCAGATCCAAGGCATCCTCGAGTCACCGTCAGCACAGATGGGTTCAGTGTGTTTGGTCAGATGGCAACCCAATACAGCTGTTGGCCCGTGTCTGTCATTCCACTCAACCCCCGGGCAGATTATGCAAAGAAAGAACATTTTCCGACGTTGATAATTCCAGGGCCCAACTATCCAGGAAGAATATGAATGTGTACATGCAGCCGCTTAAGGACGAATTGCAAGAAGCTTGGGATAATGGGTTCAAGACATACGACGCCTTTAGCAAACATAACTTCATAATGCGTGCCTGGTACATGTACTAGACGCATGACTTGACGGCGTATGCGCTATTCGTTGGCTGGTGTGTGCATGGAAGGTTCCTGTGCCCCACATGCAAGGGAGCTCTTGAGTTTCGTTGGCTGACGGCAGGGCACAAGTATAGTTGCTTCGACTTGCATAGACCGTTTCTACATCCTGGCCATAAGTTCAGGAAAGACATGAAGAACTTCATCAAAGGTAGAGTTGTCAAACACTCTGCACCACCTGCGTTGACAGGCCAATAGACCCTAGATCAGTTAAACACTCTCGAGCCAGATCCAGAGCGTCCAGGGTATTTCAAGGGGTATAATAAGGAACACTCCTGGACTCACAAGACATGCTTCTGGGATCTGCCTTACTTCAAAGACCTCCTTTGCCCACACAACATTGACGTGATGCACAATGAAAAGAATATCGCCGAAGCCATTTTTGGTACATTGTTCGGCATAGAGGGGAAATCAAAGGATAATACTAAGGCTAGAGTCGATCAGGAGGAGCTATGTGATAGACCGTTACAAAACATGAAAGAACCGAAAGGAAAGGGGAACTGGATGAAGCCAAAGGCATGGTTCAATCTTGGAAGGCCAGCTATGAAGGAAATTATTTTGTGGGTGAAAATGCAGTTGATGTTCCCCGATGGGTATGCAGCAAGTCTAAAGAGGGGAGCGAATCTTGAAAAATTGAAAATATTTGGTCTAAAAAGTCATGATTGGCACATATGGATTGAGCGGATAATGCCGGTGATGTTGCGTGGCTTCATCCCTGAGGATGAATGGCTAGTACTGGCAGAGCTGAGCTATTTCTTCCGTGTTCTTTGTGCGAAAGAACTATTGCCTGGCCTCCTAGAAGAAATGGAACAGTTGGCGCCGGAGTTGATCTGCAAGTTAGAGAAGATCTTTCCGCCAAGCTTCTTTAATCCAATGCAACACTTGATTTTGCATCTCCTGACCGAGGCATGATTGCGGGGCCCGTGCAAAATCGTTGGTGCTACTCAACTGACAGGATGCAGAAGACACTTCGAGCAAAATGTAAAAATAAACGTAGAATAGAAGCATCGATGGCGGAGGCATTCATCACTGAGGAGGCGGCAAACTTCGTGACAGCACACTACGAAGCCAAAAACCGTCATTTGCATAATCCGAACCCTCGGTACAATACTGACGAACCTCAAAAGGGTCAATCCAACCTCAGCCTATTCAAAAGGAATCTCGCACCAACCAGTGGTTGGAAACCAGTAAGGTTGGATGTTGAAGAATGGTGGACCATTTCACTGTATCTCTTCAACAACCTAACAGAAGTGCGGCCATACATCGAGTAAGATCTCGGTACATTGTTTCACAACTTCTAATTCCTTTGAACTTCTCTTATTCCTGGATATTTGATGCAGTCGATACGTCACCATATTCTCGTATGGAGCGGTCCAAAAGGATTCCGTCGAAGAGTATGAGCTTCTGGCAAAACAAGGAGCCGAATATCCCGGTTTCATCTCTTCGTTCAAAAAACGGTTATTTCCATTAGACCCTTTCTTTTCTTTGGCTAATTTGCGACAAATGCAACAATCCTTTCGTATTAAACTTGTAGGCTAATTCAGAGATTATGGATGCCGAATTGAGACAAGTAGCTAATGGTTTTGACTATAAGGTCCATTCATTTGACAAATACGACATCAACGGGTATCACTTTCGTACCTATGGCAAAGAGCTATCTATGGCCGACTAAAAGTCTACAAATTGTTGTGTCTCTGCTATCGGCGAAGGAGGTATCGAGTATTATGGAAGAGTTGAAGCAATTTATGAACTTGAATTCTATGGTGAAAACCCACCAAACATCGTAGTCTTCAGATGTTATTGGTTCCAAATGAGGAGACTAGAAGGACTCATGAACATATAGGGCTAGTCGAAATCAAACAAAGCACCCATTTGGATGTTCCCGATGTCTATATTACGGCTCAACAGGCAACCCAAGTTTTCTATCTACCTTGGGCCTCTCAAAGTGATCCAAATCTCAGTGGTTGGGACGTCGTTTATGAAGTGTCGCCACGTGTTAGACCACCTCCCCCCAATGAAAAGGATTATGAACCTCACATTAACCAAGACACATATGACGAAGGAGAATTCTTCCAAGAAACACGTCTTTCCAAAAAACGTTTCAAGAACTGCTCTACTCCAGCCCAGAACGTTGAAGTAGACAACGATAGTGAATCCGACTTCACCCCTGAGCCGGAACAAGAAGAGCCGGAAGAAGAAGAAGTTACTACTGTAGATGACGTGTCAATGCTTGAACGATTACGTAAAGGTGGCCTTACACATGATGATGCATTTATTAATGATGATGATGAGCACGTCATTACCGGTAGTGATGATGATGATGCTTTTGTTAATGATGATGACGAGCACGTCATTACCGATAATGATTATTAGGTATTCAAATTTTTATGTTGTACTTGATTTATATAGTTATTTGTATGATTGTATGATTTATATAGTTAGTATTTATAATTTTCTTACTTTGTATGATTGTTTCTTATACATAGTGCCATGGTCTTGATTTCCGTCCCGGTCGGCCCTCGCCCGCTTTATGATTTGGACGTGGTAAATTCTCTTTCATAACTATTTGTTGCATTTCACATTTATGACAATTATGGCCATCAAGTTGACATAGAGATATTTTAATCTAGGAGGTATGTGAACCGGAATTTGAAACGAACCCTCTTGTCGATAAGTTAAATTTAGTTGAAAAAGAAAATGAGTATTTGAAAGAAAAAATTAAAAGAATTGAAGAAGAGAAGATGAAATTTGAGTTGTATGTTGTCGATGTCATCGATGATCACAAGATGAAGATGAATGCAATGCGCTTGAAGATGGATGCAATGCGCCTGAAGCTTAAGAAGATTAGAAAATATGCTATTGATAATCAGGCTTGGTCTCATTATGCCGTTGGATCAATTGTTACCTTAGTTGCGATATTCATCACATTTGTTGTGATGAGGGTAAGTTTTCTCTAGTGCTTGCTTTACAATTGGACACTTAGCTTATTTTCCTCCTAAATGGCATAATTACCTAAGTTAGATAAAAAATAAGCTATACTTAGCTTATTAAGTTCATTTATGACATTCTTAGCATACTTAGGTAAAAAAATGGCATGATGATCTTTGTTAGCTCCAAAATGATATAGACTTAGCTTATTTTCCTCGAAAATGACATAATAACCATACTAAGCTCCAAAATGACCTATTTACCTACCTTAGCTCTAAAATGACCTACACTTAGCATTTTTACCTAGCTTAGCAATAAAATGACATTTTTACCTATTTTAGTCAGAAGAAGAAGAAGAAGATAAAGAAGACGAGAGGAGAAAAAGAAAGGGAAGAAAAAAAATCTTCTTCTTCTTCTTCTTCTTCTAACTTTCATCTTTCCCAATTTGCAGATTTGCTTTACATGAGGAAGCTTGAATTCATGGAGTGTACTATTCTTCTGGTGCTTCCTTGCTGTTTATGAAAACTTGTTTGGATATGTATGTCTATATGGATATGTTGTTGGAAACTTGTTTCTGGTTATGTATATATGGATTGCTGGACTTTGTTGAACTATGTTGTTGGATTGGATGAAATATGTTGTTGGACATGCTGTTGGATATGTATGCATGTATATCTGTGTTTGAAACCATGTCTAATTAATGGGATTTAAATAAAAACAGGGGATATATAGCCTCTTTGCCATCTGCTAGCGGACGACAAATAGCTTTGTCGTCTGCTAGTAGACGGCAAAGAGGACACGTGGCAGTCACCTGTGCAAACTGGGAACACTAGCTGCCTATTTGGTCATTTTGTCGTCCGCTGGCAGACGGCAAAGTGACCAGCTATGCCGTCTGCCGGCAGACGGCAAAGATTCAAACCTCTTTGCCGTCTGCTGGCGGACGGCATATCTGGACACGTGGTAGCTTCCCAGTGCAGCCTAGCTGGGCTCTTTGCCGTCTGTCAGTGGACGGCAAAGAGCTTTGAATCTTTGCCGTCCGCTGGCAGATGGCAAAGAGCCCCGTTAACCCCCTAACGGCCCTCACGCCACCACACTTCCGTCCCCTGTCTTTGCCATTGATACGTCCATTTTGCATCATGCTTTTATATCGATATTTATCGCATTTTGGGCTGTTATTTCACGTTATGTCACAATACTTATGGCTATTCTCTCTTATTTTACAAGGTTTACATGAAGATGGAGAATGCCGCTGGAATTCTGGGCTGGAAAAGGAGCAAATATTGGAGGCCTATTCTGTGCAACTCCAAAAGTCCTGAAACTCCATGGAATGTCTTAAAATAAATAAAGAAAAACCGTTGCCAAAGATGAAGGCCAGGGGGCCCACACCCTGCTCACGAGGGTGGAGGCGCGCCCTACCCCCCTGGGCGCGCCCCCTACCTCGTGGGCCCCCTGGTGACTCTCCGATGCCCATCTTATCCTATATGAGCTCTTTCGATGAGAAAAAAAATTAGAAGCAACCTTTCGGGACGAGACTCCGCCGCCACGAGGCGGAACCTTGGCGGAACCAATCTAGGGCTCCGGCGGAGCTGTTCTGCCGGGGACACTTCCCTCTGGGAGGGGGAAATCATCGCCATCATCATCACCAACGCTCCTCTCATCGGGAGAGGGCAATCTCCATCAACATCTTCACCAGCACCATCTCATCTCCAAACCCTAGTTCATCTCTTGTATCCAATTCTTGTCTCCAAGTCCGGGATTGGTGCTAGTATGTTGCTAGTAGTGTTGATTACTCCTTGTAGTTGATGCTAGTTGGCTTACTTGGTGGAAGATCATATGTTCAGATCCTTTATGCATATTATTACCCCTCTGATTATGAACATGAATATGCTTTGTGAGTAGTTACGTTTGTTCCTGAGGACACGGGAGAAGTCTTGCTATTAGTAGTCATGTGTATTTGGTATTCGTTCGATATTTTGATGAGATGTATGTTGTCTATCCTCTAGTGGTGTTATGTGAACATAGACTACATGACACTTCACTATTATTTGGGCCTAGAGTGACAGAAGCTTAAACCCTAGTTTATGCGTTGCTTCGTAAGGGGCTGATTTGGATCCATATGTTTCATGCTATGGTTAGGTTTACCTTAATACTTTTGTTGTAGTTAGCATGCTTGCAATAGAGGTTAATCATAAGTGGGATGCTTGTTCAAGTAAGGACAGCACCCAAGCACCGTCCACCCACATATCAAATTATCAAAGTACCGAACGCGAATCATATGAGCGTGATGAAAACTAGCTTGACGATATTCCCATGTGTCCTCGGGGCTTTTCCTATTATAAGAGTTTGTCCAGGCTTGTCCTTTTCTAGAAAAAGGATTGGGCCACCTTGCTGCACTTTATTTACTCTTGTTACTTGTTGCTTGTTACAATTTATCTTATCACAAAACTATCTGTTACCACTTATTTCAGTACTTGCAAAGAATACCTTGTTGAAAACCGCTTATCATTTCCTTCCGCTCCTTGTTGGGTTCGACACTCTTACTTATCGAAAGGACTACGATAGATCCCCTATACTTGTGGGTCATCAAGACTCTTTTCTGGCACCGTTGCCGGGGAGTGAAGCACCTTTGGTAGGTGGAATTTGGTAAGGAAAAATTTATTTAGTGTGCTGAAATTTTCTCATCACTTGTTACTATGGAAAGTAATTCTCTGAGGGGCTTGTTAGGGTATCTTCACCCCGTCGAAGAGAGCAAAGAGTTGCTCCTCAACCTACTCAACCTACTGAACCTATTGAAAATGAAACTGCTTTTGAATTTCCTTCGGGTATGATGGAAAAACTGCTAGCTAATCCTTTTACAGGAGATGGAACAAAGCATCCTGACGAACATCTACGCTATGTGGATGATATTTGTGGACTATTTAAGCTTGCAGGTGTACCCGATGATGTTGTTAAGAAGAAGGCTTTTCCTTTATCTATGAAGGAAGACACATTGACATGGTATAGGATATGTGATGATACGAGATCATGGAACTATAAAAGATTGAAATTGGTATTTCATCAAAAGTATTACGCTATGCATCTTGTTCATCGTGATCGCAATTATATATATAATTTTTGGCCTCGCGAAGGAGAAAGCATCGCTCAAGCTTGGGGGAGGCTTAAATCAATGTTTTATTCATGCCCCAATCATGAGCTCTCGAGAGAAATAATTATTCAAAGTTTTTATGCTCGGCTTTTTGATAACAATCGCACCATGCTCGATACTTCTTGTGCTGGCTCTTTTATGATGAAGACTATTGAATTCAGATGGAATTTATTGGATAGAATTAAACGCAACTCTTAAGATTGGGACCTCGACGAAGGTAAGGAGTCAGGTATGACACCTAAGTTTGATTGTGTTAAATCTTTTATGGATACCGATATTTTCCGTAAGTTTAGCACTAAATATGGACTTGACTCTGAGACAGTAGCTTCTTTCTATGAATCCTTTGCTACTTATGTTGATCTCCCCAAGGAGAAGTGGTTTAAATATCATCCTCCCATAGAAGTAAAAGTAGCTGCACCTATTAAAGTTGAAGAAAAGACTGTCACTTATAATGATCCTATTGTTCCTACCTCTTATGTTGAGAAACCACCTTTCCCTGTTAGAGTAAAGGATCATGCTAAAGCTTCAACTGTTGTTCGTAAAAGAAATATTAGAACTTATACACCTCCTGAGCAAGTCAAAGTAGAACCTAATATTGCTATTGTTAAAGATCTCTTGTCTGATAATATTGATGGGCATGTCATTCAATTCTCTAGTGAAACTGCTAGAATTGCTAAACCCTGTGATAGAGATAAACATAGACATGTGGTAGGCGTGCCTGTTATTTCTGTTAAAATAGGAGATCATTGTTATCATGGCTTATGTGATATGGGTGCTAGTGCTAGTTTTATACCCATTGACTTATATAAAGAAATCATGCATGATATCGCACTCTTTGAGTTAGAAGATATTGATGTTACAATTAAACTTGCCAATAGAGATACTATATCTGCAATGGTAATTGTTAGAGATGTTGAAGTCTTGTGTGGAAAAACCAAATATCCCGCTGATTTCCTTGTTCTTGGTTCTCCACAAGATAGCTTTTGTCCCATTATTTTTGGTAGACCCTTCTTGAATACTGTTAATGCTATGATAGACTGCAAAAAGAATGTTGTTACTGTTGGCTTGGATGATATGGTTCATGAGTTTAACTTCTCTAAATTTAGTAAACAACATCGTGAGGAAGAATTTCCTAGTAAGGATGAAATTATTTGTCTTGCTTCTATTGCCGTACCTCCTAGTGATCCTTTGGAACACTATTTGCTAGACCATGAAAATGAGATGTTCATGAATGAAAGAAGGGAAATAGATGAAGTATTCTTTAAACAGGAACCTATTCTGCAACATAATTTGCCTGTTGAAATCCTAGGGGATCCTCCTCCACCCAAGGGTGATCCCGTGTTTGAGCTTAAACCGTTGCCTCATAATCTTAAATATGCTTATCTCGATGAAAAGAAAATATATCCTGTTATTATTAGTGCTAACCTTTCGTAGCATGAAGAAGAAAGATTATTGAAAACTACGAAGAAGCACCGTGCAGCTATTGGATATACTCTCGATGACCTTAAGGGCATTAGTCCCACTCTATGTCAAAGATAAAATAAATTTGAAGCGGACGCCAAACCAGTTCGTGATCCTCAACGACGTTTGAATCCTAAAATGAAAGAAGTGGTAAGGAAAGAAATACTCAAGCTTACGGAGGCAGGTATATTTTATCCCGTTCATTGATAGTCAGTGGGTAAGTCATGTCCATTGTGTCCCTAAGAAGGGAGGTATTACTGTTGTCCCTAATGATAAAGATGAATTGATTCCACAAAGAATTATCACAGGTTATAGGATGGTAATTGATTTCCACAAATTAAATAAAGCTACTAAGAAAGATCATTACCACTTACCTTTTATTGATCAAATGTTAGAAAGATTATGCAAACATACACATTATTGCTTCTAGATGGTTATTCTGGTTTCTCTCAAATACCTGTGTCGGCTAAAGATCAAACAAAGACTATTTTTACATGCCCTTTTGTTACTTTTGCTTATAGACGTATGCCTTTTGGTTTATGTAATGCACCTGCTACCTTTCAAAGATGCATGATGGCTATATTCTCTGATTTTTGTGGAAAGATTTGTGAGGTTTTCATGGACGAATTTTCTATCTATGGTTCCTCTTTTGATGATTGCTTGAGCAATCTTGATCGAGTTTTGCAGAGATGTGAAGAAACTAATCTTGTCTTGAATTGGGAAAAGTGCCACTTTATGGTTAATGAAGGTATTGTCTTTGGTCACAAAGTTTCTGAAAGAGGTATTGAAGTTGTTAAAGCCAAGGTTGATGCTATTGAAAAGATGCCATGTCCCAAGGACATCAAAGGTATAAGAAGTTTCCTCGGCCATGCCGGATTTTATAGGAGGTTCATTAAGGAATTCTCAAAAATCTCTCGGCCTCTGACTAATTTATTACAAAAAGATGTACCATTTGTCTTTGATGATGATTGTGTAGAAGCATTTGAAATACTTACGAAAGCATTAGTCTCTGCACCTGTTGTTCAGCCACCTGATTGGAATTTACCCTTTGAAATTATGTGTGATGCTAGTGATTATGATGTAGGTGCTATTCTAGGGCAAAGAGTTGATAAGAAATTAAATGTTATCCATTATGCTAGTAAGACTCTAGACAATGCTCAAAGAAATTATGCTACTACCGAAAAGGAACTTTTAGCAGTTGTATTTGCTTGTGATAAATTCAGACCCTATATTGTTGATTCTAAAGTAACTATTCACACGGATCATGCTGCTATTAAATATCTTATGGAAAAGAAAGATGCTAAACCTAGACTTATTAGATGGGTTCTCTTGCTGCAAGAATTTGATTTGCATATTGTTGATAAAAAAGGAGCTGAGAACCCAGTTGAAGACAACTTATCTAGGTTAGAGAATGTTCTTGATGACCCACTACCTATTGATGATAGCTTTCCTGATGAACAATTAAATGTCATAAGCACTTCTCGTAGCACTCCATGGTATGCTGATTATGCTAGTTATATTGTTGCTAAATTTATACCACCTAGCATCACATACCAACAAAAGAAAAAGTTCTTTTATGATTTGAGACATTACTTTTGGGATGATCCACATCTTTATAAAGAAGGAGTAGATGGTGTTATTAGACGTTGTGTACACGAGCATGAATAGGAACAGATCCTACGCAAGTGTCACTCCGAAGCTTATGGAGGACACCACGCTGGAGATAGAACTGCACATAAGGTATTGCAATCTAGTTTTTATTGGCCTACTCTCTTCAAGGATGCCCGTAAGTTTGTTTTGTCTTGTGATGAATGTGAAAGAATTGGTAATATTTGTAGACGTCAAGAAATGCCTATGAATTATTCACTTGTTATTGAACCATTTGATGTTTGGGGCTTTGATTATATGGGACCTTTTCCTGCCTCTAATGGATACACTCATATTTTAGTTGCTGTTGATTACGTTACTAAGTGGGTAGAAGCTATTCCAACTAGTAGTGCTTATCATAACACTTCTATTAAAATGCTTAAGGAAGTTATTTTTCCGAGGTTTGGAGTCCCTAGATATTTAATGACTGATGGTGGTTCACATTTTATTCATGGTGCTTTCCGTAAAATGCTTGCTAAATATGACGTTAATCATAGAATTGCATCTCCTTATCACCCGCAGTCTAGTGGTCAAGTAGAATTGAGTAATAGAGAGCTCAAATTAATTTTGCAAAAGACTGTTAATAGGTCTAGAAAGAATTGGTCCAAGAAACTTGATGATGCATTATGGGCCTATAGAACTGCATATAAGAATCCTATGGGTATGTCTCCGTATAAAATGGTTTATGGAAAAGCATGTCACTTACCTCTCGAACTAGAACATAAGGCATATTGGGCTATTAAAGAGCTCAACTATGATTTCAAACTTGCCGGTGAGAAGAGGTTATTTGATATTAGCTCACTTGATGAATGGAGAACCCAAGCCTATGAAAATGCCAAGTTGTTTAAAGAAAAAGTTAAAAGATGGCATGACAAAAGGATACAAAAGCGTGTGTTTAATGTAGGTGATTATGTATTGCTATACAACTCTCGTTTAAGATTTTTTGCAGGAAAACTTCTCTCCAAATGGGAAGGTCCCTACGTTATCGATGAGGTCTATCGTTCCGGTGCCATAAAAATCAACATCTTCGAAGGCACAAATCCGAAGGTGGTAAACGGTCAAAGAATCAAACACTATATCTCAGGTAATCCTATAAATGTTGAAACTAATATTATTGAAACCGTAACCCCGGAGGAATACATAAGGGACACATTCCAGAATGTTCCAGACTCCGAAAAGGAATAGGTATGTGTTAAGGTAAGTAAACCAACTCCAAAACAAATTCTAAGGCAATATTTCTCTGTTTTGGAATATTTAGAAAAATAGAAAAATAAGTAGCAGTACGGGGAGGACACGAGGCCTCCACGAGGGTGGAGGGCGTGCTCTACCCCCCTGGGCGCGCCCCCTACCTCGTGAGCACCTCGTGTGCCCTCCGGACTCCGTTTTCTTGCACGATACATATTTTGGTCGGTAAAAATTCATTATATGTTCTCCCGAAGGTTTTGACGACCGTATCACGCAAATATTCTCTGTTTTCGTTTCGAGCTGTTTCCGTTGCAGATTTGAGGATTCCGAAGACTCGATCATCCTTCTACGAGGGTGAGCCTATGCCATGGAAGGTGGACGACAAGCTTGCATCATAAACAACACCTCCACCGCCAACAACAAAGAAGGAGACATAATCACATGGGTATGGGCACTCGCCTTGGCAACTGCCAAGCTTGGGGGAGGTGCCCCGTCACCATCACAACTCCTATCTTTACCGTTTTTCTTAGTTCGATCCTATTAGTAGTATCTTGATATAGTTGAATAAAGTCATGGCATGATCTAGTTTTGAAGTTTTGCTTTATGATCCCTCTATGCAATCGAGTCCGTGAGCTATATATAATAAAGATTAGTGTTGAGTCAAGGGCTTGATTACTTTGCCATGATCTTGAGTGAATAAAAGAAAATAATAAAAAGAAACAAAGAGTTCATATTGGTCTTATTGAAAGTAATGACTTCACATAGAAAGAGTATGATGATTAAAAGTTGTTGGGAGTTGGCAAATATAGTTTTGGTCATCGTTGCAATTAATAGGAAGTAATAAGGAGAGAGAGGTTTCACATATAGATATATTATCATTGACATCTTTTATGATTGGGAACACTCATTAAAATATGACATGCTAAAGAGTTGATGTTGGACAAGGAAGACAACGTAATGAGTTATGTTTTCTTATATCCTGAGACAAAGTATATTTTCATGGATCTCCTAACATGTTGAGCTTGCCTTTCCCCTCATGCTAGCCTAAATTCTCAGCACCAAGTAGAGATACTACTTGTGCTTCCAAATACCTTTAAACCAGTTTAGCCATGAGAGTCCATCATATCTACCTATGGATTGAGTAAGATCCTTCAAGTAAGTTGTCATCGGTGCAAGCAATAAAAATTTCTCTCTAAATATGCATGACTTATTAGTGCAGAGAAATAAGCTTTGTATGAACTTGTTGTGGAAGTAATAAAAGCGACGGACTGCATAATAAAGTTCCACATACAAGGGGCAATATAAAGTGACATTCTTTTGCATTAAGATTTTGTGCATCCAACCATAAAAGCGCATGGCAACCTCTGCTTCCCTCTGCGAAGGGCCTATCTTTTATTATTATCTTCTACCTTATGCAAGAGTCATGGTGATCTTCACCTTCTCCTTTTTATTTTATCCTTTGGCAAGCTCAGCATGTTGGAAAGAACATGATATATATATATATATCTAATTGGATGTAGGGGAGCATGAATTATTATTGTTGACATTACCCTTGAGGTAAAAGGTTGTGGGGCAAAACTACAAGCCCCTATCTTTCTCTCTGTCCGGTTAAAACTCCGTAACCACAAGTATTGCGTGAGTGTTAGCAATTATGAAGGACTAAGTGATAGTTGAGTATGTGGACCTGCTTTTAAGCTCTGACATAGACTCTTTCCGATGTTATGATAAATTGCAATTGCTTCAATGACTGAGGGTATAATATGTTGGTGCTCAATAAGGTTTATGATTCATACTTTGGCTTTGAAAAGATCATCAATTGAACATGAGTAATCATATGACAAATCTATATATGTTGCTGTTATGAGAATAATCATGATGCCTTCATGTACGTATTTTATTTTTATCGACGCCTCTACCTCTAAACATGAGGACATATTTATTGTTATCGGCTTTTCGCTTGAGGACAAGCGAGGTCTAAGCTTGGGGGAGTTGATACGTCCATTTTGCATCATGCTTTTATATCGATATTTATCGCATTTTGGGCTGTTATTTCACGTTATGTCACAATACTTATGGCTAGTCTCTCTTATTTTACAAGGTTTACATGAAGATGGAGAATGCCTTACCGGAATTCAGGGTGGAAAAGGAGCAAATATTGGAGACCTATTCTGCAACTCCAAAAGTCCTGAAACTCCACGGAATGTCTTAAAATAAATAAAGAAAAATCATCGCCAAAGATGAAGGCCAGGGGCCCACACCCCGCTCACGAGGGTGGGCGCGCCCCTACCCCACAGGCGCGCCCCTACCTCGTGGGACCCCTGTGGCTCTCGATGCCCATCTTCTCCTATATGAGCTCTTTCGATGAGAAAAAATCAGAAGCAACCTTTCGGGGCGAGACTCACGCCACGAGGCGGAACCTTGGTGGAACTAATCTAGGGCTCACGAGCTGTTACTGAGGACACTTCCCTCGGGAGGAAATCATCGCCATTGTCATCACCAACGCTCCTCTCATCGGGAGAGGGCAATCTCCATCAACATCTTCACATGCACCATCTCATCTCCAAACCCTAGTTCATCTCTTGTATCCAATTCTTGTCTCCAAGTCCGGGATTGGTGCTAGTAGGTTGCTAGTAGTGTTGATTACTCCTTGTAGTTGATGCTAGTTGGTTTAATTGGTGGAATATCATATGTTCAGATCCTTTATGCATATTATTACCCTCTGATTATGAACATGAATATGCTTTGTGAGTAGTTACGTTTGTTCCTGAGGACACGGGAGAAGTCTTGCTATTAGTAGTCATGTGAATTTGGTATTCGTTCGATATTTTGATGAGATGTATGTTGTCTATCCTCTAGTGGTGTTATGGAACGTCGACTACATGACACTTCACCATTATTTGGCTAGAGGAAGTCATTGGGAAGTAATAAGTAGATGATGGGTTGCTAGAGTGACAGAAGCTTAAACCCTAGTTTATGCGTTGCTTCGTAAGGGGCTGATTTGGATCCATATGTTTCATGCTATGGTTAGGTTTACCTTAATACTTTTGTTGTAGTTGCGGATGCTTGGGCCACATTTCTGCACCTTGTTTTCTTTTGTTACTTTTTACACGTTATGAATCATCTTATCACACAACTATCTGTTACCGACAATTTCAGTGCTTGCATAGAATACCTTGCTAAAAATCGCTTGTCATTTCCATCTGCTCCTCATTGGGTTCGACACTCTTACTTATCGAAAGGACTAAGATAGATCCCTTATACTTGTGGGTCATCAGATATGTTGGAGACGTATCAAGCATCCCCAAGCTTAATCCTGCTCGTCCTCGAGTAGGTAAATGATAAAAACAGAATTTTTGATGTGGAATGCTACCTAACATGTTTATCAAGTAATCGTTCTTATTGTGGTATGAATATTCAGATCCATAAGATTCAAAACAAAAGTTTAATATTGACATAAAAATAATAATACTTCAAGCATACTAATAAAGCAATCATGGCTTTTCATAATATCATGGCTAAAGAAAGTTATCCCTACAAAATCATATAGTCTTGTCATATGCTCTATCTTCATCACACAAAGCATTTATTATGCACAACCCCGATGACAAGCCAAGCAATTGTTTCATACTTTTGACATTCTAAAGATTTTTCAACTTTCAACAATACATGAGCATCAGCCATAGTTATAGCACTACGGTTGGAATAGAAGGTGATAGTAGACAAAAAGGAGAAAGGAATTCTCACATGAACTAGACAAATTAATAGGCTATGGAGATGCCCATCAATTAATATTGGTGCAAGTGAGTAGAGATTGCCATGCAATGGATGCACTAGATCTATAAGTGTATGAAAGCTCAAAAGAAAACAAAGTGGGTGATCATCCAACTCGCTTGCTCACAAAGACCTAGGGCAATTTTGAGGAAGCCCATTATTGGAATATACAAGCCAAGTTCTATAATGAAAAATTCCCACTAGTAATATATGAAAGTGATAACATAGGAGACTCTCTATCATGAAGAACATGGTCCTAATTAGAAGCACGAGTGTGGAAAAGGATAGTAACATTGTCCCTTCTCTCATTTTTTTTATTTTTTTTTATTTTGGGCTCTTTGGCCTCTTTTTGGGGGCTCTTTGGCCCCTTTTTATTCCAAGTCCGGAGTCTCATCCCGACTTGGGGGGAATCATAGCCTACATCAACCTTTCATCACATGGGACAATGCTCTAATAATGATGATCATCACACTTTTATTTACTTACAACTCAAGAATTACAAGTCGATACTAGAACAAAAATATGACTCTAAATGAATGCCTCATGCATATGAGAGCGATATGACAATGATGGCATGTCTCATAATAAACGGAACGGTGGAAGTTGCATGGCAATATATCTTGAAATGGCTATGGAAATGCCATAATAGGTAGGTATGGTGGCTGTTTTGAGGAAGGTATAAGGTGGGTTTAATGCACCGGCAAAAGTTGTGCGGTACTAGAGTGGCTAGCAAAGGTGGAAGGGTGAGAGTGCGTATAATCCATGGACTCAACATTAGTCATAAAGAACTCACATACTTATTGCAAAAGTTTATTAGCCCTCGAAACAAAGTACTAATACGCATGCTCCTAGCTAGGGGGATAGATTGGTAGGAAAAGACCATCGCTCATCCCCAACCGCCACTCATAAGGAAGACAATAAAAAATAAATCATGCTCCAACTTCATCACATAACGTAAGACCATAAGTGCATGCTTCGGGAATCACAAACCTTAACACAAGTATTTCTATTAACCCACAATTAGCAACTAGCATGACTCTAATATCACCATCTTTATGTATCAGAACAATTGCAAGGAATCAAACTTCTCATATATTCAATGATCTTCAATTTTTTTTATTATATCCCTCTTGAATACCCATCATATTAGGACCAAATTCAAAACCTAAGCAAATTCCCATACTATTTTTAAGACTCTCAAGATAATATAAGTGAAGCATGAGAGTTCATCAATTTCTACAAAATAAAACCACCGCCATGCTCTAAAAAGATATAAATGAAGCACTAGAGCAACTACCTAGCTCAAATATAAGTGAAGCACATAGAGTATTCTAATAAATTCATGATTAATGTGTGTCCCTTTCAAAAGGTGTGTACAGCAAGGATGATTGTGATGAACTAAAAATCAAAGACTCATATAGTACATGACGCTCCAAGCAAAACACATATCATGTGGTGAATAAAAATATAGCCTCAAGTAATTTTACCGATGGATTGGAGACAAAAGAGGGGATGCCATCCGGGGCATCCCCAAGTTTAGATGCTTGGTTGTCCTTGAATATTACCCTGTGGTGCCTTGGGCATCCCCAAGCTTAGGCTCTTGCCACTACTTATTCCTTAGTCCATCAAAACTTTACTCAAAACTTGAAAACTTCACAACAGAAAACTCGTGAGATCCGTTAGTGAAACAAAGCAAATAACCACTTTTAGGTACTATTGTAAATTCATTCCAATTTTATATTGGTGTCATATCTACTGTATTCTAACTTCTCCATGGTTCATACCCCCTGATACTACCCATAGATTCATCAAAATAAGCAAACAACACAATCAAAACAGAATCTATCAAAAACAGAACAGTTTGTAGTAATATGGACTTCACCCAAACTTCTGTAACTCCAAAAATTATGAGAAATTGGGAAAACAAAGGAAATTTGTATATAAATATTGAATAAAAATTAGGAATTTTATCACACTCTAGTGAATTTTAACAATTCTGCTACTGGACGTAAAAGTTTCTATTTTTCAGCAGAATCAAATCAATTATCACCATAGATCATCCCAAAGGCCTCACTTGGCACAAACATTTATTAAAACACTAAAAAACAATTTTTACAGAAGTAATATTGTGTATTTATTCAAGAACATAAGCAAAAACAAAAAAAACACAAAATAAATTTGGGTTGCCTCCCAACAAGCGCTATTGTTTAACACCCCTAGCTAGGCATATTGCATAGATCTAGGTATTTTCATCTTTGGTCACTTAATAGATTCATATGGTCACTTAATTTTCTTTCTTGGAAAGTATTCCATGCCCTTCCTTAACGGAAATTTAAATCTAATGTTTCCTTCTTCCATATCAATAATTAGGAAAGGTCTGCCAAGAATAATAGGGCATGAAGGATTGCACAATAAAATCTATGGGCACATAATTCCTATTTCGAACAATAAGAACATCATTGATCTTTCCCACAGGTTTCTTAATAGTGGAATCCGCTACGTGCAAATTTAAAGAACAATCATCAAGTTTATGGAAGCCTAGCCATCACATAGAGTTTTTGGAATAGTGGAAACGCTAGCACCCAAATCACACAAAGCATTGCACTCATAATCTTTAATCTTAATTTTAATAGTAGGTTACCACTCATCATAAAGCTTTCTGGGGACTGAAACTTCCAACTCAAGTTTTTCTTCAAAAAAATTCATCATAGCATCAATGATATGTTTAGTAAAAGCCTTGTTTTGATTATAAGCATGAGGTGAATTAAGCATAGATTGAAACAAGGAAATACAATCAATCAAATAACAATTGTCATGATTAAAGTCCTTGAAATATAAAAGAGTGGGTTCATCACTACTTAAAGTTTTGGCCTCGCCAATCCCACTTTTATCAATTTTTTCATTAAGATCTTCACCCTCCAAATTATTGGGACGCCTTCTAGCTAAAGTTGACTCATCTCCAGTCCCTTCTTTATCAAGTTTCATATTAGCAAACAAAGATTCAATAGGAGTAACACCAATCACTTTAAGATCTTCATCATTATTATCATGAAAACTAGAAGACCATGCTTTTTTAACCAATCTCTCTTAGCACACATCCTAGCGGTTCTCTCTCTACTTTCATTAATAGAAATTTTAACGGATTTCAGAGACTCATTAATATCAATCTTGGGTGGCATAGATCTAATCTTAAAAGAATCAATCTCATGAGAAATTTTGTCAGCGTTTCTATCCAAGTCATCAATCTTAAGCAAATTTTCTTCTACCATAGCATTGAAAATCTTTTGAGAATTAATGAAATCTTTAATATTGGTCCCAAGATCAGAGGGTATCTTATTATAATTTCCATAAGAATTATTGTAGGAATTACCATAATTATTAGAGGAATTACTAGGAAACGGCCTAGGGTTAAAATTGGCTCTATACGCGTTATTACCAAAATTGTTCCTACCAACAAAATTCACATCCATAGATTCATTATTACTCTCAATCAAACTGGACAAAGGCATATCATTAGGATCAATAGGAGCATTCTTACTAGCAATCAATTTCATAAGTTCATCCATCTTTCCACTCAAAGTATTAATTTCTTCAATCGCATGCAATTTTTTACTAGTAGAAGATCTTTCGGTATGCCATTGATAGTAAATTGCCATAATATTATCTAGGAGTTTAGTAGCTTCTCCTAATGTAGTTTCCATAGAAGTACTATCCACGGCGGAATCTAAAAGATTTCCAGATGCAAAATTCAATCCAACATAAAAAAATTGTATGATCATCCACAAACTTAAACCATGAGCAGGGCAATTTCTTATCATCAATTTCATACTCTCCAAATATTGTGCAACATGTTCATGATCAAGTTGCTTAAAATTCATTATATCATTCCTAAGGGAGATGATCTTAGCGGGAGGAAAATACTTGGAAATAAAAGCATCTTTATGTTAAGGAGTATTAGTATTGGTCTAGGAGTCCTTATTAGTCTATGTTTAGTTTCATTACACCTCAAGTCATGTGTAATAAATATATATATATGCCCCTTGTGAAGTAAATATGCCCTAGAGGCAATAATAAAGTTATTATTTATTTCCTTATTTCATGATAAATGTTTATTATTCATGCTAGAACTGTATTAACCGGAAACATAATACATGTGTGAATACATAGACAAACATAATGTCACTAGTATGCCTCTACTTAACTAGCTCGTGAATCAAAGATGGTTAAGTTTCCTAGCCATGGACATGAGTTGTCATTTGATTAACGGGATCACATCATTAGGAGAATGATGTGATTGACTCGACCCATTCCGTTAGCTTAGCACTTGATCGCTTAGTATGTTGTCGTTGCTTTCTTCATGACTTATACATGTTCCTATGACTATGAGATTATGCAACTCCGTTTACCGGAGGAACACTTTGTGTGCTACCAAACGTCACAACGTGAATCGGGTGATTATAAAGGAGCTCTACAGGTGTCTCCAAAGGTACATGTTGGGTTGGCGTATTTCGAGATTAGGATTTGTCACTCCGATTGCTCTGAGAGGTATCTGGGCCCTCTCGGTAATGCACATCACTTAAGCCTTGCAAGCATTGCAACTAATGAGTTAGTTATGGATGATGTATTACAGAACGAGTAAAGAGACTTGCCGGTAACGAGATTGAAGTAGGTATTGAGATACCGACAATCGAATCTCGGGCAAGTAACATACCGATGACAAAGGGAACAACGTATGTTGTTATGCGGTTTGACCGATAAAGATCTTCGTAGAATATGTGGGAGCCAATATGAGCATCCAGGTTCCGCTATTGGTTATTGACCGGAGACGTGTCTCGGTCATATCTACATTGTTCTCGAACCCGTAGGGTCCGCACGCTTAAGGTTTCGATAACAGTTAAATTATGAGTTTTGATGTACCGAAGGAGTTCGGAGTCCCGGATGAGATCGGGGACATGACGAGGAGTCTCGAAATGGTCGAGACGTAAAGATCGATATATTGGACGGCTATATTCAGACTTCGGAAAGGTTCTGAGTGATTCGGGTATTTTTCGGAGTACCGCATAGTTACGGGAATTCGCCGGGGAGTATATGGGCCTTATTGGGCCATACGGGAATAGAGGAGAGAGGCCAAAAGGAAGGAGGCCTGCGCCCCCCTCTGGTCCGATTGGACAAGGCGCAGCCCCTTTCCTTCTTCCTCTCCCCTCTTTCCCTTCTCCTACTGCTACAAGGAAGGAGGGAGTCCTACTCCCGGTGGGAGTAGGTCTCCCCTTGGTGCGCCCCCTCCTAGGCCGGCCGCCCCCTCCCCCCTTGCTCCTTTATATACAGGGGCAGGGGGGCACCTCTAGACACACAAGTTGATCTTCGTGATTGTTCCTTAGCCGTGTGCGGTGTCCCCCTCCACCATATTCCACCTCGGTCATATCGTAGCGGTGCTTAGGCGAAGCCCTGCGTCGGTAGAACATCATCATCGTCACCACGCCGTCGTCTTGTGGAACTCATCCCGACACCCTGCTGGATCAGAGTCCGGGGATCGTCATCGAGCTGAACGTGTGCTGAACACGGAGGTGCCGTACGTTCGGTGCTTGGATCGGTCGGATCGTGAAGACGTACGACTACATCAACCGTGTTGTCATAACGCTTCCGCTTACGGTCTACGAGGGTACGTGGACAACACTCTCCCCTCTCGTTGCTATGCATCACCATGATCTTGCATGTGCGTAGGAATTTTTTTGAAATTACTACGTTCCCCAACACCTTGGGCCTTCAATAAAATTAAGTTGCTTTCCTAACATGGTATTAGAGCCTAGGTTTAGGTCTCTGGACGCCGCAACCCGTCCTTACGATCCAATTTTTTCCGTCTCCCCCTAGATTGATCTGTTCTGCATCGATTGCATCTTCCGCCGGTCGTTCCTAAGCTATGTGGGCACGGGGCACCTACCGCGGGGCGCCTGCCCAGCCGTGATCGCCCGCAAGGCAGGCTGCCGACCCGATCCGCCCGATGGGTCAGTCCTACCTCGACCTGGTTGCTACTGCGCCACGTTCACACCAGTGCGCCCCATCAGTAACCGCGTTGCAAGCCAAATTGGAGTCGCCTCGTCTAGCTCTGCTCTCCGCCCGCGTGTGATCCTCTTGACCCACGTGCTTGCCTACTTGCTAGCTACTTCCTGTTGTTACTAGGTGCTAGCTAGCTACTTTGTACTGCTAGCGTACTACTACCTCTCTTCTCGCTTGCTACTTTGCTGCTACTCTGCTATTTTGGCCTCGCTGCCATGATTTTCTTCCGCCGCTATTGCATCTACTCTAGTATGTGTTCCTAGATTTCTAGTTTTCTTTATTTTCCGCTGCGTCCACCAAATCCGTTGATATTTTGTGTTTTCTCATGTCATGTGAGTCCACCATACCTATGTCAGTCAGCCTTTTCTGGTCATTGTCCTCTGTATAGGATTTCTGTGGCCTCTCTTTGCATTGTTGATCTAAGTCCATTCTCTTGCTCCCTAGCTTCTTTCGCCGACGGTTTTCATGGGCCATGATTCTTTAAGCAATGCTGCATTCTCTTGATGTGCCATCTTCTTTCAACAACCCATCTTCTCTTGATACTTCTATTGTATCTTCCATTGATACGGTGTCTTCCTCTAATGTGCCATATCTTCGTTATCCCCTTTGGCGACTCGACAGGTTTTGAAGACTCTTCATGCTACGACGACACTCTCAAGACGCGGATTTGGATTATCATTTATTTTTTTAGTATTACACTTATTCAAATGCAATGCTATTGCACACGCTTTGCATTTGAGGGGGGGTGTTAAGGAGTATTAGTATTAGTCTAGGAGTTCTTATTAGTCTATGTTTAGTTTCCTTACACCTCAAGTCATGTGTAATATATATATGCCCCCTGGGCCTTCAATAAAGTTAAGTTGATTTCCTAACACTTTACACTTATTCCATGAATCAATACTATTTTTAGGCAAAGATGGAAACCAAGTTTTAGCACGATCTCGTAGTGAGAACGGAAATAGCTTCAATTTAACAATATCACTGTCCACATATTTATTCTTTTGCATATCACACAACTCAACAAAAGTATTTGGATGGGATGCAACATCTTTGTTACGACTACCAGAAAATTGTTCTTCATAACAAGATTCAACAAAGAGGCATTCATTTCATAAGATTCCGCACTAGCAGCGGGAGCAATCGGAGTACTAATAAAATCATTATTGTTAGTGTTGGAAAAATCACACAACTTGGTGTTTTCTTGAGACATCGTGACAAAGCAAGCAATCTAGCACACAAGCAAATAAAATGCAAACGAAAAGACGAACGGAAAGAAGGTGAATAAAAAGGCAAATATTTTTGTGTTATTATGAAAACATTTTAGAAGTGGGAGGAAAACAAGAGGCAAATGGCAAATAATGTAAGTGCAAGAGATGAGTGTTTATGATGGGTACTTGGTAGGCTTGTTGTAGATCCTCCTCGGGAACGGCGCCAGAAATTCTTCCTGCTACTTCTTGAGCTTGCATTGATTTTTCCCTTGAAGAATAAAGGGTGAGGCAGCAAAGTAGAGATAAGTATTTCCCTCAGTTAAGAACCAAGGTATCAATCTAGTAGGAGGAACACACAAATCCCCAATAGATGCACCTGCATAAACTAACAAACACTTGCACACAACGTGAAAGAGGGGTTGTCAATCCCTTCATGGTCACTAGCAAGAATGATATCTGATAGAGATAGGTATAAAAGATAAGTAAAAATGTAAAATAAAGTAAAGATAAATAAATTGCAACAAGGTACTTTGGGGGTTTTGGTTGTATAGATCTGAAAATAATATGATAGGAAATAGACCCTGGTGCCATAGGTTTCACTAGAGGCTTCTCTCTTGAAGAAAGCATATGGTGGGTGAACAAATTACCGTTGAGCAATTGATAGAAAAGTGCATAGTTATGACGATATCTAAGGCAATGATCATGAATATAGGCATCACATCCGTGACAAGTAGACTGACTCCTGCCGGCATCTACTACTATTACTCCACACATCGACCGCTATCCAGCATGCATCTAGTGTATTAAGTTAACAAGAATGGAGTAACGTCTTAAGCAAAGCAATAAACTGATCTTTTTATCCTTAATGGAAACAATACAAATATGTGCCTCGCTACCCCTACTGTCACTAGGAGAGGACATCGGAAGATTCAACCCATCACAAAGCACCTCTCCCATTGCAAGATAGATAAATCTAGTTGGCCAAACCAAATCAATAGATCGGAGAGAAATACAAAGCTATATTAATCATGCATAAAAGAGTTCAGAGAACACTCAAATAATATTTATAGATAATCTGATCGTAAATCCACTATTCATCGGATCTCAACAAACAGACCACAAAAGAAGATTACATCGAATAGAACTCTAAGAACATTGAGGAGAACATTGTATTGAATATCAAAGAGAGAGAAGAAGCCATCTAGCTACTAGCTATGGACCCTTAGGTCCACGTTAACTACTCACACATCATCAGAAGGGTAGCAAGGTTGGTGTAGAGGCCCTCCGTGACCGAATCCCCCTCCGATAGAGTGCAGAAAAGTCCCCAAGATGGGATCTCACGAGAACAGAAGCTTGCAGCGGTGGAAAAGCATTTTGGTGTGACCCCTAATGTACGAGGAATATTTGGGTATTTATAGAGCTGGAATTGGGGTTAGAGGACCATGGGGGCCCACAAGCTCATAGCCCCCCTAGGGCGCGCCTCGTGAGCTTACGGCTCACCTGTGGGCCTTCTGGCCTCGTCCCAAAGCTTCGTGGTTGTCTTGTGGTCCAAGAAAAATCCTCAAAAAGTTCCGTTCTGTTTGGACTACGTTTGGTATTGATTTTCTATAAAAGACAAAAACAAGGAAAAAACAGCAACTGGCACTAGGCACTAGGTTAATAGGTTAGTCCCAAAAAATGATATAAATAAGCATATTAATGCATATAGAACATTCAAGATGGATAATATAATAGCATGGAACAATCAAAAATTATAGATACGTTGGAGACGTATCAGGGTAGTACTGGGGCTGTAGTACCGCAGGAGCGGTACTACTGCCCAACTACCGCTGGAGAGAGAAAGAGTCTAGTACCCAAAAATAAGCGGTAGTGCCAGCAGCACTGGACCGCGGAAGTACCGCACAAGCGGTACTACCGCTGAGCAGGGCGGTACTACTGGTAAGTAGCCTCAAGCACTCCTAAAGCAGATAATAGACAAAACTACAAAGATGCAGGGAAGGTATGTGGGTGCATAGGGAAATGTGTACATGTTGATTCCACCCAAACCTTTCCGAAGCGTACCCCCTCTTGATAGTACGTTTTCCTGTGAATCAATTCCACCAAAAAAGAAACACCAGAAAAAACCGTCTTCACTCTATACCACCGAGCGAAATAAATCGTCTCATGTTGTATGATAGAATATCTGAAATGCTCAATGCACATGATTAGTCCGCAAATTGTATTGTCATCAATCACCAAAACCACTAAGGGAGAAATATCCCTAACAATCTCCCCCTTTTTGGTAGATTGATGACAACACCGGATCTGCACAAGGATATCAAAGAATGTATGCAAACCCAAAATCTACAAAATATAGATGGGCTCCCCCTAGATGTGTGCACTATTTGAATATGCTTTTGGAATGCAAAGCACACACACTAGGATCGACACTCCCCCTATGTTTTATGGACTAGGCAATACTTGCAACAAACATAATATTAAAAAGGGCACAATAAGCATATCATCACATACTAACATAATAAGACATAATAGGATGGATAAGGGGTAAAGTATGTCTCACACCATACACACTTAGTCTCAAGTCTCACACACAAAATAAAATAAGATAAAAGAGTTCACAAGCGAGAAATCAAATAAAATAAAAAGGAGTTTGTGACTTGGCAACACCCTAGGAAAGCAAATCCCTGATCCTAAACTCCCTCCCCCTTTGTCATCGAGACACCAAAAGAGCAAAGAGTGAGTAACGACCCAAGGTGGTAGCACTACTCTGAGTCCTCATCCATGTACTCCTCCCATCATCTACAGCACGCTCCTCCTTGTTGTCTGCCTCAACTATCTTCTCATCATCGTATCTAGCAGCATGATGAGCAGATGTGACCTCATCATCACAATCTGTCCACTTGCTCTGCTTGGAGATCCAGTCCTCCTCAGAAGTGATCTTCTTCTCAGAGCCACAAGTAACCTCAATGTCAAGCTGGCACATCATCAAGATCTATCGCTGGTGAGCAGACTTCTCAACCAGATGTGCCTTGTACATCTTGTGCTGGATATCGGTCTAGAGCCAGAAGACCTTCTTCTTGACCTTGGTAGCCCAAGATGGGTGCTCAACAGGTGGCTCATAATCAGGCTCATTAGACTTGCCGGACTAAGTTGTAGGTACCTCAAACACAAGAACGGCTCGGGCGGCGCCCCAGTTATCCTTCTACCTCAGCTTACATCATGAATGGCAAGATCGCCAATCTGAAGGCGCTCCTCTGGAAACTGAGTGGCCCAATGATACGTCTCGAACGTATCTATAATTATTGACTGTTCCATACTGTTATATTATCATTCTTGGATGTTTTACATTCATTTTACAGCAACTTTATATCATTTTTTGGGACTAACCTATTGACATAGTGCCCAGCGCCAGTTGCTGTTTTTTCTTGTTTTTTACTTCGCAGAATATCAGTACCAAACGGAGTCCAAACGCAATAAAACTTTTTGGAGATTTTTTTTCTACCCAGAAGACAACTTGGGAGCCAAGGAAGTGCACGAGGGAAGGCCCGTGGGGCCCACCACCCACCTGTGCACGCTAGAGGCCCCTGGCACGCCCTGATGGCTGGTGAGGCCCATGGAGGTCCTTTCCACCGCCTATCAGCTCTGTAAGTACCCAAATATTCCAGAAACCCTAGGGGGCAAAGAGATCGGAGTTTTCACCGTCGCAAGTTCAAGAACCACGAGATCCAATCTAGAGGCCTTTTACGGCACCTTACCGGAGGGGTCAATGATCACGGAGGGGTTCTTCATCAATACCCTTGCCCCTCCGATGATGCGTGAGTAGTTAACCAGAGACCAACGGGTCCATAGTAAATAGCTAGATGGCTTCTTCTCTCTTTCTAATTCTCAATACAATGTTCTCTTTGAGATCTATTTGATGTAACTCTTTTTGTGGTGTGTTTGTTGGGATCCTATGAATTGCGAGTTTATGACCAGTTCTATCTATGAATATTATTTGATTCTTCTTTGATCTCTTATATGCATGATTATTATAGCCTCGTATTTCTTCTCCGAGACTTTGGTTTGCTTTGGCCAACTAGATTGATTTTTCTTGCAATGGGAAGAGATGTTTTATGATGGGTTCGATCTTGCGGTGTACTCACCCAGTGACAGAATGGGTAGCGAGGCACGTATGTATCATTGCTATTAAGGGTAAAAAGATGGGGTCTATTCTTACATGAATAGATCTTGTCTACATCATGTCATCGTTCTTATTGCATTACTCCATTTTTCCATGAACTTAATATACTAGATGCATGTTGGATAGCGGTCGATGTGTGGAGTAATAGTAGTAGATGCAGGTAGGAGTCGGTTTACTAATCTTGGATGTGATGCCTATATACATGATCATTTCCTTGGATATCTTCATAATTATTTTCTCTTCTATCAATTGCCCAACAGTAATTTGTTTATCCAGTGTATGCTATTTTCTTGAGAGAAGCTACTAGTGAAATCTGTGGCCCCCGGGTCTATTTCCTATCATACTTTTTCAGATCTATTAATCTAAAAATCCAAAATGTACCTTGTTACACTTTTTATTTACTTCTTTTATTTTGTGATTTTGTTAGATCTATTTATCCAATATTATACGATTTAATCTACCTCAATACCGAGGAGGGATTGACAACCCCTCTAACGCGTTGAGTTGCAAGTCTTTGTTACTTGTGTGAAGGTATTGCTTACATAGTCTAGGTGGATCCTCCTACTGGATTGATATCTTGGTTTTATAACCGAGGGAAAGTACTTACCGTTGCTGTGTTGCATCTCCCTTTAAGCCTGGAGGGAAAAAACGATACAAATACATGCAATCAAACTCTCTTTTGGTGCCGTTGCCGGGTAGGATCACGTCCAGATCTATCAGTTTTCAAGTTTTGGGTGAGATCACGATGGATGAAGGAATCAGGAGTGAAAAGAGCCTAAGCTTGGGGATGCCCATGGCAACCCAAGGTAATATATAAGGAGAACCAAGCAACTAAGCTTGGGTATGCCCCGGGAGGCATCCCCTCTTTCCTCTAACGACCATCGGTATTTTACTTGGAGCTATATTTTTATTCGTCACATATCATGAGTTTTGCTTGGAGCGACTTGTATTATATGAGTCTTTGCTTGTTTTGCTTTTTAGTTTGTCACAATCATCCTTGCTGGACACACCTATTTGAGGGAGCCATAATGATGCTATGATTTGTTAGAATTGATCTATGTGCTTCACTTAAAAAAACATTAGCTATGGAATTGCTCTAGTGCTTCAATTATATCTTTTGCTTTAATTTTTGAAGAAAAACTCTCATGTTTCACTTAGATTAATTGAGATTATTAAAAATTTTAAGAAATTCTCTCATGCTTCACTTATATTATTTTGAGAGATGAAACATTATTTATGCTGATGTTCTTCACTTAAACTTGTTTGAGAGCTTGTTATAAGCAATGGTAACATATATAACTAGTCCCAAAGTGATAGATATTCAAGCGGTATATAATAAAAACTTTCATGAAGATCATTGGATATTAAAAACATGATTCCTTCCAATAGTTTTGAGATATGTTGATAATAATATGTGAGTCATTTTTGTGAGTAATTATTCTTTAGTAAGAATATTGGCGTTAAGGTTTGTGATTCCCTATGCAAGAACGAAAGTCAATAGTTATGCAATGAAGTTACATCCTACTTGTGGTGCATCATTCGGCGTTAGTTATGCTCAATTCTCGTTTATGAGAATTTTCTTTTCTTGGTTAGTTGCTTCTCAATCTATTTGCTAGCCTCCATTTGTACTAAGTAGGAATACTACTTGTGCATCCAAAATCCTTAAAGCAAGTTTTGCCTTATGAGTCCACCATACCTACCTATATGCGGTATTTCCATGCCGTTCCAAGTAAATTTGTACGTGCCAACTCTAATTTTCAAAATGAATTTCCCTTTTGTGTGCCTGTACCGCTCATGAAGCGGCAGGGGGTGGCCAATATTTTCCATGCTAGATATTTTATTCTCAACATGAGTGTTTATTCACTTTTCATTACACGAGGGTGTGGCAAAGGTAATAGGGATGCCTAGTCCCGAAATGCAAAAAAAAATTATGTTGTTCAATAATAAATTCCTTGGAAAGTGTTGGTATGGAAGGCACCCGTGGATACGGCTAGCCATGGATTGTGAAAGTATGGTGGAGGAAGGAATAAACTTTATTTTCTGTTTGGGAACCGGCTATGATCTATCTAGCATGGAAAGTATTAGGAATTACTCGGTCGTTTTCGTTGACGGGAAAAGCATGCCTCTCAAAATATTTTATCTCTCAATTTAAGCTTTGAGCTCTAGCACCTTTACAAATCTCTACTTCCCTCTGCGAAGGGCCTATCTATTTACTTTATGCAATTTTTAATTTTATTTGAGTCTCCATATTCTCTTATAAAGCACTAACTAGGGAGCACTATGATTATACTTGTGCATTGGATGTAGCTAATATTCGAGTGTGTTTCATGAATGGATCAATGATTGAGCATGATGGGCTAGGGATAACTTTCTTTAGTGTTGATATTTTGAAAGACATGGTTGCTTGTAGATATGCTTGAGTATTGATGTCTTCATGTCATATATAGACTATTGTCTTGAATCCACAGTCAAAATGTCCATGCTACAAAAGAAAATAATATGTGATGAACATGTTAGGCGGCATTCCACATAAGAATTTTGTTTTTATCATTTACCTACTCGAGGACGAGCAGGAATTAAGCTTGGGGATGCTTATATGTCTCCAATGAATCTATAAATTTTTATTGTTCCATGTTGTTATATTATCATTCTTCGATGTTTTACATTCATTTTATAGCAACTTTATATCATTTTTTGGGACTAAACTATTGACATAGTGCCCAGTTGCTATTTTTGCTAGTTTTTTACTTTGCAGAATATCAGTACAAAGCTGAGTTCAAATGCAACGAAACATTTTGTAGATTTTTTTGCCTAGAAGACAACTTGGGAGCCAAGGAAGTGCATGAGGGAAGGCCCGTGGGGCCCACCACCCATCTGGGCATGCCAGAGGCCCCTGGTGCGCCCTAATGGTTGGTGGGGCCCACAGAGGTCCTTCCCACTGCCTATCAGAAATATAAATACCCAAATATTCCAGAAACACTAGGGGCAGAGAGATCAGAGTTTCCACCGCCGCAAGTTCGAGAACCACGAGATCCAATCTAACGGCCTTTTCCGGCACCTTGCTAGAGGGGTCAACGATCACGGAGGGGTTCTTCGTCAACACCCTTGCCCCTCCGATGATGCGTGAGTAGTTAACCACACACCTACGGGTCTGTAGGTAGTAGCTAGATGGCTTCTTCTCTCTTTTTGATTCTCAATACAATCTCCTCCTCGATGTTCTTGGAGATCTATTTGATGTAACTCTTTTTGCGGTATGTTTGTTGGGATCCAATGAATTGCGAGTTTATGATCAGTTCTATCCATGAATATTATTTGAGTCTTGTTTGATCCCTTATATGCATGATTATTATAGCCTCTTATTTCTTCTCTGAAACTTTGGTTTGGTTTGGCGAACTAGGTTGATTTTTATTGCAATGGGAAGAGGTGCTTTGTGATGCGTTTGATCTTGCGTTGTTCTCACCTAGTGACAGAAGGGGTAGCGAGGCACGTATGTATCGCTGTTATTAAGGATAAAAGATGGGGTCTATTCCTACATGAATAGATCTTGTCTACATCATGTCATTGTTCTGATTGCATGACTTCGTTTTTCCATAGACTTAATACACTAGATGCATGCTGGATAGCTGTCGATGTGTGGAGTAATATTAGTAGATGCAGGCAGGAGTCAGTCTACTAATCTTGGACGTGATGCTTGTATACATGATCATTCCCTTGGATATCATCATAATTATTTTCTCTTCTATCAATTGCCCAACGGTAATTTGTTTACCACCGTATGCTCTTTTCTTGAGAGAAGCCACTAGTGAAATCTACGACCCCCGGGTCTATTTCCTATCATATTTTTTTTGAAATCTATTAATCTAAAAATATAAAAATACCTTGCCGCCCTTTTTCTTTACTTCTTTTATTTTGTGCTTTTGTTAGATCTATTTATCCAATCTTATACAATTTAATCTACCTCAATATCGAGGAGGGATTGACAACCCCTCTAACGCATTGGGTTGCAAGTCTTTGTTATTTGTGTGAAGGTATTGCTTACATAGTCTGGGTGGATCCTCCTACTGGATTGATATCTTGGTTTCATAACTGACGGAAAGTACTTACCGTTGTTGTGTTGCATCTCCCTTTAAGCCTGGAGGAAAAAACCAACGCTGATACACGCAATCACCCAAGTGTCCTTAACAAGCTTAAAGAGATAGGGCCCATAGATGGGCACCTTCCGGTCAAACACATAAGAACGAAGCACATATCACATGCCATGAGAAACATCCAGAATGCATATCTTGTTCTTCTCCTTCTGACACATCAAAAGCATGTCCAAAAGATAAGAATGTACCATGTCCAAGTTCCCAATGCAAGGTAGCGATGCATTATGTCCGAAGATGGGATCAACTCTTTGACCTCTCCCCTGGCAGTCTTCCTCGTCCTCATGTAGTGATCCAACTTGGACTTGTGTGTGGCAGCAGACTCCTCGTGAGGACGAAGTCCGAGAGAGTTCTCTAGCCCCTCATCTCCAAAGTCAGGTCTATTCATAAATGTCTTCCACTTAGCATCAGCTGCCTCCCATGTGTCATCCAGGTGAGAGTCTTATCATCATCTGAACCAAAATGCACTGTGGCAAAGAACCGGGTCACAAGCTCTGGGTCAAAGTCCTTGTTGAAAGTGAAAATCCTGACAATGTCAAACTTGGCACAAAGTGATAGAGCCTCTCCAAAGTAAGTGTGGTCCTTCTCCAAGTGTTCAATATCAACAGACTTTTGATGTCTACTACACAATCTTCTTCTTGTAGACGTTGTTGGGCCTCCAAGTGCAGAGGTTTGTAGGACAGTAGCAAATTTCCCTCAAGTGGATGACCTAAGGTTTATCAATCCGTGGGAGGCGTAGGATGAAGATGGTCTCTCTCAAACAACCCTGCAACTAGATAACAAAGAGTCTCTTGTGTCCCCAACACACCCAATACAATGGTAAATTGTATAGGTGCACTAGTTTGGCGAAGAGATGGTGATACAAGTGCAATATGGATGATAGATATGAGTATTTGTAATCTGAAAATATAAAAACAGCAAGGTAGCAAGTGGTAAAAGTGAGCGTAAACGGTATTGCAATGCGTTGAAACAGGGCCTAGGGTTAATACTTTCACTAGTGCAAGTTCTCTCAACAATAATAACATAACTGGATCATATAACTATCCCTCAAGATGCAACAAAGAGTCACTCCAAAGTCACTAATAGCAGAGAACAAACGAAGAGATTATTGTAGGGTACGAAACCACCTCAAAGTTATTCTTTCGGATCGATCTATTCAAGAGTCCATAGTAAAATAACACGAAGCTATTCTTTCCGTTCGATCTATCATAGAGTTCGTACTAGAATAACACCGTAAGACACAAATCAACCAAAACCCTTATATCACCTAGATACTCCAATGTCACCTCAAGTATCCGTGGGTATTATTATACCATATGCATCACACAATCTCAGATTCATCTATTCAACCAACACAAAGAACTTCAAAGAGTGCCCCAAAGTTTCTACCGGAGAGTCAAGACGAAAAAGTGTGTCAACCCCTATGCATAAGTTCACATTGTTATGGAACCCGCAAGTTGATCACCAAAACATACATCAAGTAGATCACGTGAATATCCCATTGTCACCACAGATAAGCACATGCAAGACATACATCAAGTGTTCTCAAATCCTTAAAGATTCAATTTGATAAGATAACTTCAAAGGGAAAATTCAATCCATTACAAGAGAGTAGAGGGGGAGAAACATCATCAGATCCAACTATAATAGCAAAGCTCGCGATACATCAAGATTGTACCACCTCAAGAACACGAGAGAGAGAGAGAGAGAGAGAGAGATCAAACACATAGCTACTGGTACATAACCTCAGCCCCGAGGGTGAACTACTCCCTCCTCGTCATGGAGAGCGCCGGGATGATGAAGATGGCCACCGGTGAGGGATCCCCCCTCTGGCAGGGTGCCGGAATGGGTCTAGATTGGTTTTCGGTGGCTACAGAAGCTTGCGGCGGCGGAACCCCGATCTAGGTTATGTTCTGGGGGTTTCTATATATATATAAGAGCTTTTGGCGTCGGGAACAAGTCAGGGGGTCCCCAAGCTGTCCACGAGGTAGGGAGGCACGCCCAGGGGGGTGGGCGCGCCCCCCACCCTGGTGGGCAGCCCGGGACTCTTCTGGCCCAACTCTTTTACTCCGTGGCCTTCCTCTGGTCCAAAAATAAGCTCCGTGAAATTTCAGTTCAGTTGGACTCCGTTTGGTTTTCCTTTCCTGCGATACTCAAAAACAAGGAAAAAACAGAAACTAGCACTGGACTCGGTTAATAGGTTAGTCCCAAAAATCATATAAAATAGCATATAAATGCATATAAAACATCCTAGATGGATAATATAATAGCATGAATACTTCATAAATTATAGATACGTTGGAGACGTATCAACATCCCCAAGCTTAATTCCTGCTCATCCTCGAGTAGGTAAATGATAAAAGAAATAATTTATGAAGTGTGAATGCTAGCAAGTGCATAAGTTTGATCAATGATAGTTTCAATCACTTTTTCTAGCATCATTATATGTCATAACAGTAGCTCAACTCATAAAACTTTTCATGATCAAGTAACAAGCTATTCACATGTTAAAGCATAGACCATAAACTTTCTTGAAAACTAACAAACTATGTTCTCAGTCATCAAACAATTGCAATTCATCTTATTTTCGGGAAGGGTCTATGTAAGAGCTTTGATTTAGAAAATCCCACATACTCAACCATCATATAGTCTTCCATGATTGCTACCACTCAAAGCATATTTTTAGAACAAATAGTATTCATCGAACACAGAGAAAGATAGGGGCTTAATGTTTCACGTCCCAACCTTTTACCTCAAGGGTAATGTCAACAATAATAATTCATGCTCAAATATATTTGAATGGTCATATATGCTTAGATCTTTCTCCACCACATGATGCTTGCCAACTAAAAAGGAATAGTACTGACTCTTGCATAAAAGTAAAAGATAGGCCCTTCGCAGAGGGAAGCAGGGATTTGCAGAGGTGCCAGAGCTCGAAGCTAAAACAAAGATGAAAATAATTTTGAGAGGTATGCTTTCATTGTCAACATAACGACCAAGAGTTCCCAATATCTTCCTTACTAGATATATCATAGGCGGTTCCCAAATAGAAAGGTAAAGATTTTACTCCCCCTCCACCAACAACCACACTCCACGGCTTGTCCGAAACAACGGGTGTCGTCCAACTTTCAACAATCCTGGGGGAGTTTTTTTAAATTATTTCCGAATTTGTTTTTGATCTTTTGACCATAGGACTGGGCATCCCGGTTACCAGCCATTTTCTCGTGAATAATGAGCGGAGTCCACTCATCGTGAGAATAACCCACCTAGCATGGAAGATACTGACAGCCCTAGTCGCTACATGAGCGATTCGGGCATACAAAACATATTATTATTTGAAGGTTTAGAGTTCGGCACATGCAAATTTACTTGGAACGGCAGGTAAATACCGCATATTGGTAGATATGGTGGACACTCATGTCGGGGAAATGACACCTATGGGATCACTGTGATCCCTTCTACGATTGGCGGGCACGGGGTTGTGAGAAGAGCAGGTTTAGGAGTTAGCACAAATATCGCTTACCCAGGTTCGGGCCGCGAGGATGCATAATACCCTAGTCCTGCTTTGGTGTGTATTTCAGAGTGTTCTTGAGATCTTGAACTAGCTACGGTGGATGGATAGTTCCAAAGAGCCGAATCCCCCTCCAGTATGCCTCGGGCCTCCTTTTATAGTCGAAAGGGGCTGCCACAGTGGCACACAGGAGGTGGAAAGGTCTACATTATTGTGAGCTTATCGCCCGTATTAAAGGAGAAGATACATTTAATGCATTGCTTAGGTGTCCCCTTGCTTTATCGGGGACGGGACGAGGCCCGTCCCGTCCTTCACCGCTTCGTCTCGCTTCGACACGCGCCCAGGCCAGCGATGCATGCGGTGCCATGAAGGCAGGCAGGCAGCTGAGGTGGCGCGGTGGTAGGGTCTTCACGAAGATCTGCATGCCACCACGCAGGTGCTTGCTGAGTTGGCTTGGAAGCCGTATGTTGCCACACAGGCGCTTGCTCAAGTGGTTGGGCTGGCAGATGCATGAGAACGGCGGTGGAGTCTTGGTAGGCGCGGGCCTGGCTGCGTCCTCACCAATGTCCTCGGCAAGAGGGTCTTGCCGGGGCCCCGACAAGGGCCTTGCCGTGATGTCGCGGTCGTCCCCGACAATGATCTTGCCGGGGGTCTTGTGGATTTTCTCGGCAAGGATCTCGCTGAGGATCATTGTATTCTAGCCCTCATCTGATCTTGTGTATCTATGATCTTGACAAAGATCTGCATGCCACCATGGAGGCACTTCCCGAGCCTTTGTCCCAACGAGGTTGGTTACGTTGGAAGCCGTGGGCTCAAGGGTGGCGCGCTTCGCTGGTGTTGGGTGAGCTGCCTCGGCAAGGCTCTTGCCGGGGCTGCTGAGGCCGCCCCAGCAAGGGCCTTGCCGGGGGAACCTGCTTCGTCCCTCTGCTCTTTGTGTTCTTGGTCTTGGCGTTGTTTTTTTTGGCCTTGTGCTTCAGCCTCCCTCCCTTGCCATGTTAGGTGTGGTCGCAAGCGCGGCTCTGACTGCCCGTGCACAAGTAAGGGGTACAAAGGAGAGCCCCCTATCATTGTACACCGACAGGAGCCCCCGGGCCCGGGCCACACATAAGTGGGACACGTTGTTGGGCTGGGCCCAAAACGGTGAGCGGGTAGGCGGGGATGAATTCTTCTTACTGCAGTAGCTTTTTTGCTCGCTGTTTTTCCCCTCATCCTATGTTGAATGCGTGACGTGGGGGTCGTGCGTAGGGCGATTGTGGCCTGCTCGCGTCATCCCACGGGCCGAACAGTAAAGAGGCAGTCCGCGTTTTCCTCCTAAAATAGAGGGAACCGCAGAGGCACGACTCATTTACTAAGTGGACCTAGAGCGTGGTCATTATGATTCCCACGCCCTCCTGGTCATGGGACGTGAAACGGTCGCTCCACTTGCCACTCGGGCCCTGACTTGTTCGCCACGTGTCCCCCATGCGTCGGAAGGGCAAGCGGTGGACGCAGGACGCGCGGGTTTCTACGCCGGGGCGGGGGGTCGGGCATCGCTAATTGAGGCCGCGGGTCGGTCCGGATTCCTTGCGCCCCCAGATGGCCGGATTGGTTGAGCAGGGCGGCTGAGTCCCGACCCTGTCCCTTTATAAGAAGGGGAGGGGGAGGGCGGCATCCCTCAATCCTTCATCATCCATCTCTTCCCATCTTGGCTCCTTTCTTTCCTCTGCTATGGCGGGAGGGCGCGGTGGTGCTTCCACAGTGGCGTCGAGGGTTTCCGCTCGATAGCGTGCCCCTCCTCCTCAAGAGCTCGTGGTGGCGGAGCCGGCCACGAGAGGAAGGGGAGGAGGCGAGGGCGAGGTCGTCATGGCACTCGGGGAAGAGGAGGACGGGGCGGCGCATCAGCCTCGCCTCCACCAGCAGCCCCTCCTCCGATGGAGGGCCACGTCAGGGATCAGCCTCGTGAGTTCTTCATCAGGCTGCACCCGGCCGGTCTTGCCTTCGTCTTAAATCTTCCCACTCCATTTGCTCGGGAGATGGAGCTCGACCCGCCGTAGACCCTGAGGTTGCACATGAGGGGCTGCGGAAACGGCGGTACGCGGGTCGACGTTGACTTCCCCACCCCTTGATAACCCACAAGTATAGGGGATCGCAATAGTTTTCGAGGGTTGAGTATTCAACCCGAATTTATTGATTCGACACAAGGGGATCCAAAGAATGATCTCAAGTATTAGCAATTGAGTTGTGAATTCAACCACACCTGGATAACTTAGTATCTGCAGCAAAGTGTTTAGTAGCAAAGTAATATGGAAGTAACGGTAACGATAGCAAAAGTAATATTTTTGGGTTTTGTAGTGATTGTAACAGTAGCAACGGAAAAGTAAATGAGCGAAGAACGATATGTGAAAAGCTCGTAGGCATTGGATCGGTGATGGAGAATTATGCCAGATGTGATTATTCATGCAACAATTATAACATAGGGCGACACAGAACTAGCTCCAATTCATCAATGTAATGTAGGCATGTATTCCGAATATAGTCATACGTGCTTATGGAAAAGAACTTGCATGACATCTTTTGTCCTACCCTCCCGTGGCAGCGGGGTCCTAGTGGAAACTAAGGGATATTAAGGCCTCCTTTTAATAGAGTACCGGACCAAAGCATTAACACATAGTAAATACATGAACTCCTCAAACTATGGTCATCACCGGGAGTGGTCTCGATTATTGTCACTTCGGGGTTGCCGGATCATAACACGTAGTAGGTGACTATAGACTTGCAAGATAGGATCAAGAACTCACATATATTCATGAAAACATAATAGGTTCAGATCTGAAATCATGGCACTCGGGCCCTCGTGACAAGCATTAAGCATAGCAAAGTCATAGCAACATCAATCTCAGAACATAGTGGATACTAGGGATCAAACCCTAACAAAACTAACTCGATTACATGATAAATCTCATCCAACCCATCACCGTCCAGCAAGCCTACGATGGAATTACTCATGCACGGCGGTGAGCATCATGAAATTGGTGATGGACGATGGTTGATGATGACTATGGCGACGGATTCCCCTCTCCGGAGCCCCGAACGGACTCCAGATCAGCCCTCCCGAGAGAGTTTAGGGCTTGGCGGCGGCTCCACATCGTAAAACGCGATGAATCTTTCTCTGATTTTTTTCTCCCCGAACACGAATATATGGAGTTGGAGTTGAGGTCGGTGGAGCTCCAGGGGGCCCACGAGGCAGGGGGCGCGCCCAGGGGGGCAGGCGCGCCTCCCACCCTCGTGGCAAGGGTGTGGGCCCCCTGGCCTTGATTCTGTCGCCAGTATTTTTTATTATTTCCAAAAATAATCTCCGTGGAGTTTCAGGTCATTCCGAGAACTTTTTTTTCTTCACATAAATAACACCATGGCAATTCTTCTGAAAACAGCGTCAGTCCGGGTTAGTTCCATTCAAATCATGCAAGTTAGAGTCCAAAACAAGGGCAAAAGTGTTTGGAAAAGTAGATACGACGGAGACATATCACCCCTCACGTCATGTATCTTCGTCGCGGATGGAAGACCTTCGCTCGCTTCCACAGCCTGACAGAGGGGCTCGTTCTCTACTTCAAATTAATGGAGAACGACCTACTCTCCGTCAAGGTTTTTGGGGACATGGGAACTTGCCTAAAGTGCTCTGTGGAGAGCTCCTCCGATGATGAAGATTCTTCCTCGAGCAAGATTGACGAGGAGGACAACGACAGCGACGACGAGGGTAGCCGGCGGGAGGATGACGGGTCCGACTAGGTGTCGGACGCGCCGTCCAAGGTGGCGCCGGCAGCACCTCTATCTGCATCGCCAGCTCCTTGAACTTCTCGGGGTCGCCTCCTTGGGCGGCTGGCTTGGGAGGCCGGAGAAGACGAAGAAGGCGGGTGGCGGGCCGTCAAGTCGGAGGACGCGGGCACCGATTCCTTCACCGCGTATTGGCGGCCTGCTACCTCGTCTTCTAGCTCTTCTCTCACCATCATCATCACCAGCCTCTCTTTGGGGCGGCCGCCGGGATGTTCTCCCGGCGCCTTCTGCTGCTCGTGCCTCGCCTAGGCATTCTTTTTGCCCTCTCGTTATCTTGTTCCATTTCCTGAGGAGAGGGACAAGAAAGGGATTACGGGCACCTTATCTCTTTGTAGTCTTTAAGCCTATGGGCCTTTGTAAAATTTAAATCTTGTAATCCCCTGGCTCACGCCTGCATCCTGTACGAACTGTACCTGTTTGGAACGTATTAATGAAACAGGGGGCTTGCCGGGTTCTTTGTGTGTGAGCGAGGCCCGCACCAAGGAGCGAATCCTTGTTATTTTTAAGATAAATATCGATGCCCGGCAACAGGCCTTGCCGTTTCCCTACTTCAATCATGACCACACTCACGCTTTCGGTGGAGGCAGGAGTGAAATAGGTCTAGGCCTCTCGTTTACTTCCTCACTACCGCACTACAACCAAGTTCTGGCCCAGGGAATAATTCTTGGGTACAGGAAAAGGGGAGCATGGTGGTCTAGGAATAAACGAGGTTTCATACGTCCCAATTAAGTACTAGAATGCATACTAGGGGATAAAAGACTTATCTGGTTCAGCAGCCCCCGGCGACCTTGGCTTGTTGCGGTCGGACCTTTGGGTCTGCAGCCCTTGGCAACCTTGGCTTGCCGAGGTCGGGACGTTGGCCTGTCTTCTTTCCTCCAAACAGCCCAGCAGAGAAGTTTTATGCATCCTGTGAACCTAAAAAGGACGGGAAAGAAAAGAAAGATGCATACTCAACCTCATATGCTAGGGTTAGTCGTCGCTAAGCACTATCAACCCTAACCGAGGGAGGGACTCAATCTAGCATGCATGCTAAAACTTAGGGCGCCAGCACTTCATTTATTTATGCATAGGGTCTGCGGCTGGCTTTGTACAAAGGGTTACATGCCTTGTAGGCAAGGCTTGTACAAAAGGTGGTTTGCCGGGAGGCCCGGCAGCCACGCCATATGGGTAAAACTTGCGAAGATGTTCGATGTTCCAGGAGTTGCTCACTGGAACACCGTCTTTGGTCTCCAAAGTGACTGGCGCCAGTTCGGTGACTCAGATACCCGATAAGGGCCTTCCCACTTTGGCGCCAACTTGTTGGAATTCTTGGCCGATCGAACGCTACCGAAGAACAAGGTCGCCTTGCTCAAAGCTTCGAGCATGAACCTTGCGGCTATGATAGCGGCACAAGGCTTGCTGGTAGCGCGCTGCTCGCATAGCCGCCCGAAGACGATCTTCCTCGAGGAGCATTGCATCATCTTGCCGCAATTGCTCTTGCTCAAGGTCATCATAAGCGAGCACTCGTGGTGACCCGTATGTGAGTTCCGTGGGGAGAACTGCTTCCGCCCTGTAAACAAGGGAGAAGGGTGTCTGGCTGGTGGCTCGATTTGATGTCGTTCTGATTGACCAAAGAACCGCCGGCAATTCGTCAATCCAGCGTCTTCCGCACTTGTGCAGCCTGTCAAAAGTTTTCGTTCGGAGGCCTCGCAAAACTTCTGCATTGGCCCTCTCAGCTTGGTCGTTGCTCCATGGATGTGCAACAGAGGCAAAACAGACCTTGCTGCCGAGGTCCTAGATGTATTGCATGAAGGTGCGGCTAGTGAACTGTGTGCCGTTGTTGGTGATGACTCTGTTTGGCACGCCAAAACGGCAGACTAGCCCCTTGAAGAACTTGATGGCTGATTGTGTTGTCACCTTTCTCACTGCTTCCACCTCCGACCACTTTGTGAACTTGTCGATTGCGACGTACAAGTACTCAAAGCCCCCGATAGCACGGGGAAAGGGGCCCAGTATGTCGAGTCCCCAGACCGAAAATGGACAGGAAAGAGGGATGGTTTGGAGAGCTTGGGCTGGTCGATGAAGCTTCTTCGAATGGAACTGGCACGCTTCACACTTGGTTACTAGTGCAACAGATCCCGGAGGGTCAGGCCGTAAGAAACCTTGCAGGAATGCTTTGTCGGCAAGGGCTCTCGACCCTATGTGGGAGCCACATATGCCTCCATGTATCTCCGCCAATAGCTCCAGTCCTTCCTCCCGGGAAATGCACTTCAATTTCACACCATTCGGCCTTTTTCTGTACAAACCGTCATCGACGAACTAATACATGGCAGACCGACGGGCTACTTTCCCTGCTTCTTCCTGCTCCTCGGGAAGCTCCCCTGTTTGGAGAAAATGAACGGTATGTTGCGCCCATGCCGGAGCCTGAGGTTAGACGGCAAGGACTAAAGGTGTTTCTTCTGCCGTGGGAACGGTTGCCTCTACGGCCAGGGCTTGACGCCCTGCCGGAGTCTGTTGTCCCACGACACGCTCAGTGTCTCCGGCAATATCTTTGCCGGTGGCTCCGGGGAGCTCGGCGGGAAAGTACTTGTCGGGTCCTGATTTCCTCCGCTTGTTCTGCTCTATTGATGGCTCAACAGATGGATGAGTTAATCGAAGCACAAAAGTACCTGGTTCAATAGTGTCGGTGTACTAGAGTAGGGGTACCCTAGTATCCCGTACTCGTGCACGGACAGTTGTAGCACCCCGCGGCAGGGTTTGCCTCGTCACCGCCAAGATCCTCCGTGGCTCCTTTGGAGCCATTCAAGAACAAAGTATTAGATTGAGAAGACAAGGCCCCGACAAGAGGAGCTTGTCGGGAAGGCCGCTCAAGGCATGCAGAAGACAAGGCCCCGGCAAGAGGAGCTTGCCGGGAAGGCTCGGAGCGCGACAAGCCTCCGGGCGCGACAAGGATTCGGCCGCGACAAGGCGCTTGCCATGCATGCAACTTCTCTCCGTCTCCGCTCTAGCTCATCCAGCGACGTGTCGCCATGGGACCGCTCCATGCATCGCTGTCGGCGGGTCAGGCAGCCGGAGAGCAGCGATAAGCAATCGACAAGCTTGCCATCGTGGCGGCGGAGGCGCACTGACGGCCTCTGTAATCGCTTTGGGCGACAATGACGGGCATTTATTGCTTTTGTCCCTTGCCGTCAGAGTTAGGTATTTTGCACTGTACACTGTTCAAGTAGGTGTACCAACTGCTGTTTTTACATTTGTACCCTCGTCTATGTTACCACCTGTCGGAGACCCCTTGAGCATATAAAAGGAGGCCCATGCGCAACGTAGAAGGGGTTCGGCTGGTTCGGTTCATTCGACTCACCAGAGACCAGAGACACTCACGCTAGGTTTTGTAGCTCGCATTGCTCCCTAGCAAGAACACAATAGATCAAATAAGCAGCAGTAGGAGTTTTATCTCTCCGGAGAGCTCGAGCTGGGTAAACTGCCGTGTGCATCGCCTCGATCCGCTCTTCGTGCGATCTCCGCCCCCTCCGAACCACAAGGGGCCTGCTCCGCCCGGCCCCATAGGTGTCCGTGGGTACGATCAGCCTCCCGACATCTTTGGCGCGCCCAGAAGGCGTCGAGGCCGTGTGAATCTGATCCGGCGCTCACACGAGCAGCGTCATCAACATCTTCCTCAACATGCCACCGAAGAAGAAGGCTTGGCGGCAGAGAGCCGTCGCCGTACTCCACCCTCACCGCAGCAAACGGGTGGTGGGGCGACGCTGGCGGAACGGACACCGACGAAGGTGTTCGCGACGTTGCCAAGTCCAAGGACAAGGCACCGCAAACCTCGGCGTTCGCGCATCCCGCGTCCATCTCAGAGACGGGACCAACAACGCCATGGCGTTCACAACGCCATACGCTCGCTGGATCGAGACCCTCAAGACCAGCATGCGCGCCAACATGCCGGGCACGAGTGAGATACGGTCGCCGGACGGGCGCTGCTCCTTCTAACGTAGTTAGAAGTCCGAGCGCGTCCCGCTCCTCGCACCGCTCTCCAATGCCACCCACTACTTCCAAAGATAAGCTCCGGCGAGAGCTCACCGCTCCTCGACTACCCTCCAACGGCCGACAAGGTCGACGAGTGGAGGGCCACTATCCGTAGCCTCATCGGCTTTGCTAACGGCGACGCTCGCTGACAACTAACGCCATCATTGCCGCCAAGGGACGACAAGGCACGAGCCGGTGGCGACGAGGCTGTCGGAGGTGCAACCACCATGCACTCTCCGCCAAGAAGGCCAAGATCGCCGACTCACCGGATCCACCTCGACAGCGACTCCACCGCGTCGCCGGATCCACGAGCTTCGCCGCGATCAGCGCCAAGTTCTTCATGAGCGACAACTAGAGGGCGCTCGAACTCGCATCGAAGCTACCGAAGAGAAGTGCGACGTCGATCCGACAAGCACGCCGGGCCCTCTGTTGACATGCGCGCCCGGAGGAGCCAGCGACTTTGCAGATGCGGTAGGTTGCCCCGCGTTCACTCGTGAGCTGCGGCAAGTCCAAAGGGCCCAGCCGTAAAAACTTCAAACCAGACGCATGGGAGAAGTATGATGGCGGGACGCACCTGCCGGAGTTCCTTAGCATCTACACCATCGCGTGCAAAGCTCTTTGAGAACCGGGACGACAAGATCCTCGCCAACTACTTCCCGCCGTGCTCAAGCCCAACGTCGAGATCTTGGCTCATGCACTTGCCGGACAGCTCCATATCCTCTTGGCAGATCTGCGCCATCAGTTTGTTGGCGCCTTCACAGGTGGCCACAAACCTCATGGCCAAGAGAGTGACCTTCACTTGCTCGCCCAGAAGGAAGGAGAGTCCCTGCGCAAGTTCATTCAGAGATTCAGCCGTGTGCACTACAACATCCCAGACGTCCACCCTGCCGCGGTGATCAGCGCATTTCATCAGAATGTGCGGAACCGCCCGGATGAGGGAGGAGATGGCGATGTGCAAAGTCAAGGACGTCGATGAGCTGTACGCCTTGGCCGACAAGTGTGCACGCTACCGAGGAAGGGAGGAGACTCCGGAGAGAATGCGTAAGCGTGGATCTCGACAATGAGGACACCGCCCGGCAAAGAAGGGCCGCGGCGAGTAGGCAACAGAAGAAGAAAGCCGGAGAAGTGCTAGCGGTCGAAAGCAGTCCGGCAATGGAGGTGGCGACAAGAACGCCAAGGCTGGTGGCTCCAAGAAGGAGGTTGGCGCCGACGCCAACCACCGGTCGGTGGCGGCCGCCGACAAGCGGGACAACTCGGCAAGCGATCGCAAGATCCACCGCACTAAGGGCCACGACCTCCGTGAGCTGCAAGAAGGTTGAGCAGCTTGTCGAACAGCGAAGAGTTGAGTATGAGCGGGCGCGACAAGGAGAAGGCCCAGGAAGGTGCTGGGGGAGCAAGCAAGAAACGTCCCGGCCGGGGAGGACGTCGCGGCAAGGCCAAGCAGCGACAAGGAGATCGACCTCCCCGTGGCCGCGACAAGGATGAAGATGAGGACGACGACGAAGATATGGAAGACGACGACGCCCGATGAGCAGGAGTTTTAGAAAGCCACAGAGGTCCTTTGTGTTGACGGAGGTGCTTCCTGCATACCTCCCACCGCCAACTCAAGCAATGGATGCGGAGGTCAATGCAGCGGAACCATCCGTAGAGTCACGCAAGCCTCTCAAGTGGTCCAAAGACGCCTATCATTTTTGATATTGAGGACCACCACGATCGCATAACTGCGGTCGGGTGCTTGCCGTTGTTGGTCTCTCCAACCATCCCAACCTCAAGGTCACAAAATGTTAGTTGATTGGCGGGCCGGCTTGAATCTGATCTCCTCCGCGGTGCTCCGTAAGCTTCAAATCCTGACGGCAATGAGCTCGAAGAGACCGGTACCTTCCAAGGAATCAATCCGGGAAGGAGCAAGTCAAGGGGAAGATTACGTTGCCGGGTAACATTTGGCAGCGAGCTGAACTTTAGGACTGAGAGGGTCACATTCGACGCTGCCGATTTCCCGTTGCCTTACAATGGGATACTTGGCCGCCCAAAGACTCACCAAGTTCATGGCAGCCTCTCACCACGCCTCTACAACCTACTCAAGATGCCAGCCCGATAAGCGTCATCTCATCCATGGCGACAAGAAGGATGCCCTTATCTGTGCCGACAAGATCTACCGGACGCAGCCAGCGACAGACTGCCCAACACTTGTCACCGAAGCTCCCGGGGAAGAAGACCAAGTCCAAGTCCGGCAAGGGCTCGATGCTCACTCCGCAAGCGCACCTCTTCGGTGCTGCGCTACCATCGAGGACGCACCATCGAGCTCCACCGCAAGTGCAAGAAGATGGTGGCTCCGCCAAAGACCAAGAAGGTGCCCGCCAAGGAGGACGGCACCGTGGTACCTTCACCATCGGTGCCTCTCTCGACCCTAAATAGGAAGGCGCTCGTTGCTTTCTGCAGGCGAATGTCGGCGTGTTTGCATGGCAACCGTCTGATATCCCGGCGTTCCCTGAAAGTAATTGAGCACCGCTGGCCGTTTGTCCTCATGCGCGCCCGTCAAGCAAAAAAAGTCGAAGCAAGCGGTGGGCGCCAAGAATTCATAGCGTAAGAGATCAAGAAACCGGAAGCAGCAGGCCTTGTCGAGGAGTGCTCCATCCTACGTGGTTGGCCAATCCTGTAGTCATGCGCAAAGCAAATGGAAAATGGAGACTTTGTATTGACTTCACGGATGTTAATAAAGCTTGTCCCAAAGATCCATTTCCCTTGCCGCGCATTGACCAGATTGTTGACTCCACGGCTGGATGTGATTTGCTTTCACTTCTTGATGCATACTCAGATACCATCGGATCTTCATGGCTGAAGAAGATGAGGAGAAGACTGCATTCATCACACCATGTGGCACATCTTTGTTTCATACGGATGCCTTTCGGTTTGAAGAATGCTGGTTCAACATTTGCAAGGGTAGTCCATGACGCTTTTGAGCCGCAAATGCACAGTAAATGTAGAAGCCTACATGGATGACATAGTGGTCAAAAGCAAGGACAAAGCAACTCGGGTTCAAGATTTGGACGAGACCTTTGCAAATCTGCGCAAGATCAACCTTAAGCTCAACCCCGAGAAGTGCGTGTTGGGAGTCCCTTCCGGCAAGCTTCTCGGGTTCTTCGTGGTCTCAAATGAGGGATTGAAGCTAATCCCGACAAGATCAAGGCCATTGAGCAGATTGAAGCACCAAAGCGCGTCAAGGATGTACGAAGACTTGCCGGTTGCGTGGCTGCTCTCGGCGGAGTTTATTTCTAGGTTCTGCTGGCGCGCCCGCCATTTTTCAAGATTTTGAAAAGGCAGGTCCAATGAAATGGACTCGGCGGAGGCTGCAGCTGCAGGACTTGAAGAGATACATCCTCCACTCCAACACTTGTCGCACCTAGGCCACAAGAGAAGTTTACGCTATATGTAGCGGCAACCAATCAAGTGGTTAGTGCTGCGTTAGTAGCGGAGAGGGAGGCGGATGATGACGAGCCAGCAACCACGGCAAGCACATCCAGCGACAAGCGAGGGCTTCGCCGACAAGCTCTGGTCCCGACAAGGATGAATCCGCTACAGCACATGAACAGATCTGAGAAAAGGATGGTGCAGCGCCCAGTCTAGTTTGTCAGTTCCCTCCTGCATGGGGCTAGGTCAAGGTACTCTGGTGTGCAAAAATTGCTTTTCGGCCTCCTCATGGCCTCGAGAAAGCTGCGCCATTACTTCCAAGCGCACGAAATCACAGTTGTCACTCGCTTTCCGCTGAAGAGGATACTGCAGAATCCGAGCGGCGTGCGTGATTGTCGAGTGGGCACTTTGGAACTGCCGAGCTTTGGTCTTAAGTTTGAAAGCACATCAACTATCCAAAGCAGAGCGTTGGCAGAATTCATAGCGTAATGGACGCCAACACGGATGAAGAGATTCGGAGACGAGCATTCCCGTCAAGGAAGCAAGCAAAAGAGTGGCTGATGTACTTCGATGGTAACTTCGCCGCAAAGGCGCGGTGCGGCGTCTTGCTTATCGCACCCACGGAGAGCACCTCAAGTACGTAGTCCGGATGCACTTTCCCAAGGAGCAAGCGACAAACAATACCGCAGAGTATGAAGGTTTGCTTGCCGGTCTCTAGATCGCTGTGGACCTTGGGATCATAATGCTTATTGTCAGGGGTGACTCGCAACTTGGCGTCCGCCCAGTGAACAAAGATTACCATAGTCGGTTGATGGAAGCCTACGTTGATGAAGTGAGGAAGCTGGAAGAGCACTTTGACGGCTGCAAATGGAACATGTTCCAAGAGCTCGTAATGATATTGCCGACGGTTCGCCAAAGTGCGCTGCCAGACTTAAGTTACACAATGGAACCAGGGATTTTCGTGCTCAAGTCGACTCTCAGCCAACCGTAACACCATCAACAGGACAAAGCAAGAAGAGGAAGTTGGCCTCTGGTGACTACTTTCTCCGGCTGCAGCTTCCCGAAGCCGTCGTTGCAAAGGTCCCCAAGGTCAACACCAACAAGAAGCCGAGGAGCAGTCTGCTCCATGCACCCTGTGGTTTGTTTCGTTGAAGCAGACACTCCCGACAAGTCTTGCTCCAGCAAGCTTGTCGGGGAGCATCAAGCTCCGGCAGGGCCGCAGGTTCTTGCCGAGGAAGCTGATGTTCCCGCAGCAGCAGATGTGCCTTTAGTCCTTGTTGTCGAGCCATAAGCTCCAAAGATGGGCGCCAGATTGTCCATTTCCTTGAGACAGAGAACTTCCGAAGAGCAAGAAGAAGCGTAAAGAGTAGCCCGGCAGTCAAGTATGTACCAGTTTGTCGACAAAGATACCGTATGTAAGAAGACTCAATGGTGTGAAATTGAAGTGTATTCCTGTGGAAGATGGGAAGCTGTTGGCACAGATACATGGAGGCATATGTGGTCACCACATTGGCGCAAGAGCACTTGCCGGCAAAGCTTTCCGGCAAGGTTTCTTCCGGCCGACAGCCCTCCGGGATGCAAGCGCACAAGTAACCAAGTGTGAAGCGTGCGGTTCCATTCCAACAGATACACCGGCCAGCTCAAGCTCTCGAACGATACCTTTATCCTGGCCATTTTCGTGCAGGGGCTCGACATCCTCGGCCCCTTCCCCGAAGCTGTCGGGGCTTTGAGTACTTATGCGTCGCCATCGACAAGTTCACAAAGTGGCGAGAAGTGGAAGCGATGAGGAAGGTGACGGCACAATGCGATCAAGTTCTTCAGGTCAATTGTTTGCCGTTTCGGAATCCCTAACCGGATCATCACCGACAACGACACACAATTCATGAGTCGCACCTTCATGCAGTACGTCCAAGACCTTGGCGCCAAGGGTTGCTTTGCTTCTGTTGCTCACCCGAGAAGCAACGGTCAAGCAGAGAGGGCAAATGCTGAAGTGTTGCGCGGGCTCAAGACCAGAACTTTCGGACGGGCTGCACAAGTGCGGAAGAAACTGGATCGAGGAGCTGCCGGTGGTTCTTTGGTCGATCAGGACGACGCCAAATCGAGCCACTGGCCAGACACCTTTTGCTCTAGTCTATGGAGCAGAGGCAGTTCTCCCCACGGAACTCGTATACGGGTCGCCTCGAGTGCTCGCTTATGATGAGCTCGAGCAAGAGCAGCTGCGACAAGATGACGCGCTGCTCCTTGAGGAGGATCGTCTTCGTGTCACCGTCAGGCGAGCCGCCGCTACTAAGCTCTGCGCCGCTACCATAGCCGCAGGGTTAATGCCGAAGTCTCGAGGAAGGCGACCTTGTTCTTGGTAGCGTTCAGTCCGCCAAGAATTCAAACAAGTTGACGCCGAAGTGGGAGGGCCCTTATCGGGTGAAACGAATCACTAGGCCTGGCGCTGTCCGCCTTGAGAACGAAGATGGCATTCCGGTGAGCAACTCCTGGAACATTGAGCATCTTCGTAAGTTTTACCCATAGGGCGCGGTTGTCGGAACCCGTTCGACAACCACCTTTTTGTACCAGTCTTGCCGCTGTTGCATGTAATCCTTCGTACAAAGCCGGGCGCAGACCCCGTGCATCAGTAAAAGCTCATGTGTTGCGCACAACGTGTCAAGTTCATGCTTTCATCATTTTATTGCATGTTTTGGCTAACACTTTGTGCAAAGAACCACACCCGGTAAGCGAGAATCGAGCCGCTGGGCTCCATAACGTTATTTCCTCTTCTTTTCTTTTCTCAAAGAAAGGGGGCTCCCTCGCGCACAAGTTAACCAGGGGAAGGAGGAGATAATACTATGGACCAGGCACCGCTGAGGAAGTTTCACCTCATCGGAAGCAAGATGTAAAAGCTAAGTTGCCGAAGTTTGAGCATTCAGTTCTTAAATTTTCAAGTTATCTTCCTCGAACGATAGTACTTTGTATGGAAAACCTGTGCGTAGAGGAACCAACTCGCGGCTAGTCGCGCCCTTACCTTGTTTCGAGTCCGCTCAACAACTTAAGTGAGCTGCAGCTAGTCGCGACAAGGTTGTTTGTCGAGGCGGCACTGCCAGAAGGCTCTTGACGTTCACTTTTCGGCCTTCATGACGGCAAAGGTGCCCGCACAGACAAGTCCCCCAAATTCTTAAGGCAGAAACTTACAAAGGTAGGAATAAAGTAGAGGAAATAAAGTTGCATTGATCGCCTAAGATAGAGTATATTACAAAATAACTTGTCACTGATCTAACAAAGTGTTCTAAACATGATCGGCGACAAGGGAAAGATAAAGTTAGCGGCCTAGTCTATGCAGTCGCCCTCAATCCGCTTGATCTTGTTCACCTTGTCCACAATGGAGTGCGACAAGGGCTTTGAAACTCCTCCACGTTGGCGTCTGGCGGCAGGATCGGAGGGCGCCGTTAAGGTTGAGGCCGGATTGCGGAAGGCCACCTTGATCAACACCTTCTCGAGGGCTCCTGCACAGACCTGGCGTGATTCCTCGGCCAGCTGCTGGGACCTCCTCCCGGAGTCATTGGAGGCCCGTCCGCCACTTTGAAGAATAAAAAAGCTGAGCTTGGCGCTGGGTTGGAGATGCTCGTCGGAGGAATACGCAAGGTCCGCCATCCCAGCTCCATCATTTCGTTGTGGATGTCGGCGGCGGTGTCCACAAGACCTTCGGTCCAGTGCTCCACGCTCTCCCTCAAGGTGTTCTGGTCGGAGACAGCATTCGCCAGCAGCTCCTCCTTGGCCTTGATCGCCTCCAACAAGACCACCTCCCGCTCTCTGGCGCCATCCAACGTCTGCGTCAGGGTGGTCAGCTTCAGCTCCAGATCCGCCTTGGAATCCTCGGCGGCGTCGAGCTCCTTGCCTCTATCAGCGAGACGACTCTGCAGCTCACCCAGAGTGTAGGCGTCCTTCTCGCGCTCACGCGTGAGCACAGCAAGCTCTTCGCCGCTCTTCTTGCGGGTGGCCTCCAGCTGTGCCACCTTCACCTTCAGCTCTTCCTTGGCGGCCGCGGCGGCTACGGCAGCGTCGCCGCTTCTGGGCGCCCGTAGCGACTCCTCAGCGCGCAGCAAGGTCTTCTTCGTGGCTGTCCAGGTTGACCTTCACGCTGCGCCAACTCGCTTTCTGCTGGCGAAGCTTCTCGGCAGCCAGCCGCTGCTCCTCCTCGGCTGCGGCCTTCTCAAGGATGAAGGCGTGCGCTCTTCTGAGATTGCCCCAGCGCTTACCTTTCGTCGCGGAGGGTTTCTTGGTTGGCGCTCCGAGCTCTTGGCGCGCCTCTCCATGTCCGCTCACGCCCTCGCGACAAGCGCCTCCGAGTCTCCGGCTTGGCCTCCCGGCAGCGATGGGCGGCAAGCGGCTTCTTTAATAGCTGCTCCTCCTCGGACTTCGCCTTCTTTGCTGCTTGGCGCGTCCACCGTCGAGCCAAGCGAGGCGAAAGTAGCTTCAGCCGTCAAAGGTCTCCCTTCGACCGGCGCCACAGGCTCGGTTCCCGGGGAGCTTGATGAAGACACCTTCGCCCGGCCTTGGTAGGCACGGGCTGGGGCTCCTCGAGCTGGCCATGACAACGGCGGCGGGGAGTCGGCTGTCGGTGTGGCGCTTGCCACTCCTGCGGCCTCGGGGCCGTCACGATCGCCCGACCCCTCGCCCGGCCTCTGCGTCGGCAGCCTCGGTGGCCTCCTCGCCAATGGCTGGCTCGTCGGCGACGGGCCTCTTCCTCCACGACGACGACCTCTTCTTCCTCGGCGACGGCCTGCGTCGGTGTTGCAGCGCTTCCTCCTCGCCGGCGGCCTCGACTCCATCGGCTCTGCGTCGGGCGAAGAAAGAGCCGGTCAAGCAAATGTTCAAAAGAGAAACAAAAGAAAGCAAGCCCAAGGGAGATTTTTGCGTAAGGAGTTACCTGCAACGGGATCCGCAGCCATGGCCTCGACCACCGGAGGGTCACCGCGCCGTCCCTTGCCGGGGTAGCCTCCCTTGCCGGAGTGGCCTCCCTTGCCGGGTGGCCTCCCTCGTCGGAGGGAGCTCCCTTGCCGGGAGTTCTCCCTTGGCGGCGTAGTGGCAGCCAAGGCAGGATCTCGGGCGGCTTCCGAGCCCTCTGATGAGGCTGCTCTGCTTCCTACACAAGCACAGTCAGATATCAACAAAGAAGGAGCACCCCTGCACACCTAATAGTAAGAAGAAAACTGCACACTTACTGCAGGGGCTGCTGGGGAAGGAAGGTTGCGGGTCCAGCAAGCGGTCTCAGACGCGTCCCCGTCGCCACGGGAGAATCGTCCTCAACGGCGACCGTCGGGATCTTGGCCCTCTTCGCCGCTCTCGGGCCAGCGTCACGAAAAAGGAAAGAGTCCGTAACGAAGCAAGTCGATTCAAGATAAAGCAATAAAATTGAAGAAATACAAGCACAATCTCGAGAAGCTTACTCTTCGCCTTCCTCCTGGAGCTGGCGCGGAGAAGTCAAACTCCGCCTCGCCTCCGGTGCGACGAGGTGGAGGCGTGGCTCTCTTGGCCGCTTGGCGGAGGCGTCGGCGGTGGCACGAGAAGATCCCGCCCGGTTGTCGAGGGCCGTGTGGCGCCTCCAGCAACAACCTCGCTTGACGCGGTGGGCAGCGCGTCATGTGGCTGGGCGATGGGCGATGGCCCGGCTCGTCTCCAGCCTTGCGAGACGCCTCCTCGGCGGAGCCGGGGCTCGGCCCAGCGGCAAGTCGCTGGCGGTGGGAAGAAAGCGCCCTCGGCGGGTCCACTCGACCCGGCCTCGGCTCGACAAGCTCGTCCTCGCGGCGACCTCCCTCGCCGGCAAGGCTTGCCGCCTTCGCGCGTCCGCCTCCTCCACGGTGAACCCGAAGGCTCCGGCGGCCAGCTGCTGCCGCCTCCTCCACCTGGTGGCAATCCGCGCCATCTCACGAGTCGGTGGTGTCGGGTGAGCCTCTTCGCTGCCGTCGGCGCGGATCGGCACTTCTTGCAAATCATCGAAGAATTGCTGCCACGACCTCATCGGGGCTCTGCCAGGTTGGGGCGATCCGTGGGAGTCGCCAGTGGCATCATGGCGCGGATGCGGTCGAGCGCCGAAGTTGTTGCACAATGGGGCGACCCCGCGGCAACCTAAACCACTACGATGGTCGGGTCGTTCTTGAACAGCTCGGCAGCATCAATCCAGCTCCATGACGGTGAAGTTCCTGTTCAAGCCCGGCGCGACCTCATAATATCTGCCGCGTGCGGAACTCCCAAGCAGGCCTCCTCCTTTCCTGCAAGGGAAGCGTCTGCGGCGAAGGAAGTCTGCGCCAACTGCACTCTGATTAACCCGGCAAGCTTTGGCGCGAAATTGGTCACAGCTATCTTCGACTTCGCATCTTCGCGCCAAGTTGCTCAATCCTGCCCGCGCACTATTGGAGTTTGGCGCCGGCGGTGAAAGGGCTGCGGGTTCTCCTCTACGACTCCAAAGCACCAGTTGGCTCTCCACTCCTCCCACTTGTTGCGGAACTCTCCCTCTAGGTAGGAATCTTTCTTGCCGATCCTAGAGACCCGTGCTATCCCTCCGGCAAGTGGCTCTCCTCTCTCGGCGGGGAACAAAGAAATGGCGGAAGAGTGCCACGCTCGGTGGACTCCGACAAAGTTTTTCGCAATGCGCGAAATCCGCCTTGGTCATGACGGCGTTGGGGGTGAAATCAAGGAGGCGGAGGCTTCAGGTGTTCATTATGTCGCAGAAGAACTCGGAAAACGGCGGGCAAAGACCGCAATAAAAGAAAAGGGCAAAAAAAGGGTACCCTGTTGGGGCCAAATCGGCGGCGGAGGCGGGGAGCACCCTCGTGCGCGGATGCGCACGAGTCTCCGTCGACCAGAAGAGGTAGAAGACGTCCCGCAGCTCCCTTGCGCCGAGCCTGCGGGGAAGATGGCTCGCTCCTTGCACAGCGAGTCAACAAGGCCTCGGCCGACTTGACGCCCTTCTTCCTTATCGGCTTTGAGCCATGGCGAGGGGGCGGAGGAGGCCGACGGCGGTGAGGTGTGCTTCTTGGCGAAAGGGGGCGGCGCTGCCTTCGCACCGGAGAAGAAGAGGGAGCGGCGGTGGTTTCTTGACAAGACAGCAATGGTAGGGGTGGTCGGCCTGCCTCTGTTTCCTCCGCTTATAAAGGGGAGGAGGGCGGACGCTCCGCTTATACTAATAAAGAACCCCCACGACCGCGCCGCCCACGATCTTCGCGCGACGCCACATCCGTGCGTGCCGTTAGTGGGGATCGTGGTGGGTCCAGGTGAGTTGCGGCGTGGTCGAGGCCGCGTGTCCGTGCCAGCTTCTGGCCTGGCCCGACAAGCGCCGGCACTGTAATGCAGCCCAGGCCGGGGCTCTGTCGGTGTACTAGAGTAGGGGTACCCTAATATCCCGTGCACTGCGTGCACGGACAGTTGTAGCACCTCAGCGGCGTGGTTTGCCTCGTCACCGCCAAGATCCTCCGTGGCTCCTTTGGAGCCATTCAAGAACAAAGTATTAGATTGAGAAGACAAGGTCCCGACAAGAGGAGCTTGTCGGAAGGCCTTCAAGGCATGCAGAAGACAAGGCCCGGCAAGAGGAGCTTGTCGGGAAGGCTCGGAGCGCCGACAAGCCTCCCGGGCGCGACACAAGGATTCGGCCGCGGCGAAGCGCTTGCTGACATGCAACTTCTCTCCGCCTCCGCTTCCAGCTCATCCAGCGACGTGTCGCCATGGGACCGTTCCATGCGCAGCGTGTCGAGGCTGTGCAGCCAGCGGAGAGCAGCGATAAGCGGCGGCGACAAGCTTGCCATCGTGGCGGCGGAGGCGCACCGACGGCCTCTGTTGCCTTTGTTTGGGCGACAATGACGGCATTTATTGCTTTTGTCCCTTGCCGTCGAGTTAGGTATTTTACCTGCATACACTGTTCAAGTAGGTGTGCCAACTCCTGTTTTTACATTTGTACCCACGTCTATGTTGCCACCTGTCGGAGACCCCTTGAGCATATAAAAGGAGGCCCATGCGCAACGTAGAAGGGGTCCGGCTGGTTCAGTTCATTCGACTCACCAGAGACCAGAGACACTCACGCTAGGTTTTGTAGCTCGCATTGCTCCCTAGCAAGAACACAATAGATCAAACAAGCAGCATAGGAGTTTTATCTCTCCGAAGAGCTCCGAAGCTGGGTAAACTGCTCGTGTGCACCGCCTCGATCCGCTCTTCGTGCGATCTCCGCCCCCCTCCGAACCACAAGGGGCCTGCTCCGCCGGCCCCATAGGTGTCCGTGGGTACGATCAGCCTCCCCGACACATAGGTAGTTTGAGGGCAGCACGTTTTGACAAGTAGTCAGCGATGCCGTTCTCCAACCGGGGAACATGCTCTGCTTGTATACCGTCAAAATGCTCCTCTAGCTTCCTCACTTCATCCACGTAGGCCTCCATCAACGGACTTTGATAATCTTATTAACTTGCTTGACGAGAAGCTGCGAATCACCCTTGACGATGAGTTTCTTTATTCTGAGGTCTGCCGCGATCCTGAGACCGGCAAGAAGCCCCTCGTACTCGGCAGTGTTGTTCATCGACATCTCCCTGGGGAAGTGCATCTGGACCACATACTTGAGGTGCTCTCCGGTGGGTGCGATGAGCAGCACACCGGCACCGGTGCCTTGCAGCGAGAAAGCCCCATCAAAGTACATAATCCAGTCATGAGTTGTTTCCTTGCTGGGGAGTGTGGTCTCCTGGATCTCTTCATCAGGCGTTGAGGTCCATTCTGCAATGAACTCCGCCAAGACTCTACTCTGGATTGTTGAAGTGTTATCAAACTTCAAACCAAAACTTGATAGCTCCAAGGCCCACTCCACAATCCTCCCGGTTGCGTATGGGTTATGTAATATCCGTTGCAATGGGAGGCGAGTGACGACGGTGATCTCGTGTGCTTGGAAGTAATGACGCAGCTTCCTCGAGGCCATAAGGAGGCCGAAGAGCAGTTTCTGCACACCGGAGTACCTTGATCTAGCCCCCTGCAAGAGGGAGCTAACAAAGTAGACCGGGTGCTGCATCTTCTTCTTCTTCGGCACCACTTCAGTTGGTTGCGTCACCCCTGCCCCAGTGGCGTCAGGCTCTGTTGTCGCTATCACTTCCTCGTCGACCTCTCTATGTGCCACTAGCGCAACACTGACCACTTGATTCGTTGCCGCTAGATACAGCAGCAACGACTCTTGTGGTTTAGGCGCAACTAGTATTGGCGCAGAGGAGAGGTATTTTTTTTTAAATCCTGCAGTGCTGCTTCGTCTTCTGGGGTCCATTCCATTGGGCCCGCCTTTTTCAAAACCTTGAAAAAGGGAAGGGCGCTCTCGGTAGACTTGGAGATGAATCTGCTCATGGCGGCAACGCAGCCAGCAAGATGATGCACATCCTTGATCCGCCTAGGCGCCTCAATCTGCTCAATGGCCTTGATCTTGTTCGGGTTCGCCTCGATCCCACGCTGCGACACAAAGAACCGAGAAGCTTGCCAGACGGAACGCCGAAGACACACTTCTCAGGGTTCAGCTTGAGGTTGATTTTGCGCATGTTCGCAAACGTCTCTTCTAAATCTGGTATGAATGTTGCTTTGTCCTTGGTTTTGACCACTATTTCATCCATATAAGCTTCCATATTTCTATGCAGCTGGGGTTCAAAACCAATTTTGACTGCTCTTGCAAACGTTGAGCCAGCACTCTTCAACCCGAAAGGCATCCGTATAAAACAATAAGTACCACATGGGGTGATGAACGCCGTCTCTGTTGGTGGTACCCTGAGTAAGCGTCAAGGAATGATAACAGGTCACACCCAGCCGTGGAATCTACAATCTGGTCGATGCGCGGCAATGGGAAAGGATCTTTTGGGCAAGCCTTATTGATGTTCGTGTAGTCAATACACAGCCTCCACTTCCCATTCGCCTTGCGCACTACCACCGGATTGGCCAGCCACGTTGAGTGGAGCACTCCTCTCACCAAGCATGCCGCTTCCAGTTTCCTAATCTCCTCTGTGATGAACTCTTGCCGTTCCAAAGCTTGCTTTCTAACCTTCTGCTTGACGGGCCGTGCATGAGGGCAGACAACAACGTGGTGCTCAATCACCTCCCTGGGAACGCCGGGGATGTCGGATGCTTGCCACGCAAACACATCGACATTCGCCTGCAGGAAGGTGACGAGCGCACCTTCCTATTTGCTGTCGAGGGTGGAGCTTATGGTGAAAGCCCCCTGTCGGTGTTCTGGGAATGGGGGTCCCAGGACTTGGCTGCCTGCGGCCCACAGCGTGGCTAAGCGGCAGGCCGTGCGGTCCATCTCATCAACAAGGCACCCAAGACCCTCGCGAGGGTCCAAGCCACGCGAGGCGGACGACGCAAGACCTCCTCGGGAGTGGCCTAGCCAGGCAGGCTCACGAGGAGCGGAGATATCAAGGCGGGGCAAACCTCACGAGGCTCTCGTGACGTGAGCCATGACGAACGGTGCCAGGCGGGTGCCAGGCAGGCACCAGTGCACGCAGCGTCCTTATTTCGTCTTTGGTGCTAAGGAGGCCAGTGCAGACGAAGAGTGCCGATGCATCAGGCAAAGTTTGCCATATTGGTGCAACGAGACCAAGACCAGGAGGAAGGCAAGGTGGAGGTCATCATGGAGCCCAAGACGGCGTCACCCCAGAGCTTTTCGTAGGCGAAGACCGCTTTTGTCAGGATAGCTTGTACTAGTTGTCCCCCTTCAAATTTACCCGCCGTTGTTGGCTCCCATCCCGCTCGATATTTGGGAAGAGGACCAGGGCCTCTATAAGTAGGACTAGCCACCATAATAGGAGGCAACTGATCCAAAACAGAGGGATTCATGCCACAAGTTCATACGCACAAGAACACCTCAACCTCAGGAGGCTGTTCTTCCCTTGTACTGTTCATCACCAACCCGAGAGGCAATCCACCACCACCACACTGGAGTAGGGTATTACACCACATCGGTGGCCCGAACCAGTATAAACCCAAAGGTCTTTACGTATTTGCGAAGTTCGTCGAGTTCGTCCGCAAGATCTTAGCGAGCTAGAGCATAGATCGGTAGGAGGGAAAGACTTCGCCGCACCCCAGTGTTCGAACCTTAAGGGTTTCCCGAAACCCCACATCTGACATTTGGCGCGCCTGTAGGGGTGCTGCAAGTAGTTTCTTCCATCGATTCGTTGCTCCATCGCTCCGTCGTTTCCATGGCGGGACGCCGCCGCGTTTCGAGCTGAGCGTCGCGCTGCCCTCTCCGCCGCTGCGTTGCTCGAGCGTCTCCCGTGGCGGGCCACCTCGTCTTTCTCCGTCTCCGTCGCCAACGCTGCCCATCGACCGGCGGGAACGAGCAGCAGCGCCCTGTTTCCATCATTCGGTGCGGCTGGACGGCCGCACCGCCGCTCCATCACTGACCCCTGCTGGTTCTTCGTCTCACGCGCACCGCGCTCCCATGGAGGCACGGGCCACGCTCCTCGCAGCGAACGAGCTCCTGCGTTACCGCCCCGTCAACGACCTCTACGAGGAGTGGCTCGACCGCGTCGCCGAGCTCGTCCGCGCCACAGGGGGCTCTCCGGCGCCGTCCCACTCTCTGCCACCCCCTCAACCAGCCGCGGGCGACGGGGCTTATGGCATGCCTCCACTGCCTCAACCCCAAGATGGTACCTTGGCACCAAGGCGCGCGCCTCCGCGGCGTGATCTACCGCGCCCGGCGCCCGCACGTGAAGAAAGAAGCTGCCAAGAAATCCCGCGGCCGCGAGAAGCTGCACCGGCGCTCCCCGCACCACCTCGTCAAGACCGCGTGCCGCCTGCAATGGCGCAGCGCGCACCTTGCCAAGATCAAGCTCCGCCTCAGAAGCGGGCCCCGGCGACCACGGCCGGCTGCCGCGCCTTAACCCCCGAGCTGCGTAGAGTCGCCTGGCCAAGCAAGTTCAAGCCAGACCTGCCTCCTCGCTACGACGGCGCCGCCGACCCCGCGGAGTTCCAGCAGCTCTATGAGCTGAGCATCGAAGCGGCCAACGGCGATGAAAAAGTCATGGCGAACTGGTTTCCCATGGCTCTCAAGGATGGGGCCCGCTCCTGGCTCCTCAACTTGCAGCACGGCTCGATCTCCTCCTGGAACGAGATGCGCGACCGCTTTGTCATCAACTTCCAGGGCACGTGCGACCGCCCACCAGCCGCGGGTGACCTTCGCCGCGTCAAGTAACAGCCAGGAGAAACCCTCCAGAAGTACATCCAGCGCTTCAACAACACCCGCATCAAGATCCCCAAGGTCACGGACGAAGCCATCATCTCCGCGTTCTTAGACGGCGTCCGTGACATCAAGATGAAGGAAGAGCTCGCTATCCACGAGGAGCTTTGCACATCTCAGGAGCTGTTCAACCTGGCGACCAAGTGCGCAGAGAGGCGAGGAGGGCACCTCTCTCCTTGAGCTGCCAGCTGCGGGAGCAGAGGAGAAGAAGGCCAAGGCCAACGATGTGAAGCGCAAAGAAGCGGTAGTGCTCGCAGCGGAGTCCGACACCAAGTGAGGCAGAGATCAGCCTGAGTCGTCCAAACACCAGCGACTGCCAAGAGCTCAGAGCCATACGAGAAGGACGCTAAGGTCGACGCCCCGAGCGCAACGACCGGGGCTACGGCCACGGAGGCGGACGCTGGGAAGACCGGCCTCATGAGGACCGCTGGCAGGACCAACCTCGCGAGGGCGCCTGGAGGGACCCGCCTCGTGAGGAACGCCCCCAGGGCAACGCCGGCCTTCCCCCGCTGCCGCCACCAAGAAGGAATGACGACCATCACCAGGATGAGGGGGCTAGGGGCTTCTAGGAGCCGCGTGCGATCGCTTGCATCTTGGGCGGCGCGTAGGCCCCAGCCTATCAGCGCATCTTCAAATAGTTCGCTCGCGAGGTGAACGCGGTGCTCCCCAAGCTCGAGGCCACGCGCCCGCTCAGGTGGTCCCAGTGCGCCATCACCTTCAACTCGGCAGACCAGCTCAAATGCGCAGCCACCACTGGCGACTCCCTATGTTGTGCTCCCCAGTAATCAGCAATGTGCAAGTCACCAAGACTCTCATCGATGGCGGCGCAGGGCTCAACGTCCTATCCGCCGACACGTTCGACAACCTCCAAGTGCCCTATGAGCAGCTCCAGCCAACCAAGCCTTTCTCAGGAGTGACTGATGGTTCCACCAGACCGATAGGGCAAGTTCGCTTGCCTGTCACCTTCGAGGAGCGCAAGAACTACCGCACCGAGCTCATCGACTTCGACGTTGCGCACATCCGCCTGCCGTACAATGCCATCCTCGGTTATCCAGCCCTGGCCAAGTTCATGGTAGTCACTCACCACGGCTACAATGTTCTCAAGATGCCAGGAAGCGGGGGAATCATCACGGTCCCATGTGAAGAGAGGGATGCGGTGTGCTCCCTTGAGCGCGTCTTCCAAGCCGCAGCAATCAACGACCCAGACAGCAGAAGTGAAGGCCCTCTGGAGACCATCCCCAAGAAGAAGATGCCGCGCCGTGCAGGACCCCAAGAAGATGGCAGCGCATCAGGAGCCTCGTCAGGATCAGCGCCCGCTCCAGGGGCGCCTCCCTCCACCACATAGGAAAGCGCGCCCGACGCCCTCCTCAGGCAGGGCTCAGGGGCTCTCTCCTGGAGAGCCTCAGACCTTGCCAACCTCACGAGGGAGGCGTTTGGGCACCACTTGGAAGCGTGCTTCACGGCACACCTTCCTCAGGAGAGCACAGGGCAAGGAGTGCCTAACACCCAGGAGTTCATCACCAAGACCACTCAGGAACTGCAAGAAGCAAGAGCCATGCACGGCCACAGCCGCTCACAAGGCGCAGCTCCCCATCCAGGCAAGGATGCCGGGCTGCGCGTCTGCATCGACGTCCCAGGGCTCAATAGGGCCGCATCTTAGGAGCGCTTCTAGCCATCACGTGTGGGCCGCTGCGAGGGCCCACCACACAGCTACGTTCGCATGCCCTTCGGCTTGCCGAGCATGGCGTCAACCTATCAGCACAACATGCGGCAGGTCCTGGCGGCTCAAGAGGCCAGGATCCATGCCGTTCTGAAGGACATGGAGGCGGCCTTCAGGGAACCTCCAGAGCCCCCAGAGCCTCCCGAGGCTCAGGGTCCCGGCGGCTCATGAGGAGCCATTCCTTCAATGCGTGGCTTCCGCTGCACCAACTCTACTTCGTCTACAGAACCAGGTGAAATCTTCCAAGTTCGTTTAAGCTGGGAGCGCCCCTCAGGCTGCATTTATTCCCAGGCCACTCGGGTCCGTCCCTGTGGCATGTATCCTTTTTGCTTAAGTCTTTAGCTTACCTTGCTGGGGGCGCCCCTCGGGCTGCATCATCCCCGAGCCGCTTGGGCCAGTCCAAGTGGCATGTATCTTCCTGCATTTATCCAAGTCGATCTGCTCTTTATGCCTAACCTGCCAACGGCTATTGCCTGCCCGATCATCGCCTCCCCCGGGGCCTTCACACAGGCACGGCGCTGGTGCATGGGTCCGTCCCTGCCATGACCGACAAATCTGAGTGGTCGAGCTCTGGCTCGCGGCATGCATCGTGCACGTCACCTCACCAGGCCCTCGGTGCCTTCGCCTCACCCAGAGCAACCAGCGACAGGCTAACAGCTGTAACGGTCAACCATGTTTCTTCTTGTGACTGTTCACAGGGGTCCGAGGAAAGGATAGCAGACGGCACCGCGAGTCTCCTTTTCCCTCGTGCGATTAGCTTGCGGGTTAAAAGGGGGCTCCTGAGCATCGCGATTCTAGAGCTCTTACTGGCTCTCCAGCCCTCACCCCCTGGCCTTGACCACGGCATCACAACCTGACATACCAGCGGCGGCTGACCTCGCTCGAGGGCCGGGACCTGAGGACGTAGAGCACTAAGGAGAGCATGAGGGGGGGACTCGAATGGGCCGACTTGGCTATGCCGCACGAATTGGCGCGTAGCCCTAGAGCGACATCAGGAATCGCCATGAAGTCAGCAAGATAAGTTTCGCCCTAAGATCGGCTAAATATCTGAGCCTAGTGGTCATTTACGCCGTGCCACAGCCCCGTTGCGGCCAAGTCTTTTTCATGTCTTGCCTTACCATGGCTGCTTGAGCGCTAAGCCGGATCTCCTGAGCATCGCGCCTCAGGGGCTCTTACTGGACCTCGGGACGCACACCTCCTGGCCTTGACCACGGCACGTGACCTGGCATACCAGCGATGGCTGTAGCCTGCCTGGGGACCGGGACATGTCAACATAGAGCAACAAAGCCATCGCGAGGAAAGAAAGGAGGGGCCAAGACTTAACGGGACATGCAATCACCAAGTTTTCATAATAAGGAGGATAAGCACCAAAGGCATTACAGACCGTTACATGCCCCCACGGGGTGGTTCATGATCCTTCGCAGGAAACAAAAGCTGATACTAAGGAGAATCCTATCTACACCCTCCCGTGGCAGACGCCATCATCAACAGTGGGCCACGGGAGGCCGGCGCCAACCCCATCCAGATCGTGGCGGGCGTGGCGGCCGTGCAGCCACTGCTTGGCCTTGGCGAGCTCGAGAGCTCGGGGGACGTAGCTGTCGTCGCTCGTCTCCGGAGTCTCGTAAAGCTCGGGAGAGCTGCCGGACTCTCAAGAACTGATGCTGCTGTTGGAGTAGCTGCGAGCGGGGTGCGCATCGGCTTGGCGCTCCTCTCCAGGGCAGCACTTCAGGCGGCGGCCCTCGGTGTCAAAAACCTTGAAGAAGAGAGTGGAGGTGCCGTCATACTCGAAGTGGATCGCGAGGATCCTCGCATTCAAACCCGCTGCGGATCTCGCCCCAAGCCGAGTCATGAAGATCTTGCCGGTGGGGACCGCCGATCTCCGCTCCGATCGCCGAGTATCTGCGGTCGACATCTGCGGCCGAGCTCGAGCGGCCCCTCGTCGGCATCACGTCGGAGAAGAACCGCGGAAGCGGATCCAGAGCTTAGTGGCATCGGCGCCCACAGCACCAACTTCAACGAGAGTCGTGGCGTGGACCCCAAGAACAGCGACGCAGCGGCGCCGTGGTGCGGCGACCCTGGTCGCGGTGTGGGCGGCGTTGCTCGTCGCTCCTACCTCCCGAGCCCTCAGCTCGGACGTACAATGGTAGCGGGTACCCCGGCGGAGGCCGCTCGCACCAAGGCCTCGTCACCACCTGCATCGCCGCTTCATCACAGGGATGGATCGACCTTTTCTTCAGCGGAAGTGACCCCGGATCATCACGAGGAGCTTTTCCTTTCTCCTCGGTAGAAAACCTTCTGATGGGCGCCATCGATGGCACTGCGAGCAATGGAGCAGAGAAGCAAGCAAGCGAGGAAGAGATGGGCAACGGGGGCTCCGCCCCTCTCCCCATTTATAGCAAGAGAAGGCCAACCGGTGTCTCCCACGATCGCAAGTAATGATGGTATTCCTTGCATGTCGCAGGGACTTGTCAAGTCGTGCAACTGCCGAGGCAGCGTGGGGAAGCGGGGACGCCCACGTCCAATCAACCGCCAGCGCCGACCGAGGCCGCAGGCTTTTGGGGCCCGCGGTGCTCCAAACTTGACCCTTGGCTTCGCCGCGAAGCCAAGCCCGAGCGCACCTTGGGCCCGGGGGCTACTGTCGGCGTTCTGGGAATGGGGGTCCCCAAACTTGCCTGTCTGCGGCCCACAGCTTGTCTAAGCAGCAGGCCGTGCGACCCATCTTCATCAACAAGGCACCCAAGACCCTCGCGAGGCAGACGACGCAAGACCTCCTCGGGAGTGGCCTAGCCAGGCAGGCTCACGAGGAGCGGAGATATCAAGGCGGGGCAAACCTCACGAGGCTCTCGTGACGTGAGACATGACGAACGGTGCCAGGCGGGTGCCAGGCGGGCACCAGTGCGCGCATCGTCCTTATTTCCTCTTTGGTGCTAAGGAGTCCAGCGCAGACGAAGAGTACCGAGGCATCAGGAAAGGTTGCCATATTGGTGCAACGAGACCAAGACCAGGAGGAAGGCAAGGTGGAGGTCATCATGGAGCCCAAGACATTGTCACCCCAGAGCTTTTCGCAGGCAAAGACCGCTTTTGTCAGGATAGCTTGTACTAGCTGTCCCCCTTCAAATTTGCCCGCCGTTGTTGGCTCCCTTCCCGCTCGATATTTGGGAAGAGGACCAGGGCCTCTATAAATAGGACTAGCCACCACAATAGGAGGCAACTGATCCAAAACAGAGGGATTCATGCCACAAGTTCATATGCACAAAAACATCAAAACCTCAGGAGGATGTTCTTCCCTTGTAATGTTCATCACCAGCCCGAGAGGCAATCCACCGCCACCACACTGGAGTAGGGTATTACACCACATCGGTGGCCCGAACCAGTATAAACCCCGTGTCTTTCTGTGTTGCGAGTTTGTCAAGTTCGTCCGCAAGATCTTAGTGAGCTAGAGCGTAGATCGGTAGGAGGGAAAAACTTCGCGCACCCCAGTGTTTGAACCTTAAGGGTTTGCCGGAACCCCACATCCGACACCCCCCCCCCCCGTGCCATCCTCTTTGACGGACACCTTCTTGCTCTCTGGTTGTGTAGCTTTGGACTTCTTGCTCTTGCCGGTGGAGCTCTCTGGCACGTCCTCGACGGGAGCACTACACTCCGAAGAGGTGCGCTTGCCGGAGTGGGTGCGGGAGGTCTTGCCGGTCTTCTTCCCTCCCGGGGCTTTAGCGGCAAGAGCAAGTGCTTTGGCGGTAGTCGCGGCAACTGCCTCCCGGTAGAGCTGGTCGGCGCAGATCAGCGCGTCTTTCTTGTCGGAGGGGACGGTGATGATAGTCATAGGCCCTGGCATCTTCAGTGTGTTATAGGCGTAATGTGACACTGCCATAAACTTGGCCAGTGCTGGGCGGCCAAGGATCCCGTTGTAAGGCAAGGGGATCTTGGCAACATCAAAGACAATCCTCTCTGTCTTGTAGTTGAAATCGCTTCCAAATGTCACGGGCAGCGTGACCTTTCCCTTTGGCTGACTCCTTCCCGGATTGACCCCCTAAAACATGCCCGTTTCTTTGAGGTCCCCGTCGGGAATCTGCAGCCTCTCGATCACAGCAGGCGAGATCAAGTTTAGGCCGGCGCCGCCATCAACTAGCATCTTTGTCACCTTAAGGTTGCGTATTGTTGGTGAGACCAACAACGGCAAACACCCGACTGCAGTTGTGCGATCAGGGTGATTCTCGGTGTCAAAAATGATAGGCGTGCTGGACCACTTCAGCCGCTTCTGGGCATCGAACGATGGTTCTGCTGCTGTAATCTCACGCGCCCATTGCTTGAGCTAGCGGTGGGAGGTATGCAGAGAAGCGCCGCCGTCGACGCACATGGCCTCCATAGCCTTCTGGAACTCTTGCTCGCCGGACTCGTCATCCTCATCGTGATCATCATCTTCTTGCTTCTTGTTGCGGCCCCGGGCGGGCCTCTCTTGTTGGTTATCTTTGCCGCAGCGACCTCCTTGGCCGCCATGCCTCTTGCCGGATCCCTCGGCACCATCCTGACCCTTCTCCTTGTCCCGCCTCTCATATTCAGCCTTTTGCTCCTCGGCAAGCAGCTCGACTTGTCGGCAGTTCTGGAGGTCGTGGCCCTTGGTGCGATGGATCTTGCAGTATTTCTTGTCGGAACTTCCTGGCTTGTCGGCAGCCGCCAAGGCCCGGCAGGCGGCACACCCGGCAATCTCCTTGCCAGGGTCATCAACCTTGGTCTTCTTGGCGGCGGCGGCGGATCCCTCAACGGCAAGCACGACTTTACCCTTACGCTTCCTGTTGCGGCGCCGGCCCTTCTTTGCCGGGGCGGCAACATCTTCGTCTGAGGAGTCGGTTTCCACGCCGGCATCTTCGCCGGGGTACTTCCTCCCCTCTTCATCTCGAGCACACCTATCGGCCAGAACGTAGAGTTCTGCCACGTCCTTCACTTTGTTCATCGCCAGCTCTTCACGCATCTTGCGGTTTCGCACATTCTGATGGAATGCGCTGATGATGGCCGCGGGGTGAACGTCCTGGATGTTGTACTGCACTCGGCTGAACCTCTGTATGTACTTGCGCAGGCTTTCGCCTTCTTTCTGGGGGATGACATGCAAGTCGCTTGCCTGGCCATGAGCTTGGTGGCCTCCTGTAAAGGCGCCAACAAACTCATGGCACAAATTCGACCAGGAAGAGATAGAATCTACTAGCAAGTGCATCAACCATGACATAACGTTGGGCTTGAGTGCCAATGGAAAGTAATTGGCAAGCACCTTGTCGTCGCGAGCTCCTGCTGCTTGCATTACGATGGTGTATATGCTGAGGAACTCTGACGGGTGAGTCTTACCGTTGTACTTTTCGCCAACGTCAGGCTTGAACGTGTGGTGAGTAGGCCACTGGAACTATCGCAGCTCACGGGTAAAGGCCGGACAACCTACCTCGTAGGGTAATTCCCCAGGGCCTCCCAATGTTGGGTGGTCCATAGTGGGTCATGCTCGCATGTCCGACTGGTGGCGCGCTTCGCGCCGACGCTCAATGGTGGTTCAAGCGTCTTCATGGGTTCGCTCCCGAAGAACTAGGCGTTGGTCGCGTGGGTCCGTGGGTCGGACGACGCTATGGAAATGTTATCACACGCGTCATCCCAACAGACCGGTGCCCGCGGCACCTGGCGAGAAGGAGGAGAATGCACTGTGGCTGCAGCGCCTACGTTCCTTCCACCACTGGCGCGTGGTACTTCGACGGAGCGCCGGCCCGAGGGCCCTTCTGGTCGCGGCTCGTCCTTGTTGGCGATGCCGACGAGGCTTCGGATGGTGGCTCTCCACTCGTCGAGCTTCCCCGCAGCAGGAGGGAAGTCAAGGAGCAACTGTGCATGCACTAAGGCCTCTGTTAGCGTCGGCGGTGGTGAGGCCTGCGTGGATCGTGACGCGCTCCGACTTCTAACCACGTTAGAAGGAGCTCTATCACGGTCCTGCGGCCGCATTCCGTCTTCGCCAGCTCCTCGGCAAGCGTGCTGGTCTTCTGCGCCCCGTGAATGATGCACGGAACTCTTCCCGCGGCGGCGCCCGGGGTCATCAGCGTGGTGATGTCGTTTATCATGCGCAGCTTGAGAGGATCATGCTGTTGGTGCCGACATGGGCGTCTTGGAGGTCGCCGCTCCGCCCTTTGATGTAGGGTGGAACCCTAATCGGAGATCTTTCACGTTTGGAGGGAATCCTACGGGGAAAACACGATGAACGAGCAGAAGAAGACAAGGAAAAACACACAAGAGAACACTAAACTGACAAGTATCGATCACACAAGGGCTAGATCACCGGACACATAGGGTAGCACAAGATTCAAAATCAACAACGGAAAGATACACGAGTAGCCGTTCTTCTCCGTGAAGAGGTCTTGATGGGGGCCACCCTAGAGGGGGTCTTGAATCCGCTTGGGGGATCTTCTCCGAAGAGGTCGTGAGCTCCGAGGAGAAGTACCAAGTGGATGAGCAAGGGCTCTCACACGAAATATGAGCTAAACCAATGCTAACCCTAACTAGGAGGAGGTGGAGGAGTATATATAGTTTACGGGGCGAAAGGGTACACGGGCCTCGGCCCAAGTGGCTCTTGGCCTTGAGCAGGCGGAGAGTTCAGGCGGGCCGAAGTTCCAAGGGCTGGAAGTTCCGGGCGACGGAAGGTCCACTCAGGGTCCGGCTTGACCAGGGAGTTGGCGCGGGTGGAGCTAGGCTGGCGTCTGGGGGCCAGAAGGTCCGGGCGGGCCGGAAGTTCCGGGGGCCAGAACGTCCGGGACGGGTTCCGGGCTAACCAGATAGTTGCCACGTCCATGCTGGTCGATGTCGTCGGAGGCCGGAGGCTCCGGGTAGGCCAGACGTTTCGGGGGCCGGAAGTTCCGGGCTGTGGCCGGAAGTTCCGGGCTGTCCAGAGAGTTGACGCCTGTCGTTTCTTCTTCAGCTCCTGGTTCCTTGGCTTGAACGTTGTACCTGATCACGCATAGCAACTCGGACTTAGGTAGTAGCCATGTCTCACTGGAAGAAAAGGGGAACTCGAATAGGAGTGATGTCACCTCGGATTGAATAGCACGAGCTCTTGCTCTTGTCATGGGTCCACTTGGAGCTTGGATAGTCGATGGAAGGTCCATGGGGATGACCGAAGGATGCTCCGCATCATCTCTCCCCCCCCCCCTTGTGAAAGATCCGACCTCGGATCAAAATCCTCATCACCATGGTACGGCGCGAGGTCCTTGACGTTGAAGATGTCGCTCACATTGTACTTGTCTCATGGTAGGTCGATCTTGTAGGCGTTGTCGCTAGAAGCGCTAGCACCTTGAAAGGTCCATCGGCTCGAGGGAGAAGCTTGGACTTGCGTTCGTTGGGGAAGCGGTCCTTACGAAGGTGTATCCACACTAGATCACCAATGTTGAAGACCATGGGTTGCTTGTTGACGTTGAGCTTGGTCGCTAGTCGTTGTACTTGGCGCTCGATGGTGTGCCTTGTATCCTCATGCATCTTCTTGATGTAGCTTGCCCGTGCACTCGCATCCAAGTTGGTGCGCTCTTGTAGAGGAAGAGGTAGAATGTCCAATGGTGACAACGGGTTGAAGCCGTAGATGACCTCGAAGGGGGACTTGCCGGTAGTCGAATGTCTGGCACAATTGTAGGCGTACTCGGCGATGGGTAGACATGCCTCCCACTCCTTGATGTTCTTCTTGATCAATACGCGAAGTAGAGTGGAGAGAGTCCGGTTCGTCACCTCCGTTTGGCCGTCGGTTTGAGGATGGTATGCGGATGAGAACACGAGCTTGATTCCGAGCTTGGCGCATAGGGTCTTCCAAAAGTAACTCAAGAACTTGACGTCACGATCGGAGACGATTGTCTTTGGTACTCCATGGAGTCGCAAGATTTCCCTACAAAAGAGATTTGCAAGGTGTGAAGCATCGTCTATCTTGTTGCAAGGAATGAAATGTGCCATCTTGGAAAATCTATCCACAACAACAAACACGAAATCCTTTCCATTTTGAGTTCTAGGCAAACCAAGTACAAAATCCATGCTAATGTCTTCCCAAGGTTGATAAGGAATAGGAAGGGGAATGTAAAGACCATGAGATTGAGCTTTAGACTTAGCTTTGCGACATGTAGAGCATCGTTTGGTGAAGCGTGAGATGTCTCGAAACATCTTGGGCCAAAAGTAGTTCTTGGAGAGTGTGGCGAATGTCTTATCTCGTCCAAAATGTCCCATGAGTCCGCCTCCATGAGCCTCTTGCAAAAGGAGCAAACGAAGAGACGACTCGGGAATGCATAGTTTGTTAGCTTTCATAAGATAAGCATCCTTGATATAATATTGTTCCCAAGAAGTATGCGTCAAACACTTAGCATAAGGAATAGCAAAAGATGGATCATTAGCATACAAGTCTTTGATGTGCTCAAATCCAATAACATTCAACTCAAGTTTAGTGACAAGCGTGCATATGCGAGAAAGTGCATCCGCAACTACATTTTCCTTACCCTTAATGTACTTGATCACATATGGGAAAGATTCAATAAATTCAATCCATTTGGCATGACGCTTGTTCAACTTAGTTTGACCTTTTAAGTACTTAAGCGTTTCATGATCGGTATGGATGACAAACTCATGAGGTCTAAGGTAATGTTCCAAAACATGTAGCACACGCACTAGAGCATATAATTCCTTGTCATAGATGGGATAGTTAAGTTGAGCACCGGAGAGTTTTTCACTAAAATATGCAATTGCTCGTTTTTCTTGCATCAAAACTCCGCCAATTCTGGTACCACTGGCATCACAATGAACCTCAAAAGTTTTATCAAAATTGGGCAAAGCAAGAATCAAAGAATGAGTAAGCAAAGACTTGAGCTCATCAAAAGCGGTGGATTGCACAGATCCCCAAAAAAAGGAGTATTCTTCTTACTCAAGGCATGCAAAGGAGCGGAAATTGTGCTAAATTCTTTCACAAAGCAACGATAAAAACCCGCAAGACCAAGAAAGCTACGCACTTGTTGCAAATTGGTGGGTTGGGGCCAAGTTTTAATTGCTTCAATCTTAGATTCATCAACATGGACACCCTTTGAGGATACAAAAAAACCCAAGAAAACCACTTTGTCAACACCAAATGTGCATTTTTTCATGTTTGCATAAAGGATTTCCTTGCGAAGGGTTTGCAAAACAGCCCTAACATGATGAAGATGCTCTTTCATGGTTTTGCTAAACACAAGGATATCATCAAAGTAAACCACAACAAAAACTCCAATATAAGGGCGAAGCACATAATGCATAAGGCGCACGAAAGTACCGGGAGCCTCCGATAGACCCATAGGCATTACTAACCACTCATATAAGCCAAATTTGGTTTTGAAAGCAGTTTTCCATTCATCACCTTCTTGAATGCGGATTTGATAATAGCCACTTTTAAGATCAATTTTTGAGAAAAAGTTGGCTCCACTAAGTTCATCAAGCATATCATCTAGGCGAGGAATGGGATGCCTATAGCGAACGATAATAGCATTTATAGGTCTACAATCGGAACACAAGCGGAAACTTCCATCGGGCTTAGGCACAAGTATAACGGGAACGACACAAGGGCTTAAGCTTTCACGTACATGACCGTTGTCGATGAGTTGTTGTACTTGCCGTTGAATCTCCTTGGTTTCTTCGGGATTGACTCGGTATGGGGCTTTGTTTGGTAGAGGCACTTCGGGGATGAGGTCGATTCGATGCTCAATGCCTCGAAGAGGAGGTAGACCCGGAGGTAGCTCATCGGGGAAAACATCTTGGAATTCCTGCAAAAGGGATTGAAACACTAAAGGTAGCTCGTGAGAGGTGTTAGTTGTTGGCTCTCCATCCTTGCACACAAGGACAAAGTTCATCACACTAGATGGGTTCTCGCACATTTCTCTCGTCTCACTTTTGGTGGCAAATAGGATGAGGTTTTTCTGTCTAGGAGAAGAGGCGCTCAAGTTTGGCTTGTGGCTCTCACTCACTTTTTGGTGGATCATTTTCTCACTCTTCTCTCCATGATGGGTGGCTTGTTTGTCGGCTATCACTTGACTAGGAGACATAGGTCGTAGCACATATTCCTTCACTTTCATCTTGAAGCTATAGTGATTGGTACGCCCGTTGTGGAAGACACCACGGTCGAATTGCCATGGTCGACCAAGAAGAAGGTGGCAAACGGTCATTGGGACCACATCACACTCCAAAGTGTCCTCATATGCACCAATTTTGAAGGAGACTTGGACCGTATGCTCAACTCGTGTAGTGCCGGAGTCACTTAGCCATTGAACCTTGTATGGGTGCGGGTGCTTCCTCTTGACCAATTGAAGCTTGGAGCATAGTTCTTCACTTGCCAAGTTGTGGCAACTACCTCCGTCGATGATGACCTTGACGGACCTTCCATTGATGTCGGCCTTTGTGTGGAAGATGTGGCATCGTTGGTCTTCTTCTTGTTGATGTTTAAGAGTCAAGACCTTGGAGATAATGAGAGCGGGGCTCGAATCCTCATCACAAAAGACTTGATCATCTTCATCCTTGTTCACTCGCCGGTGCATGGCCACTTGCTCAAGAGCTTCCATCTCCTCTTCACTCATTGAGTCATAGGTGCCATCGTCGTTGAGGATCATGGTGCGCTTGTTGGTGCATTCATAGGACTTGTGGCCTCGGCCGCCGCAAGTGAAACACTTGAAGGGGCTGCCTTGACGGTCTCATCGGTCGGAGTAGATGACGAAGCACGCGGCTTGAAGTTGCTTGTAGTAGGAGGAGGACGACTTGAATTTGTCGAAGTTTCCTTGTAACTTGACTTGTTGTCGTTGCTTGTAGGAGGTTTGGTTGATGTAGATGTTGGAGGAGTTGTTGAAGATTGGTTGTTGGAGAAGCCATACGTCTTGGGAGAGTATTTCGCGTACTTGAAGTCATCTTGCACTTGACGTTCCGCCTTTGTAGCTTGATGTACGAGCTCAATGAGGGTGGAGTAGGGTTGGAAGTCGGCGATCTTCTTGATGGGATGATTGAGTCCATTCAAGAAACGTGCCATTGTTTGCTCATCATCTTCCTTCACATTGGCTCGAATCATGGCTATCTCCATTTCCTTGTAGTATTCTTCAACACTCTTTGTTCCTTGCTTGAGAAGTTGGAGTTTCTTGAAGAGGTCGCGGTTGTAGTAGGTGGGCACAAAACGTGCTCTCATGACATCCTTCATTTGAGCCCAAGTGGTGATTGGAGGTTCACCTCTTGCTTGTCGTCACCAATGATTTGTTCCCACCATATGAGCACATAGTCTTGGAACTCAAGTGATGCCATAGCGATCTTCTTCTCTTCCTCATAGTTGTGCAAACGAAAGATTTTGTCGACGTTCAATGCCCATGAGAGGTATTCTCCGGGGTCATTGTTTCCATTAAACTTGGGCATGGTGAATTTGAGCTTTCCATATCATTGCTCTTCATTGTGTTGTTGGCGATGGTGATGATGACGCCCTTGACATGGATGACAATCATCTTCATGTTGCTCTTAGTGTGGAGGAAGTCCATGATCAACTTGCTCTTGTTGAACTTGAGGTTGGGGTGGAGCTTGACGAGCTTGTGGAGGAGCTTGAGGAACTTGACGTTGCACACGTGGTTGGTAGTTCCTCTCTTGGATTTCTTCTCGAAGGGCTTCCTCTTGATTGCACCGTTCGCGATTGCAGTTGGCGATGGCTCGACTTGATTCTTGAAGGGCACGTTGCGCCTCAAGAGCTTGCGCTTCTCATTGTTGTTGTTGAAGACGTTGAGCCTCGGCGTCTTGTTCTTCTTGTTGTCGACGCGCTCGTTCTTCCTCTTGGCGCCGTAGTTGTTGTCGTTCTTGAGCTTGGGCAAAAGCGGCTTGGTTTGATTGAGGACGAGGGACTTGCTCATCGAATTGCTCTTGTGAATGCTTGTCATGTAGCGGGTTGCGAGATGCATGACGGTCTTGACGCACGGCTCGTCGAAGAGTGTTCGATGACGGTGTACTTGAGTCGCAGAAGGTGTCGTCGGAGTGTCGACTCGAGCCGCTCCGTCTTGAGGATGAAGAAGTGGAATGATGCCGGTTCCTCATCAAGGCGCGGATCTCGTCCATTCTTGCATCATTCTCTTGCTTGTGAGCGTCGAACTTGTTATCGAAGTAGTCTCTTGTACGTTGGTCGGAGAGTCACAAGTCGGTGGCGAGGTTGTCGATGCGGTCGCTCATTGCTTGTTGCTCTTGATGCAATGCGCGTTGTGCACCAAAGAGGTGGCTCTTGGTGACATATGATGACATGTCGTCGTCTTGCTCGAGGAAAAGTGGATTGGTAGAAGTAGTCGGCCTATCCATCGTTCCAAGCAAAAATGTGAGTGGTAGAAGGACAAGAACTTATACCAATGTACCTTTGACCGATGTTGATGATGAATCAAGTTCACTCAAATGCGGACAATGAAATAGCACTATTGGTACCAATCCTTGTCGGTTCTCACACCTACATAAATAAAAGCTTATGGTGGAGTTTGGTGAGGATGGTGGCACAAAATTTGATGCAATTGTAAGTGAGCTTCAATAATGTTGGAAAAGATTCACAAATTTGCAAATGCAACAAGTAGACCAAGCAAGAAGGGGTACACGGAAACACACACGCAAATAGATAAGTGGGATTGTGCAAACCAAAAGTGAGCCAAAATGTGGAATCCTAGAAAATGCTCTTGTTGCACAATACTAGAGAGACGCTAGCACGATTGCACGATAGGCGGATACGGAACTTGTGCACAACCTAGTAGGCAAAAATGCAACAATCTCTATCCCAAGTATGTTATATGTATGGTATTTCGGTGCTATGATCCAAGATGATCCAATATGACAATCTTAATGTAGTATGATGCTATGGTTCTTGCTCAGAAGCTCTTTGCTTATCTTTCCTCTTTGCTTAAAAGCTTGGGTGGCTCTTTCACTTTTGAGCTCTTTTCTCATGCAATACTTCACGAACCAAGATAGCAATTGTGTATGTGATGACAACTTTGTGACACACAAGTGGATCCCAAGATATGCACCACGGTAGTATGGTATGTATGCTATGGAGTATGATCACTAATGTGCACAAGTCACGTTGCCTGCAATACTTAATGGCTAGTCTCGATGGGTAAGCAACACAAAAGACGGCTATGATGTTTATCAATGCAATGGAAAGGTTTGGACAAAGATGTCGTCGAGATTACCGTCCTTGCTTACGGTTGAAGGTTCCAAACGGATGCGGATGTGGACGATGATGTGATGCACGGTCTTCAGTACGTTGGCGAAGATGCCGCTGCACCGTGGTCGGAGTTGCCAAAGTAGCGGGAGTCACCGAAGATGCGCGACCTTTCTGTCTAGGTCGGAAGTTCCGGGCAAGACGGAAGGTCCGGGGTCCGGAAGTTCCGGGCTGGGCCGGAAGGTCCGGGGGCCGGAAGGTCTGGGCTGGGCCGGAAGTTCCGGTGGTCGCGATTCTACCAAGAACAGGGACTTCGGGATCGAGGGTTTGGGCGGAAAAATTGGGGGGAAAACCCAAATCCTGAGGGGAAAAAGAAGAAATTAGAAGGGAAGAAGGGAGGGGAAGCTAGATCCACTCGAAGCAAAGCAAAACCGTGGATCAAATCCAACAAAACTTCATCACGCCAACAAATCACAAAATAAAATTGGGGCTATTTTTGGTGGGGGATTTTCGGATTTAGGACGAAAACAACAAAATAAAGCTAGAAAACACGGGGTAGGGGCTCCAAAAACGTGATCAACGTGGCTCTGATACCAAGATGATGTAGGGTGGAACCCTAATCGGAGATCTTTCACGTTTGGAGGTAATCCTACGGGGAAAACACGACGAACGAGCAGAAGAACACAAGGAAAAACACACAAGAGAACACTAAACCGACAAGTATCGATCACACAAGGGCTAGATCACCGAACACATAGGGTAGCACAAGATTCAAAATCAACAACAGAAAGATACACGAGTAGCCGTTCTTCTCCGTGAAGAGGTCTTGATGGGGGCCACCCTAGAGGGGGTCTTGAATCCGGCAGGGTGATCTTCTCCGAAGAGGTCGTGAGCTCCGAGGAGAAGTACCAAGTGGATGAGCAAGGGCTCTCACACGAAATATGAGCTAAACCAATGCTAACCCTAACTAGGAGGAGGTGGGGGAGTATATATAGTTTACGGGGCGAAAGGGTACACGGGCCTCGGCCCAAGTGGCTACGTGCAGGCAGGGCCGGAAGTTCCGGGCGGGGCCGGAAGTTCCGGGCGACGGAAGGTCCGCGCAGGGTCCGGCTTGACCAGAGAGTTGGCGCGGGTGGAGCTGGGCTGGCGTCCGGGGGCCGGAAGGTCCAGGCGGGCCGGAAGGTCCGGGACAGGTTCCGGGCAGGCTCCGGGCTAACCAGATAGTTGGCACGCCCACGCTGGTCGATGTCGTCGGAGGCCGGAGGCTCCGGGTAGGCCGGACGTTCCGGGGGCCGGAAGTTCCGGGCTGTGGCCGGAAGTTCCGGGCTGTCCAGAGAGTTGACGCCTTTCGTTTCTTCTTCAGCTCCTGGTTCCTTGGCTTGAACGTTGTACCTGATCACACATAGCGTCTCGGACTTAGGTAGTAGCCATGTCTCACTGGAAGAAAAGGGGAACTCGAATAGGAGTGATGTCACCTCGGATTGAATAGCACGAGCTCTTGCTCTTTTCATGGGTCCACTTGGAGCTTGGATAGTCGATGGAAGGTCAAGGTGGATGACCGAAGGATTCTCTCCATCACCCATGGAGGGCCCCGCGCCGCCTGCGTGGGGTCTGGCTGCGTCTTTGGACTTGGTGGCGTGCGGCTCGTCGTTCTGCGCACAAACGACGCCGCTCGCCATGCTTCGACTGCTAGAGCGACGTGGGGGGTCGTGGGCCATGCCTCGGCTTCCATCCACGACCACCCTGTTTCCCGCCCGCATTGGCACGGGCCGTTCGGCTCCAGATGAACCAATCACTGCGATCGTCTTCTTCTTGAGAGCCATGGTGATGAAGAACTGCTGAACCGGCTGCTAAACCAGATTATCACAACTGCGCCCCTACCTGGCGCGCCAAAGATGTCGGGGAATTGACACCTATGGGATCACTGGGATCCCTTCTATGGTTGGCGGGCGCGGGGTTGTGAGAAGAGCAGGTTTAGGAGCTAGCACAAAGATCGTTTACCCAGGTTCGGGCCGCGAGGATGCATAATACCCTAGTCCTGCTTTGGTGTGTATTTCGGAGTGTTCTTGAGATCTTGAACTAGCTACGGTGGCTGCGTAGTTCCAAATAGCCGAATCCCCCTCCAGTATGCCTCGGGCCTCCTTCTATAGTTGAAAGGGGCTGCCACAGTGGCACACAGGAGGTGGAAAGGTCTGCAGTATTGTGAGCTTATCGCCCGTATTACAGGACAAGACGCATTTAATGCATCGCTTAGGTGTCCCCTTGCTTTATCGGGGACGGGATCGAGGCCCACCCCATCCTTCGCCGCCTTGTCTCGCTTTGACACGCGCCCAGGCCAGCGATGCGTGCGGTGCCATGTAGGCAGGCAGGCAGCTGAGGTGGCGTGGTGGTAGGGTCTTCACAAAGATCTGCATGCCACCACGCAGGTGCTTGCTGAGTTGGCTTGGAAGTCGTATGTCGCCACACAAGCGCTTGCTTAACTGGTTGGGCTGGCAGCTGCTTGAGAACGGCGGTGGAGTCTTGGTAGGCGCGGGCCTGGCTGCGGCCTCACCAATGTCCTCGGCAAGGGTCTTGCCGGGGCCCCAGCAAGGGCCTTGCCGTGGTGTCGCGGTCGTCCCCGGCAATGATCTTGCCAAGGGTCTTATGGATTTCCTCGGCAAGGATCTTGCCGAGGATCGTCGTCATCTAGCCCTCATCTGATCTTGTGTATCTATGATCTTGACAAAGATCTGCATGCCACCATGGAGGCGCTTCCCGAGCCTTTGTCCCAACGAGGTTGGTTACGTTGGAAGTCGTGGGCTCAAGGGTGGCGCGCTTCGCTGGTGTGGGGCGAGCTGCCTCGGCAAGGCTCTTGTCGGGGCTGCTGAGGCCGCCCCGGCAAGGGCCTTGCCGGGGGAACCCGCTTCGTCCCTCTGCTCTTTGTGTTCTTGGTCGTGGCGTTCTTTTTTTTGGCCTTGTGCTTCGGCCTCCCTCCCTTGCCATGTTAGGTGTGGTCGCAGGCGCGGCTCTGACTGCCCGTGCACAAGTAAGGGGTACAAAGGAAAGCCCCTATCTTTGTACACCGACAACTCATGGAAGAAACTTGGTTCAAGGAATTTGGTTGCACAAGCAATATTCCCGCTTAGTACAAACATTTTGGCTAGCAAAGGATTCTAAATAGCAAGCACCACATGTTAGAGGATCCATAACATTATAATTTCTATACAAATATACCCAAGCATAACTCATTATGCTATCTTCGTTGTCCAATTTCAACTAATTTGCTCAGGTTTGAAAATAATTAATGGGGCTCACAATCATAGAAGATGTCCAAGATAGTATATTTATATGTGAAATCTCTCTTCCTTCAATATTCTTTCATGAATTGTGCAAGTGACCAATACAATGTTTGCTAACCTTCAATAAATTTACCACCTCTACTTCTTATATGTGAAGTCATTACTCCCCATGGGATAAGCATATGAAACATATATGATTTCAGATTTATGATATTCAAATCATTCAACTATTTACTCACAGGATATAAGTGAAGCACACGAGTAAATGACAAACTACTCCAAAAAGATATAAGTAAAGATCAATGAGTAGTTAAATAATTATGTAGCTATGTGAAGACTCTCTCTCATCTAAGAATTTCAGATCTTGGGATATTATTCAAACAGCAAACAAAACAAATTAAAACGACATTTCAAGGATAGAACTCATCATGTGAAGAAGCAAAAACCTAGGCTCAACCGACACTAACCGATAATTGTTGAACAAGAAAGGTGGGATGCCTACCGGGGCATCCCCAAGCTTAGATGCTTGAGACTTCTTGAAATATTATCTTGGGGTGCCTTGGGCATACCCAAGCTTGAGCTTTTGGGTCTCCTTAATTCCTCTCATATCGCGGTTTCCTAAATCTCGAAATCTTCATCCACACCAAAACTCAACAAGAATTCGTGAGATAAGTTAGTATAAACCAATGCAAAAACCTTATCATTTTCTACTATAACAAATCACTAAAATTATTATTCAACATTGCATACTAAACGCCTCTGCATATTTAATACTCCTATCCTCAAATAGAATCATTAAACAAGCAAACATATGCAAACAATGCAAACATAACAGCAATCTGCCAAAACAAGACAAATTGTAAAGAATGCAAGAGTATCAATACTTCCTAACTCCAAACATTATGAAATTCTACCACACAAGAGAAAACTTATCAGAGCTTATTATGCAAAAAGTTTCAATATTTTATCATATTCGCTTTTCTAGGAATTTTTGCAACAGCGATAAACTTTCTGCTTTGAAACAAGAACATGTATACTTGCAAAATAAGCATGGTAAGAGCTATCCTTGACATTTTTATTGAAACTAGAGATGCATAACCTTATTCTAAATAACAGTAAGCAAATACTAACAAAATAAAATGACGCTCCAAGCAAAACACATATCATGTGGTGAATAAAATATAGCTCCAAGTAAAGTTACTGATGAACGAAGACGAAAGAGGGGATGCCATCCGGGGCATCCCCAAGCTTAGGCTCTTGGTTGTCCTTGAATATTACCTTGGGGTGCCTTGGGCATCCCCAAGCTTAGGCTCTTGCCAATCCTTATGTGACGCCCCTGATTCAATCGTACACTAATCATGCACGCAAACGTGTATGATCAAGATCAGGGACTCACGGGAAGATATCACAACACAACTCTAAAAACATAAATAAGTCATACAAGCATCATAATACAAGCCAGGGGCCTCGAGGGCTCGAATACAAGTGCTCGATCGTAGACAAGTCAGCGGAAGCAACAATATCAGAGTACAGACATAAGTTAAACAAGGCTAGCACAAACTAGGATACAGATCGAAAGAGGCGCATGCCTCCTGCCTGGGATCCTCCTAAACTACTCCTGGTCGTCGTCAGCGACCTGCATGTAGTAGTATGCACCTCCGGGGTAGTAGGAGTCGTCATCGACGGTGGCGTCTGGCTCTTGGGCTCCAGCATCTTGTTGCGACAACTGAGAAGAAAGGAAAGGGGGAAAAGAGGGAGAAAAGCAACCGTGAGTACTCATCCAAAGTACTCGCAAGCAAGGATCTACACTACATATGCACGGGTATTTGTGTAAAGGGGCAATGTCGGTGGGCTGAACTGCAGAATGCCAGAATAAGAGGTGGATAGCTAGTCCTGTTGAAGACTACGATTTTGGCAGCCTCCGTCTTGCAGCAAGTAGAAGAGAGTAGATGGTAAGTTCACCAAGTAGCATCGCATAGCATAATCCTACATGGCGATCCTCTCCTCGTTGCCCTGGGTGAGAGAGATCACCGGGTTATATCTGGCACTTTGAAGGGTGTGTTTTATTAAGTATCCGGTTCTAGTTGTCATAAGGTCAAGGTACAACTCCAAGTCATCCTGTTACCGAAGATCGCGGCTATTCGAATAGATAAACTTCCCTGCAGGGGTACACCACATTACCCAACACGCTCGATCCCATTTGGCCGGACACACTTTCCTGGGTCATGCCCGGCCTCGGAAGATCAACACGTCGCAACCCTACATAGGCACAACAGAGAGGTCAGCACGCCGGTCTAAATCCTATGGCGCAGGGGTCTGGGCCCATCGCCCATTGCACACCTGCATGTTGCGAGGGCGGCCGGAAGCAGAACTAGCCCCCTTAATACAAGAGCAGGCTTACGTTCCAATCCGGTGCGCGCCGCTAAGTCGCTGATGTCATGAAGGCTTCGGCTGATACCACGACATCGAGTGCCCATATCTTTCCCACGTAGTTGGTTAGTGCGTATAGACCAAATGGCCAGACTCGGATCAAATACCAAGATCTCGTTAAGCGTGTTTAATATCCGCGAATGCCGACCAGGGCCAGACCCACCTCTCTCCTAGGTGGTCTCAACCTGCCCTGACGCTCCGCCACAAAGTAACGATGGGGCCGTGGGAACCCGCACCCACCTCTACCGGATGGAGCCACCTGCCCCTTCACCCCATCTCCGAACTGTATCATAAGTAATGTAACAAGATATCAAGTATATAGCATATGCCCGTGATCACCTCCCGAAGTGATCACGGCCTGTACATAGCATGGCGTACGGACAAGAGTGTAGGGCCACCGATGGAATACTAGCATCCTATACTAAGCATTTAGGATTGTAGGTAAGGGTAACAATCAGAAAGCAACAATGACAGTCTATGCAGCAGAATAGGATTAACCGAAAGCAGTAACATGCTACACTACTCTATTGCAAGCAGTATAGAGAAGGAATAGGCGATATCTGGTGATCAAGGGGGGGCTTGCCTGGTTGCTCTAGCAAGAAGGAGGGGTCGTCAACAACGTAGTTGATCGGGCACCAGCAGCGGCGTCAGTCTCGTAATCTACCGGAGAGAAGAGGGGGAAGAAACAATAAGTACAGAGCAAACAAAGCATCACAAAACATAACAAGGTAATATGCGGTGCCAGGGGTGATCTAACGCAGGGATAGGTGATACCGGCGAAGGAGGGGAACATCCGGGAAAGTATTCCTGGTGTTTCGCATTTTCGGATAGATGAACCGGAGGGGGAAATTTGCGTGTTCGCTATGCTAGGGGTGTGTGGCAGACGAACGGGTTGCGTATCCGAATTTGTCTCGTCGTTCTAAGCAACTTTCATGTACAATGTTTTTCCATCCGAGCTACGGTTTATTTTATATTGATTTTAAAAGATTTAAATCACTTTTTAGCATTTATTTAATTATTTTAATCCAACATTATCTGTAATAAAGTGCATGCCGACATCAAGATGACGTCAAGATGACATCGCTAGCCAATGAGGAGTTGATCGTCAACTGACGTGTGGGTCCCGTTCGTCATTGATTGTTTAGTCTAATTAGGGTTTAATTAAACTAACTACTTAATTAGATTAATTAAACAGGATTAATTAACTTAATTAACTTAATTAACTAAATTATTATTTATTTACTTATATATTTATTTATTTATTTATTTTCTTTTTTTCTCATTTTCGTTCTCACGTGGGCCCCCTCTGTCATTTGCCTAGGGGCATAGAGGGCACCGGGCGCAACGGGTGTTGGGCACCAGCCCGAGCGGTTCAGCATGCGCTAACCCGACGACGGCGCCATGGGCGTGGTCAAGCTCGAGAGGCGACCAGCTGGGCGGCACGCGCCCCCTGTGCCGTAATGGCAACGAGGCCGAGGGCGGGTGCAAGCCGCGGCGAGGCGGGATCGTGGGCGAGCAGAGCCCGGCGCACGGCCGTCGGTGATGAGGCGAGCAGGCGTGGCTGCGGCGTAACTATGGCGTAGGCGGCGCGCGCAAGCCCGGCCGGCGGTGAGCGCTGCCGGTCGACGCAGGGGGGAGACGCGACGACGACGAGGGCGTGGAGGGCGCGAACCGGGTCATGGCCAATGGCGTGCAGGCGCGTGTGGCATGGGTGTGCGGCGAGCAGAGGCGAGCAGAGGCGAGCGGGAGGAGTGACCGAGAGGGCACGGCGCGGCGTGCTAACCGTGGCCGGAGCGGGCTCTTGGCACCGGGGACGAACACGGCGGCAGGCGGACGGCGGGGCGCGCATTGCGCGGCACGGGGGGTGGGGGGGTTCGAGCACGCGCGCGGGAAAGGAGGCCAGGACGGGGTCTCACCGGGGTTTTTAGGGACGGGGCAGCGAGGCGCGAGGAGGGCGACGGGGATGACGGCGTTGGAGAGGAAGCAGGCTGGCGAGGAGGAGGTCCGGCGACGGGTGGTGGCGGGGTCCGGTGAGGAGGAGGCCGTGGCACGGGCGTGAGGGAGGGGGGTCATCGCCGGCGGGTGGCTCGTCCACCGCAGCAGGGTCGCCGGGCCGCAGCGTCAGCGGTCTCCTCCCTTGATCCCGATCCAATCGGGGGAGAGGGGGAGATATTTTGGAGAGGGGGGAAGTGTCGGTGGGGTTCGGGGTACGGGAGGAGTGGGGGGTTATGGAGTGGGGGTGGGCCTTGGCCGAGTTGAAAGCCACTGGCCGGTGCCAGTGGGGGTGCTTCCTCTTTGTTTTTTTGTTAGTTTAGTTTTTCTCTTTTGTATTTTCTTTTATTTTATGTATTTACTTTTCTGTTTTAAATCATTTTAAATTATTTAGGCTTTTTATAAAAATGTGTTTACTACACCATATTTATCTATGTAATATTTAGTACAAACCGAACAATTTTCTTTTAATGTTTGAAAACTTTTATTATTTACCAAACTTTGAATTTGAATTTTGGACCGGTTTTGATCTAACGATAGATTAGCAGCAGTAACCGTGGTGACGTGGCACCATTAGCGTGGGATCACTGTAGCTTAATTGTCCGGGCGTCACACCTTATTCCATAGTCCATCGAGTCTTTACCCAAAACTTGAAAATTTCACAACACAAAACTCAACAGAAAATCTTATGAGCTCCGTTAGTATAAGAAAATAAATCACCACTTAGGTAATGTTATAAAATCAATGTAAATTCATATAGGTGTAATATCTACTGTATTCCAACTCCTCTATGGTTCATGCCCTCCGATACTACTCATAGATTCATCAAAATAAGCAAATAACACATAGTAAACAGAATCTGTCAAAAACAGAACAGTCTGTAGTAATCTGTATCAAAAGTATACTTCCGGAACTCCAAAAATTCTGAAATAAATTGTTGGACCTGAGGAATATGTATATTAATTATCTGCAAAAAGAATCAACCTACAATCACTCTCTAGTAAAAATGGCAGCTAATCTCGTGAGCGCTAAAGTTTCTATTTTTTACAGCAAGATCATAAAGACTTCACCCAAGTCTTCCCAAAGGTTCTACTTGGCACAAACACTAATTAAAACATAAAACCACATCTAAACAGAGTCTAGATGAATTATTTTTTACTAAACAGGACCAAAAGTAAGAACAAAAATAAAATTGGGTTGCCTCCCAACAAGCACTATTGATGCTCACATAAAAGATAAGAATTGAAACACAATGGGAGCAGCATGAAGCATATGACTTGAAAGTGCGTTATATCGACTAGAGGGGGGGTGAATAGGCGATTTTTATGAATTCTTCAATGAGGAATTTGCCAGTGAGGAAATTCCTAAGTGAAGAACTACTTGCAGCCGAATAAGTACTCAGAAGTAAGCATAAGAGAATGCGAACATGGTCATCATGATGAAATGAAGACAATCAAAGAGTACAGAAAGCGTAAACGCAGGATGGCACAAGATGAAGACAAACAGACTGAAGAAATTGAACTGAGGAAATTGAGAAAGTCTTGATCAAAGTCTTCAAACACAGAATCTGAATGAACACTCAACACGATAATGAGGAAATGAAAGGGTTGAGGAAATAGAACCGATTAGGTTGGTGAAGAACAATGATTTGGTAGACCGGTTCCAACTGCTGTCTCGATTGTATGTCTGGTTGGAGCGGCTGAGTATTTAAACTCGAGGACACACAGTCCGGACATCCGATCGGCCGAGCACACAGCTCAGGACACCAAGTCCTCACCGTATTCTCCTTGAACTAAGGTCACACAGACCTAGTCCAATCACTCGTGGTATGTCTTCAGGCGACTTCCAAACCTTCAGAAACATGGTCACTCGGCGATCCACAATTCCTCTTGGATGCTCTAGACCATGACGCCTAACCGTCTGGAAGAAGCACAGTCTTCAAAGGTAACAAGCGTCGGGTCCATGCAGGATCAATCTCTTCAGTGATGCTCAATCACTTTGGGTTTGTAGGGGTTTGGTTTTTGTGTTTTTCCTCACTCGATGATTTTTGCTCAAAGTCCTCGGAGGATGGGTTGCTCTCAAATGACAAGTTTCAAGTTCTCTCGGAGCAGCCAACCAGCTAGTGGTTGTAGGGGGCGACTATTTATAGCCTAGGGAGCAGCCCGACATGATAAGACATAAAATGCCCTTCAATGATATGACCATTAGGTGGATAAGATATTTTGGGACAGCTGGCGCGCAGCACAACAACGGTCAGAAATTTAACTCTCAAATTCCTCGTGGCTATCATGTTCCTCACTTTGTGTAGGCAATCCGCCCGGTGAATTCCTAACTCCTCGGTCGTAACAAATTCCTCGTGACCGGAAGAACTTCGTCTACATCCTTTGAAGAAAATGACTGAGCTGTATGAGATTTCCAAAGGCTTCACTCGAAGGGATTGGTAGGTGTAGGATTTTGAGTTGAGCATCACTTGGAAATTTTTCCTTAGTATTTCCTCGACACCCTTTAACAGTACGGTGTTTCCTATGACTCAAGAAAGAGAAAACGAAACTACGAAAGCAAAAGTCTTCACGCTTCATGTTCCTCAAATGAATACCAAGTCTTCAAGGTCACACCAATTTCTTCACTTTCAAAGTCTTCAGAAAGTCTTCGAATATCAAAGTCTTCAACGAAGAACTTCATTTTAGGGTCGACTTTGTACGTAAATATAAACTCCTCATAGACTTGTAGACCTGTGTACACTCATAAACACATTAGTCCCTTAACCTATAAGTCTTCAATACACCAAAATCACTAAGGGCACTAGATGCACTTACAATCTCCCCTTTTGGTGATTGATGACAATATAGGTTAAGTTTTCAACGAGGATAAACATATGAAGTGTAACTACTGATATTGAGGAATTTGATTGCAAGATATAGAAGAACTCCCCTAAAGATGTGCATAGTGAGGAATTTGCTTTTGAGGCAGTGCACATTTGAAGAGTTGAATCATGGAGATCCCCCCCTATATCTTGTAATTCATACACGCATTTGACATATAATATGAAGAATTTGAAATGCATGATGAAATATGGTGCTTGATGAAATTTAGCATGCGTGCAATAACATTAATGAGGAACATGCATGCAAAATAACGCATCAAGAGTATCAGAGCACAGTGCATCAAAGTATCAGAGCACAGTGCATCAAAAGTATCAGAGCACCATCGGGTTTAAGATTACAAATCGATCCAATAAAAGTTTCAGAAGAACGAGAGTTGTAACTTAACAAAAATTGCCCATATAATAGACCCGCTTGAAGACTAACTCACATTTCTCCCCCTTTGTCATCAAATGGCCAAAAGGATCGAAACTGAGGACTAACGCCCCTGAAGAATTTCAAGTTGATGAAGGAGCGCCAGCGTTGTTGGGGTCGGTTGTCCTAGTAGGGCCTGCCACAGTGTCGTCCAAGTCTTCATTTTCATCAGTGTCTCGCGATGAAGAATAGGAGCTGGCCACCAAGGAAGGAACTTTGACCCTCTTGTATTTCTTCGGTGGAGGTGCAGACTACCAAAGTCTTCCTTGAGACCCATTGTCTTCAGTTCTTCCAAGCGTAGACATTAGAAAGAACAGCCCAGTGCGTTTGAAGGTTTCATGGAGGTAGTAGTGGTTTTCTTCACGCATTGTGTGTAGAGGTCATGTTGTGAAGAATTGAACCAAGCGGACGCTTGACCCATTTATGATTGCGATCAACCTTCCGATGAAAGGCGAGGAGTAACTCACGATCGATCATCACCACAGGTGCGGTGGCTTGAGGACTTTGCTTGGCTGAGGTATTTATGCGAGTCATGTGTGGCCAGTCATCATTGGTGGAGTAGGATGTAGCTTTGCGGCCGACCATCCAATGGACGAGTGCCTTCATCTATCACAATGATAGCCTTGCCCTTGTCATCGGTGAGGTAAATGTCCGCTTGAGGACTTCAATCGGGGCAAGTAGCTGCGATGGTTCGTAGTATCGACCTTGTAATTGAGTGAAGACCTTGTCTGATGAATCTCATAATCCAAGGTGCATAAGGCTTCAGCTCAAAAGGTGACATACCAATGTTTGCGAGTCCTCATGAAGAAATCATGGAAGTTGGCCAGGAGCATGCCATGAATGATATTGAAAAGCATATTCTTCATGATGCCAACGACTTCTTCATCATTTGAGTCGTGGCCTTTGATAGGACTCATTGTCTTCGTCGTAATCCGATAGACGATCTGAGTCACATACAATAATTCCTTGACGAGGAATTTGGTTCTTGGGGCCTGCCACGGCTTCAAAGGCTTCATCGGCACTTGCATATAGTGATTTGAAAGCTTCGAGTTCGTTGTAGATACAACGAGCACCATCAAGTGGAGGACTAAGTGGTAGGGCACGAAGCAATTCAGTTCTTTGGTGCCTTGTAGTGAGTGTTTTCAGACATCCAGTCCAACACCCATGAGTTCACATCTTCAGCGTCTCCGGTGATGTGCAGCGTCGCATAGAATTGAAGAATGAGTTCTTCATTCCAATCACAGATATCAGTGCAGAAATTCAGAAGTCCTGCATCATGAAGAACACTGAGGACTGGCTCGAAGCCTGGCAGAGATTCCATGTCGACATAGGAATATGTGCATGATCGAAGACTTTGTCTTTGTTGAACAAAGACCGAGGAATAGAAATTGGCTTGTTGGCAGTCCGTAAACGCCTCTTCCTTATGCGAAGCGTAATCATATGGATTGTAATCAGTGAAGAATACGTGCTCGCCGAAGAAATCTTCAGCCTTGAACTTTTGCTTTGTTGAGAAGGGACTCTTTGGCTTTGGCAGTGGAGTGTCAGTGAGATGCATCACGACCTCTGGAATCGCAATCTCAGGTTCTTCAGCTGAGGAATTTCTGGTTCCTCTACATGTGCGATCGAGGATCAAGCGGAGTTCATCAGCGCTAGTGGCTGGAATTTCTTCATGTATAGATGAAGTGGGATGAGTTTCTTCAGAGCCCATTTGAACTGTTGGAGCAGGGGACTGAGGAATCTGTTGAATTGGGGTGAAGAGTGGAGAATTTGGATGCTGACTTTCCCAAAAGTCATCGTTCATCACTGGCGTTGTGCTTCCAATGTCCACATCTTCTTCAATTTCCTCAACACCGGCCTCTTCACCTGTGAACTGAGGCATAGGCGAGGAAATGATTGGGGTTGAAGGATAGCTTCCACTTCAATTTCTTCATCAATCTGCTTTCGGCAGCGTGAGAATGATTTTCTTCATCGAGATCCGCTTGGGATCTCATAATCTTCACCAAAAGGAACAAGGTCCTTTGATGGCACGGAGGAAATTGGAACATCATCAATGGGATTTTCAAATGAGTTGGTCATTGTCTTCATCTTCTTCGGGGCTGAAGAATTTGAAGCAGTAGATGCTTTCCTTTTCTTCACTGCAGCTCGTTCTGCAACCTTGGTCTTCTTCACATCAGATGCAGATGGAAGGATTGGAGTTGGTGTAGTAGCGGAGGAGCCGAGGAATCTGGTTGAATTTCCTCGGTATGGCCCGATGCGGTTGCCTCGACTTCTTCGATTTCTTCAGCGCACCACTAGTGGATGCCCAGCAATTTCTTCGGTAATTTGGAATGGAGTCATCAGCCACTGGAACTAGCATTGTCTTCAAAGACCTGAACTTCATCGGCCGGTCTTGGCATGTTCTTCGATCGGTGGCGGAGGCTCCGGCTGAGGAATTTCTTATTGCGTTGGGGCTGCAACATTGGTGAACTTCTTCGTCGGGTTAGTGAATCGACGTGGCTCCTTGCCAATCAGCATAATAGGAGTCAAATTTGTCGCTGAGGCTTTGATGTCAGCCTGCATCTTGATAAGTTCTTCACTTGTCATCTTGACAATGTTTTTCTTCAGCAGTTTCTCCTTTCTGTACTGCGATCTTGATCTCTCTGGCCGTATCAAATTTCCATTTCTCCTCTTGGATGAAATGAGTCAGCATGTGACTTTGGCCAGGTGTCAACTTGAAGTCAGGCATAGGAGTGTTTGGGTCCTTGTGCCAGAGATCAATGTAGTCTAGGATCGCTCTTGGATCCAACAATGACAGCAGTGTGCCTTTGGCTCTATGACCCTTTCTTGGCGGTCTCGATGATTTCCGCAAGTTCATCATCATCAGCCTCATCATCTTGTGTGGCTCTTGGAAGGCGACTGTTTCTTCTTGGGACTTGGCCGAGGACCTCGTCCATTTGTGGCCTTAGTCTTCAGCAGAGTCGAGCCGGATGAAGAATTTGGTGCGGTGAGGAACTTCTTTGAAACACCGGAGGCAATGGAGATGCCTGCAGTCCTTTGTACGTGGCCAAATGCACACAGTCTTGAGGACTTTGCTCGGAACTGCCGAGGACTTGGGAGGAGCTTTGAGGACTTTGTAGGAGCTGAGGATTTGGGAGGAGCTGGAGCAGCATGAGGAATTGGCCGTGAGGGCACAGCTGAGGAACTTGGCCGTGAGGGCACTGTTGGTGAAGCACTTGGCTTGTATGCGGGCTTCTTTGCCATAGATTTTCTTGGCTTGACAGAGGCCTCAGTGGCAGCAGTAGTAGCAGAGTCCTCATTAAATTTCCTCACTGCCTCCTTGGCTTGTCTCGCCAACTTGGCTTGGCGCTTGGCCCATTCTTCAAGAAAGTCCTCACCACGCTTGATGCTGGTGGGGTCAGCTTCTTGATCAGGTGCCAATGGAGCTCTTGGGCATGGAGGATTGAGAGCGAATTTCTTCATGTACTTTGGAGTTACATATCTGTACTCCCTCCATTCCCTTGCCCATCTCCGTTCAATCCTTTGAATGCGCACCTTGCGCTGATTTTTGTTCTCTTTGCCAAACTCGGCTTCATCAGGTGTGCAATAATCAGCATATATTTCCTTAGGGATCTCAAACGCAGTCATGACCTCAGGCCTCTTTCCTCCTTTTTGTGGCTTCTTTCCTTACGCCATATTCTTCACCGAGGAATTTGAACAATCGAATTCTCTGAAGAAGTATGCAACTTTTCTTCGAGGAAGGCTGCAAATGAGTTAAGTTGATGAGAACCTAGTGATTCAAAGCGGACATGAGTACCTGTGAAGCAGTATAGTTGCGAAGAATTTGGAGAGGTCATATGCGTTCTCAGAAGGTTTTTCAAAAAGAACTAGTTTGAGGAATTTGACCAGATGAGCCTTGAAGAATTTCACTAAGCGATCTTTGTCTTAGGTTCCAAAGTTGTATAGATCGAGGATCCACTCAATTGAGGAATCTTGAAGAAAATCATTGCTTAGAGAAACGAATCAAGAGCATGTTTTGTTTGAGGTGTTCATATGTGTGAATATTTGAAGAATAAACACTTTTGAAGATTTTCAGGAAGGTTTGAGAATCAAAGCGAGTAATAAAAGTAACTTTTAATTACCCGAACTGAAGAACAAGACAAACTGAGAAGCACAGATGGGAAGTTCGTCAGGTTAGATCTTCCACGCACTAAATCGGCGGAGGAAGACAGCTACGGCGGCGGCGGAGTGAAGATTTCCGCGGTCGGCGCGAGTACGACGGCGACGAGGTCGAGGCAGTGAAGCTCTTCCTCACTGGCGACGATGGAGTAGCGGCGGCGCTAGGGTTTGAGAAGCTCGAGAGAGAGCAAGCGGTCGGAGTAAAGGAAGTGAGGAAGGGGAGAGGGGGTATATATAGCCACGGTGAAAAATTGTTCGCCCGAAGATTTGGGACGAACGTGCCCCTGACCCTTCTCATTCGCTTGAAATGTGTCACCCACGTACTGAGAAGTGGAGATTGTGTTAGATCGTGGGTGAATAGATAAATCTATCGTGGGATGCGGAACGGTTTGAGCGGAAAAAAGAAAGTTTGGAGAAGATCAGTTTTAAAGTTCCGTTCGCAATTTCTTCAGCTGACAAGGGCACAATGAAGATTTTGAACGAGTTTCAAATAGAACGCACATGAAGAATTTGTGAATAGATTGGGTTGAGTATAGCATAGAGGGGAAGGGTCCGATCACATTCACTTAGCGTAAAAAAGCGACTTGAAAAAATAGCTATAAGTGAATGTTGTAGAGGACATAAACCCATATATATATATATATATATATATATATATATATATATATATATATATATATATATATATATATATATATATATAGCCAATGAAGAAAAAGCAGCGGAAAGCAGTGAAAATTTTGCAAAGTTGAAGAATTGGAAAAAGCTGAGGAAAAACTCAAATTGAAGATTTTCATCTTTGGTGGTGGCGTGTCCCACCGTATAAGAATGATGATTTCAGACACCGCTTACAATTGTCGTAGGGTTCTGAGAATCAAATTCTTCATTAATTTCTTCACACTTAGAGTGTTATTCTTCATTGATTGAAGAAAAACATTTCTTCATGTGTTGCACATCTAAGTCATCAATTTTGCATATGTGTCAGGATGTGTGTCCTTTTAAAGAACATTCGAAGATTCTAAGATATTTAGCTCACATCGCAACTTGCTAAATCTCTTCTCATCCAAGGGCTTTGTGAAGATATCAGCTAGTTGTTCTTCAGTCTTCACATGCTCGATGGAGATGTCGCCCTTCAACACATGATCACGAAGAAAATGATGACGAATTTGAATGTGCTTTGTCTTCGAGTGATGAACTGGGTTGTGAGCAATCTTGATGGCACTCTCATTGTCACAATAGAGAGGCACATTCTTCACGTTGATGCCGTAGTCCTTGAGAGTTTGCTTCATCCACAACAGTTGAGCACAACAAGAGCCAGCAGCAATGTATTCAGCTTCGGCAGTAGACAGTGATACGTAGTTCTGTTTCTTCGAGGACCAACAGACCAAAGATCGTCCGAGGAAATGACAAGTACCGGATGTTGACTTGCGGTCCACACGATCACCAGCATAGTCAAAGTCAGAATATCCAATGAGATCAAAAGTAGAGCCCTTGGGGTACCATAATCCTAGTGTTGGTGTGTGAGCTAGATATCGAAGAATATGCTTCACAAACCTTATGGTGTGATTCCTTGGCGTAGCTTGAAATCGGGCACACATGCAAACACTAAGCATTATATCTGGCCTAGATGCACATAAGTACAATAAAAACCAATCATGGAGCAGTATACCTTGTGATCAAGTCAATACCATTTTCATCGATTGCATAGATGGCCATTTGTGGGCATAGGAATTTTAGCGCCTTTGCAATCTTGCATGCCGAATTTCTTCAGAACATCTTTGAGGTATTTCTCCTGAGATATGAATATGCCATTGTGTTGTTGACGAATTTGAAGATCTAAGAAGAATTTCAATTCTCCCATCATAGACATTTGATATTCTTCACTCATCATATAGGCAAATTCATCACTATAACATTGGTCAGTACAGCCAAAGATAATATCATCAACTTATATTTGGCACACAAACAGTTCACCATCATATGATTTATTAAAGAGAGTAGGGTCGAGTGAACCGGGTGTGAAGCCATTCTTCACAAAGAATTCCTTCAATGTATCATACCACGCCTGTGGAACTGTTTAAGACCATAGAGGGCCTTGTTGAGTCTGAAGACTTTGTCGGGATTCTTTGGATCTTCAAAACACAGGGGTTGAGCAACATATACTTCTTCCTCAAGCTTACCATTGAGGAATGCACTTTTCACATCCATTTGATATAAAGTGATATTATGATGGTTAGCATAAGCAAGTAATATGCGAATAGCCTCAAGTCTAGCAACAGTGCAAAAGTTTCATCGAAATCAATTCCTTCAACTCGTGTGTAGCCTTGAGCTACAAGTCATGCCTTATTCCTCACCACAAGGCCATTTTCATCTTGCTTGTTGCGGTAGATCCACTTTGTGCCAATGATATTATGCTTATGCGAGGATCTGGACGTTTGACCAGTTCCCAGGACATTGTTGAGCTCGAACTGATGTAATTCTTCTTGCATGGCCTGAATCCACTCAGGCTCCAGAAATGCTTCATCTACCTTAGTGGGCTCTGAGATAGAGACAAAAGCATAGTGCCCACAAAAGTTAGATAAATGTGAAGCTTTTGAGCATGTGAGAGGACCTGGCGCTTCAATGTCATCGATGATCTTGTCAACTTGCACTTCTTTTGCAACGCGAGGATGAGCTGGTTGTCGCCGAGGAATTTGATCAAGATTTTCTTGACACCATTGTCTTTAGCATTATCTTCAGTGCATCACTCGGCGTTCTTCGTCTGAGGAATGAATTCTTCAGCAGATTCTTGAGGAATGACATCCTCGGTTGCCTTGAACTTGATAGATTCCTCGGTGCTTTGGTTCATCTAACACGAAGGTAGGTGCTCTCTTTGCGAGCCATTAGTTTCATCAAACCGCACATCTACTGATATCAACAATCTTGTGAAGAGCGATGTTGAAGACTACAGTAGGTGTGCGAGTCCTTTCCGTAACCAAGCATAAAACCTTCATGTGCTTTCGGTGAAAATTTAGAATTGTGATGAGGATCTCTAATCCAGCATTTAGCACCGAAGACTTTGAAATAACTCACATTGGGTTTCTTGTCAGTGAGGAGTTCATAGGCAGTCTTCTTGAAGAATATGTGAAGATATACTTTGTTGATGATGTGGCATGCGGTATCAATTGCATCAATCCAAAAACGACTAGGCGTTTTGTATTCATCAAGCATAGTGCAAGCCATCTGAACAAGAGTTTTGTTCTTGCGCTCCACGACGCCATTTCTTTGAGGAGTATAGGGAGCGGATAACTCATGAGTAATACCAAGTTCATCAAGATAGGCATCAAGACCGGAATTCTTGAACTCAGTTCCATTGTCACTTCTGATGTGTCTGATCTTCACACCAAAGTTAGTTGAAGCCCTCGAGGAAAATCGTTTGAAGACTTCCTGCACTTCATTTTTGTAAGTAACAATGTGTACCCATGTGTAACGAGAGTAATCATCAACAATAACAAAGCCATATAAAGATGCATCATTAGTGACTGGCTGAGTAATGATTAGGACCAAAGAGGTCCATGTGAAGCAATTCGAATGGACGAGTAGTGGTCATGATAGTCTTATTTGGATGCTTGGCCTTGGTCATTTTCCGACTTCACGGGCTCCACACAAGTGATCCTTGAGGAATTTGACATTTTCAATGCCAATGACATGCTTCTTCTTCGCAAGCATGTGCAAATTCCTCATGCTCATGCGTGACCAAGTCGCCGATGCCATAGCCAGCCTTCTGAAGCTTTTGCAAGTAGACACACGGCTGGTTGTGGTCCTGTAGAGAAATCAACGATATACAAGTCTCCTCTCCTAAAGCCTTCGAAGACTTTAAAATTGTCAGCTTCCATGATCACAACACAACGATACTTGCCAAAGATAACAACCATACCAAGATCACAAAGCATTGAGACCGACATGAGGTTGTATCCTAAGGACTCAACAAGCATGACTTTGTCCATGTGTATGTCCTTAGAGATCGCAACCTTACCAAGACCCAATACCTGACTTTTGCCTTTGTCAGCAAAGATGATATGCTTGAGATGTGACGGTGATAAGGAGTATCCATCAATAGATTCTTGTCACCGGTCATGTGATTTGTACATCCACTATCGAGAACCCACTTAGTGGCTTTGGGTTGATCATCCTGCAGACGAATTAGTGCAACTTACGATCTCATATACTTCATCAATGAAGAATATGATATCAAGTTCATCAGATGAATTTCATCAGACAGTATAACAGATAAGCAGTATGAGGACGTGTGAAATGAAAGTTCATTTCTTCATGATTAGCCTGCGTCCTTTCAGGCATTTTTGTCAGGCCCCCAGCAAATTCTTCAGACATTTAAAGCACGTCTGGAGACCTGACCCTGCAGAAGAGGTTAGTTCTTTTTCTTCACCACCCACATCTGAAGGGGTGGCAAAGAGTTCATCACTCTGCGAGCACCATATGAGAATGGTGGTATAGAGGCCAATCCATTTCGTTTCACATAAGAGGGGTTAGGGTAAGCATATGAATAAGCAGAGAAATTCTTCGAGGACTTATGAACATATTGGTTTGAAGAATAATGCACATATTCATAGCCCTTAGCTCTACCCTGCGAAAGCAGAGTTGTTAGCACGATGATAATCATATGAGGACTTTGATCCTTTTGAGGAATTTGATCCACGTGAGGAATTTGGTCCGTATGAGGACTTGGATCCATATGAAGAATTTGGTCCATATGAAGAGTTTGATCTGGGGTTCCTATTCTTCACAGGTGGTGTCATGAGGACATTCATCTGAAGACTTACAAGGCACTTCTTGGGAACCCAGATTTTCTTCATAGGGGAACCGTTCCTGCAGTTAGTGCCAACATATCTAGAAAATACTTAACCATTATGAATTTTGAACAGTTTATAGTTGGAGTCAAAAGACTCATCAGAAGAATGAGGTGATTGGCATGTAAAGCGGATAAGTTAGATGGATCAATTGGAGGTCCCTTTACAAAGAACCCATGAGGTTTTGGGATCTTGCTCGGGCTTCCAATATGTTCCATCGACATTGAGTTTCCTCTCAAAGGCAATACCCTCTTTCCTAGGGTTTCGTTGAGGATCTGCTTTTTAAGCACATCACAAAGAGTCTGATGCCCTTTGAGGCTTTTGTACATGCCTGACATGTACAATTCCTTCAGCCCTGCATCGTCAGTGATACTAGCAATGTCCTCAGATGAGGAATTAGTGATAGACGAGGCAGGTGAAGAATTTGTAACAGTTGAAGCATTTGAACATTCAGGTGAAGAATTAGCAGATTCACGTTCAATGCACTTTAAGCATGGAGGAACAAATTCTTCCTGAGAAGCACTGATTTGTTGAGCAATTAATGAATCGCGCTCCTTCTGAAGATCTTCATAACTCACTCTTAGCTTCTCAAGATCTTGCTTTCTTTGAAGAAATTCATAAGAAAGTTTCTCATGATCAGACAAGAGAGTGTTATGATGACCTTGAAGACTGTCAAACCTAGACTAGAGTCTCTGAAGATTTTCAGTCAGGGCTTTAGTGCGATCCATTTCTTCACCTAACATATCATCGCTTTTATCTAGCATGTTTTGAACCTTTTCAAAAGCCCTTTGTTGTTTTACAACAATCTTAGCAAGTTTTGAGTAGCTGGGCTTTATATCTTCATCAGATTCATTTTCACTAGATTCAGAGGAGGTATATTTGAGTACCTTGGCACCCTTTGCCATGAAGCAATAGGTGGGGCGTAGTCATCACTATCTTCATCGACTTTGTTGGTGAGGTCATTTTCTTGAGTTGAAGATGGACTTCTTGTGAAAGCGATGGCGAAGCTAGACTTCGCCACACCAGACTCAGATTCTTCTGATGCCTCCTCTTCCTCATGTTTCTCAGATTCAGCTTCAGAGTCCATTTCCTTGCCAATGAATGCCCGAGCCTTCTTGGAGCTGCTCTTCTTGTGAGAAGAGGGCTTTGAGGATTTTGATGATGAAGATTTCGACGATTTCTTATTCTTCTTAGCGTCATCAGGCTGTAATCCTTGTATTTCTTCTTCTTTAATTCCTTTTCCCACCGAGGAAAATCTTGAATCTGATGACCAGGTTTCTTGCATTTGTGACAAAGTCTTCTCTTATATTCCTTTGGATGAGGAATCACTTTGCTCCTTGAGGATTTTCCAAAGCGACCACGTCTTGAGAACTTGGAATTTCTTCACGAGCAGTGCTAGCTCCTGGCTCAATTCTTGAGGATCTCCAAGGCTACTACCGAGTCTTCACAATCAGATTCGAGACCTGACCTTGGCCTTCATGGCACGTGATTTTCCATAGCTAGAACCATAGAGATCTCTCTTTTCAGCAAGCTGGAACTCATGAGTATTTAGCCTCTCGGGGATATCAGCTGGATCAAGTGACTTGTAGTCAGCACGATCTTGTATCATCAGTGCCAGAGTGTCAAATGAGCAATCAAGCGATCTCAACAATTTCTTCACCACCTCATGGTTGGTGATGTCGATTAACCAAGCGCTTGAAGCTCATTTGAGATGTCGGTGAAAGCGATCGAAGGTTTGTTGAACATTTTCATTGTCGAGTCTTTTGAAGCGGTTGAAGAGATTGCGAAGAACATCAACTCGAGAGTCACGCTGAGTTGAGACTCCTTCATTTACTTTGGACACTGTCCCGAGATGAGCTTAGCAGTTTCCAAAGCACTCACTCTTCCATATTGTCCTTTGCTCAGATGGCCACATATGATATTCTTCGCTTGAGAATCGAGTTGCTTGAATCTCTTCACATCGGCAGCATTTAGAGAAGGTGTGACAGAGGGAACACCATTTTCCACAACATACCAGAGATCGTTGTTAATTGCCTCAAGATGCATTCGCGTCTTGTTCTTCTAGTAGGGGTAGTCCGTCCCATCAAAGGTAGGACACCCAGCTGAGACCTTGATCATACCTGCGGTCGACATAACTAAAACTCTAGGTGATTAAACCAAAATCACAGAACAAGGGAGTACCTTGCTCTGATACCAATTGAAAGTGCGTTATATAGACTAGAGGGGGGTGAATAGGCGATTTTTATGAATTCTTCAATGAGGAATTTGCCGGTGAGGAAATTCCTAAGTGAAGAACTACTTGCAATGAATAAGTACTCGTAAGTAAGCATAAGAGAATGCGGACATGGTCATCATGATGAAATGAAGACAATCAAAGAGTATAGAAAGCGTAAACACGAGGATGGCACAAGATGAAGACAAAGCAGATGAAGAAATTGAACTGAGGAAATTGAGAAAGTCTTGATCAAAGTCTTTAAACACAGATATGAATGAACACTCAACACGATAATGAGGAAATGAAAGGGTTGAGGAAATAGAACCGATTAGGTTGGTGAAGAACAATGATTTGGTAGACCGGTTCCAACTATTGTGTCTCATTTGTACGTCTGGTTGGAAGCGGCTGAGTATTTAAACTTCGAGGACACACGATCCGGACACCCAGTCGAAAGCACGCAGCTCAGGACACCAAGTCCTCACCGTATTCTCCTTGAACTAAGGTCACACAGACCTCGTCCAATCAATCGTGCTAAGTCTTCAGGCGACTTCCATACCTTCACAGACTTGGTCACTCAGCAATCCACAATTCCTCTTGGATGCTCTAGACCATGACGCCTAACCGTCTGGAAGAAGCACAGTCTTCAAAGGTAACAAGCATCGGATCCACGCAAGATCAATCTCTTCAGTGATGCTCAATCACTTTGGTTTTGTAGGGGTTTGGTTTTTGTGTTTTTCCTCACTCGATGATTTTCGCTCAAAGTCCTCAGAGGACGGGTTGCTCTCAAATGACAAGTGTCAAGTTCTCTCGGAGCAGCCAACCAGCTAGTGGTTGTAGGGGGCGGCTATTTATAGCCTAGGGAGCAGCCCGACATGATAAGACATAAATGCCCTTCAATGATATGACCGTTAGGTGGATGAGATATTTTGGGACAGCCGCGCGCCAGAAGATAACAACGGTCGGAAATTTGACTCTCAAATTCCTCGGGGCTATCATGTTCCTCACTTTGTGTAGGCAATTCGCCTTTGGCGAATTCCTAACTCCTCGATCAGAACAAATTCCTCGGCGACCGGAAGAACTTCGTCTACATCCTTTGAAGAAAATGACCGAGCTGTATGAGATTTTCAAAGGCTTCACTCGAAGGGATTGGTAGGTGTAGGATTTTGAGTTGAGCATCACATGGAAATTTTTCCTTAGTATTTCCTCGACCCCCTTTAACGATGCGGTGTTTCCTATGACTCAAGAAAGAGAAAGCGAAACTACGAAAACAAAAGTCTTCACGCTTCATGTTCCTCAAATGAATACCAAGTCTTCAAGGTCACACCAATTTCTTCACTTTCAAAGTCTTGATGAAGTCTTGAGAATATCAAAGTCTTGATCGAAGAACTTCATTTTTAGGGGTTGACTTTCTCTGTAAATATCAAACTCCTCATAGACTTGTAGACCTGTGTACACTCATAAACACATTAGTCCCTTAACCTATAAGTCTTCAATACACCAAAGTCACTAAGGGGCACTAGATGTACTTACATGACTAGCACATTTAAGTCTAACCCACTTCCTATGCATAGGGATTTTGTGAGCAAACTACTTATGGGAACAATAATCAACTAGCATAGGAAGGCAAAACAAGCATAACTTTAAAACTTTAAGCACATAAAGAGGAAACTTGATATTATTGCAATTCCTACGAGCATATATTCCTCCCTCATAATAATTTTCAGTAGCATCATGAATGAATTAAACAATATAACCATCACATAAAGCATTCTTTTCATGATCTACAAGTATAGAATTTTTATTACTCTCCACATAAGCAAGTTTATTCTCATGAATAGTGGGAGCAAACTCAACAAAATAACTATCATGTGATTGAAAATTAAGATCAAGATGACAAGTTTCATGGTTATCATTATTCTTTATAGCATACGTGTCATCACAATAATCATCATAAATAGGAGGCATGCTTTCATCATAGTAAATTTGCTCATCAAAACTTGGGGAACAAAAAAATATCATCTTCATCAAACATACCATCCCCGAGCTTGTGGCTTTGCATATCATTAGCATCATGGATATTCATAGAATTCATACTAACAACATTGCAATCATGCTCATCATTCACATATTTTATGCCAAGCATTCTATGTAATTATTCTTCTAGTACTTGAGCACAATTTTCCATTCCATCATTTTTACGAAAGATATTAAAAAGATGAGGCATATGAGGCACCGTCAATTCCTTTTTTTGCAGTTTTCTTTTATAAACTAAACTAGTGATAAAACAAGAAACTAAAAGATTCGATTGCAAGATCTAAAGATATACCTTCAAGCACTCACCTCCCCGCAACAACGCCAGAAAAGAGCTTGATGTCTACTACACAACATTCTTCTTGTAGACGTTGTTGGGCCTCCAAGTGCAGAGGTTTGTTGGACAGTAGTAAATTTCCCTCAAGTGGATGACCTAAGGTTTATCAATCCGTGGGAGGCGTAGGATGAAGATGGTCTCTCTCAAACAACCCTGCAACCAGATAACAAAGAGTCTCTTGTGTCCCCAACACACCCAATACAATAGTAAATTGTATAGGTGCACTAGTTCGGCGAAGAGATGGTGATACAAGTGCAATATGGATGATAGATATGAGTATTTGTAATCTGAAAATACAAAAACAGCAAGGTAGCAAGTGGTAAAAGTGAGCGTAAACGGTATTGCAATGCGTTGAAACAAGGCCTAGGGTTCATACTTTCACTAGTGCAAGTTCTCTCAACAATAATAACATAACTGGATCATATAACTATCCCTCAACATGCAACAAAGAGTCACTCCAAAGTCACTAATAACGGAGAACAAACGAAGAGATTATTGTTGGGTACGAAACCACCTCAAAGTTATTCTTTCGGATTGATCTATTCAAGAGTCCGTAGTAAAACAACACGAATCTATTATTTCCGCTTGATCTATCATAGAGTTCGTACTAGAATAACACCTTAAGACACAAATCAACCAAAACCCTGATGTCACCTAGATACTCCAATGTCACCTCAAGTATCTGTGGGTATGATTATACGATATGCATCACACAATCTCAGATTCATCTATTCAACCAACACAAATAACTTCAAAGAATGCCCCAAAGTTTCTACCAGAGAGTCAAGACGAAAACGTGTGTCAACCCCTATGCATAAGTTCACAATGTTACGGAACCCGCAAGTTGATCACCAAAACATACATCAAGTAGATCACATGAATATCCCATTGTCACCACAGATAAGCACATGCGAGACATACATCAAGTGTTCTCAAATCCTTAAAGATTCAATCTGATAAGATAACTTCAACGGGAAAACTCAATCCATTACAAGAGAGTAGAGGGGGAGAAACATCATAAGATCCAACTATAATAACAAAGCTTGCGATACATCAAGAACGTACCACATCAAGAACACAAGAGAGAGAGAGAGAGATCAAACACATAGGTACTGGTACATACCCTCAGCCCCGAGGGTGAACTACTCCCTCCTCGTCATGGAGAGCGCCAGGATGATGAAGATGGACACCGGTGAGGGATCCCCCCTCCGGTAGGGTGCCGGAACGGGTCTAGATTGGTTTTCGGTGGCTACAGAGGCTTGCGGCGGTGGAACTTCCGATCTAGGATATGTTCTAGGGGTTTCTGTATATATAAGACCTTTTGGCGTCGGGAACAAGTCAGGGGGGTCCCCGAGCTGTCCACGAGGTAGGGAGGCGCGCCCCCCACCCTCGTGGGCAGCCTGTGACTCTTCTGGCCCAACTCTTTTACTCCGTGGCTTTCTTCTGGTCCAAAAATAAGCTCCGTGAAATTTCAGGTCAATTGGAGTCTGTTTGGTTTTCCTTTCCTGCGATACTCAAAAACAAGGAAAAACAGAAACTGGCACTGAGCTCTAGGTTAATAGGTTAGTCCGAAAAATCATATAAAATAGCATATAAATGCATATAAAACATCCTAGATGGATAATATAATAGCATGAATACTTCATAAATTATAGATACCTTGGAGACGTATCAACTTGGTCTACACAAACAGATTCTTCTTGGCCGTGAGCACATCAACATATATAGAGGCCTACTCCCTGGTCCAGAAGGGACGGCCCATAAGAGAAGGTTCCTGAGGATGACGATATGGGTTGCGCTGACGAAATGCCCAAAACTCCTTGCTAGTCATCTCTGACTCTGACTTAGGCTTCTCCTTTTGCTTCGTGTCAACTGACTTTATGTTTTGCCTCTACCTGGCCTGAGCACTGGAACCCTCTGTAGCATCACTGATACATCCACACTTGGAACTCTGTCGATCGGGGTTCCTGTGACGTTCCTGATGCTGACCAGAGCCACTACCACCTGAACCAAATGTTGAAAATATGCCCTAGAAGAAATATTAAAATGGTTATTATCATATTTCCTTGTTCATGATAGATGTTTATTATTCATGCTAGAATTGTATTGACCGGAAACTTAAATACATGTGTGGGTAAATAAACAACACTGTATCCCAAGTGAGCCTCTACTAGACTAGCTCGTTGATCAAAGATGGTTAAGGTTTCCTAACCATAGACATGAGTTGTCATTTGATAACGGGATCACATCATTAGGGGAATGATGTGGTGGACAGACCCAACCTTAATCTTAGCATCAGATCGTATCACTTAGTTTATTTGCTACAACTTTCTTCATGTCAATTATATGTTCCTTAGACCATGAGATCATGCCACTCCCGGATACCGGAGGAATACTTTGTGTGCTATTAAACTTCACTTCATAACTGGGTGATCATAAAGATGCTCTATAGGTATATTTGAATGTATTTGTTGGGTTGCATGGATCGAGACTGGAATTTGTCACTCCGTGTGAAGGAGAGATGTCTTTGGGCCCTCTCGGTAATACAACATCACATGAAGCTTACAAGCATGTGACTAATGAGTTTATTCATGGGATCTTGTATTACGGAATGAGTAAAGAGACTTGCCGGTAACGAGATTGAACTAGGTATGGAGATACCGACGATCGAATCTTGGGCAAGTATGATATTGCCGGACAAAGGGAATTGTATATGGGATTAACTAAATCCCCGGCATTGTAGTTCAACCAATAAAGATCTTCGTGGAAAATGTAGGAATAAATATGGGCATACAAGTCCCACTATTGGTTATTGACCGGAGAGGTGTCTCAGCCATGTCTACATGATTCTCAAACCCGTAGAGTCACATGCTTAACGTTCGGTAGCGCTAGGGTAATGTTGAGATACTAATACTGGAAAGTACAAAAGTAGATTGGAGTCCAGGATGGGATCCGGGACATCACGAGGAGCTCCGGAATGGTCCAGAGGTAAAGATTTATATATGGGAAGTCATATTCAGGGTTTCAAAAAAGTTGGGAATTTTTCGATAGAGTACCGGGAAGGTTCTAGAAGGTTCCGGGGGTTCCACCGTGGGTCCCAACGAACCTAGAAGGAACCACATGGACCGAACGGTGGGGCTACATCCCACATGGTTTGGCCGCACCATTCCCCGAGGAACATGCCATTTAAATCTAGAGATATAAGGTCTTATCTCTAAATTTAACGGGTTGAATCTAGAGATAAGATGTTATCTCGAAGTTTAAAGGGATTTCTCCCTTGTGTCCAGCCCTATAGGAGGATTTTGGATGCCCTCCCCTGCCCCCTAGCCTATATAAAAGAGGGGGGAGGTGCAAGGGGGCAGCCACCCCTTGACCCTTGCCCATTGCCTCTCCCAACTCCTCCCACGTTTCTCTGGTACGCGCTTGGTGAAGCTTTGCCGAAATTCCGCTGCCACTACCACCACCTCGCCATTGGGCTGGTCCCGATCTCATCTAAATCCTATCCCTCACTTGCTAGATCAAGAAGGAGAGGCTTCCATCGAGTTGAAAGTGTGCTAATCTCGGAGGTGCCGTCCGTTCGGCACTAGATAGGATTGGATTGTGATTGGATCGCGAAGAGTACAACTACATCAACCGTGTTACATATACTAACAGTTTCAGCCTACAAGGGTACATAGACACACTCCCCTCTCGTTTCCATGCATCTCCTAGATTAGATCTTGGGTGTTTTGTATGAGTTTTTTATATTTTCATGCAACGTTACCCATCAGTGGCATCATGAGCTACGTCTATGCGTAGATGTATATGCACGAGTAGAACACAAAGATGTTGTGGGCGTTGATGTTCAGATTCCTTACCTCCCTTGTCTTATTTGTATTTGGCGGTATTGTGGGATGAGGCGTCCCAGGTCAACCTTACTTGTCCTCACACAAGAGACCGGTTCCACTAACATGCAACTTGTATTGCATAAAAGTGGCTGGCGGGTGTCTGTCTCTCCCACCTCAGTTGAATCTGATTTGATAACGGCGGTCCTTGTAGATGGTTAAAAGGAAACTTGTATATCACTTTTGTGGTTTTGCATAGATAAGAATGGTTCTAATAGTTTCCCTAGCAGCCACGTAAAAATTGCAACAACAATTAGAGGACGTCTAACTTGTTTTTGTAGGGCATGTTGTGATGTGGTATGGCCAAAACGTGATGTGATATATGTTAATGTATGATATGATCATGTTTTGTAATAAGTTCACGACTTGCATGTAGATTAGTATGGCAACTGGCAGGAGCCATAGGGTTGTCTTTAATTTATTGTATGACCCGTGTGTCAATATTATAGGCCATGTAATTGCATTACTTTATCGCTATGAGTTAGCAATAGTTTGTGGGGACAACCACATGATGGCACAATGATGGAGATCATGGTGTCATGCCGGTGACGATGGAGATCATGCTGATGCTTTGGAGATGGAGATCAGAATCACAAGATTATAATGGCCATATCATGTCACATATTGATTGCATGTGATGCATAACTTTTATGCATCTTATTTTGCTTAGGACAACAGTAGCATTATAAGATAACCCCTTCACTTAATTTCAAGATAAAAGGTGTTCTCCCTAAGTCTGCACCATTGCGAAAGTTCATTGTTTCAAATCACCTCGTGATGATCGGGTGTGATAGACTCTTCGTTCACATATAACAGGTGTAAGCCAGTTTTACACATGCAGACTACTTGGGTTAGACTTGACGAACCTAGCATGTACAGACATGGCCTAGAAACATGGAGGACCAAAAGGTCGAACATGAGTCATATAGTACATATGATCAACATGGAGATGTTCACCATTGATGACCACCCCATCTCATGTGATGATCACACATGGGTTAGTAGATTTGGATCATGTAACACTTAGACAACTTGAGAGATGTTGATTTAAGTGGGAGTTCACTAGTAATTTGATTAAGTGAACCCATTATCATGAACATAGTCTAAATTCCTTTGCAAATTTCTGTTTTAGATCAATGACTTGAGTTGTAGCTCCCCTGAATTTTAATGCATTCCTAGAGAAAGAAAGGTTAAAAGATGATGGAAGCAACTATGCAAATTGGGTCCATAATCTGAGGATTATACTCACTGCTGCACGGAAGGCTTATGTCTTTGATGTGCTGCTAGGTGAGCCACTCGCTCCCGCAAATATAGACGCTATGAACATCTGGCAAACAAGAAACGATGACTATATGATAGTTCAATTGTAGGACCTTGAAGTATGTCTAGATGGGGGTGATTAGACTACTTGACCAATTAGAAACTTAACCTTTTCCCAATTTTAGACTTTGGCAAATTTTAGCTATCTTTGAACAAGTCAAGCAATCTTCACACAATTCAAGCAATCATGCAAAGAGTATATAGGCAGCGAAAATTAAAGCATGCAACTTGCAAGAATGTAAAGGGAAGGGTTTGGAGGATTCAAACGCAATTGGAGACACGGATGTTTTTGTCGTGGTTCCGATAGGTGGTGCTATCGTACATCCACGTTGATGGATACTTCAACCCACGAAGGGTAATGGTTGCGCGAGTCCACGGAGGGCTCCACCCACGAAGGGTCCACGAAGAAGCAACCTTGTCTATCCCACCATGGCCGCCGCCCACGAAGGACTTGCCTCACTAGCGGTAGATCTTCACGAAGTAGGCGATCTCCTTGCCCTTACAAACTCCTTGGTTCAACTCCACAATCTTGTCGGAGGCTCCCAAGTGACACCTAGCCAATCTAGGAGACACCACTCTCCAAGAAGTAACAAATGGTGTGTTGATGATGAACTCCTTGCTCTTGTGCTTCAAATGATAGTCTCCCCAACACTCAACTCTCTCTCACAGGATTTGGATTTGGTGGAAAGAAGATTTGAGTGGAAAGCAACTTGGGGAAGGCTAGAGATCAAGATTCATATGGTAGGAATGGAATATCTTGGCCTCAACACATGAGTAGGTGGTTCTCTCTCAGAACTGGTAAGTTGGAAGTGTAGGTTTGTTCTGATGGCTCTCTTCACGAATGAAAAGGAGGTGGAGGGGTATATATAGCCTCCACACAAAATCTAACCGTTACAAACAATTTACCAAACTCGGTGGGACCGAATCAACAAACTCGGTCGGACCAATTTAGTAAACCTAGTGACCGTTAGGGTTTTCGGTGGGACCGATATGCAACTCGGTAGGACCGATATGGTTAGGGTTAGGGCATAACATAATCTCGGTGAGACCGATTACACAAACTCGGTGAGACCGAATTTGGTAATTAGCTAACCCGAGCATTGGTCAGGTAAACTCGGTGGGACCGATTTGCTCTTTCGGTGAGACCGAAAAGTTACGAAAGGGAAACAGAGAGTTTACATTGTAATGTCGGTGGGCCCGGTCGCTCACTTCGGTTAGACCGAAACGTTAGAAGGGAAACAGAGAGAATACAATCCCATCTCGGTGAGACCGAGATCCCTATCGGTGAGACCGATTTGCCTAGGGTTTGTGGTAGTGGCTATGACAATTGAACTCGGTGGCGCCGGATAGAAAGAATCGGTAGGGCCGAGTTTGACTTTAGGTTTAGGTCATATGTGGATGTGAGAAAGTAGCGGAGGGTTTTGGAGCATATCACTAAGCACATGAAGCAAGAGGCTCATTAAGCAACACCTCGTTCCTCCTTGATAGTATTGGCTTTTCCTATAGACTCAATGTGATCTTGGATCACTAAAATGTAAAATGTAGAGTCTTGAGCTTTTGAGCTTGAGCGAATCCTTTGTCCTTAATATTTTGAGGGATCCACTTTCATCATCCATGCCATCCCATTCATTGAGCTTTCCTGAAATATTTGTCTTGGAATAGCATTAGCTCAATGAGCTATATGTTGTTATGAATTACCAAAACCACCTAGGGATAGTTGCACTTTCAATCTCCCCCTTTTTGGTAATTGATGACAACATATAGATCAAAGCTTCGAAAAATGATAATAAGATTGAAAAACATCGTCGCTTTGAGAAGTATGTGTCGGCGTTCTGGGAACGGGGGTACCCAGACTTGCCTGCCTACGGCCTGCGGCGTGGCTCCAGGGGTGGCCCAGTACGGACCATCTTCATCAGCACAAGCTCAAGACCCTCGCGAGGCGGACAACAGGAAGCTTCCTCAGGCACGGCCTCGTCAGGCTGGCTCGCGAGGAGGCGGAGAGATCAAGGCGGGGTACCTCACGAGGTGCCCATGATGCAAGCCATGACGACCAAGGGCGCCAGGTGAGGCGCCCAGCCCGCGCAGTGTCCTCATTTCCTCTTTGGTGCAAAGGAGGCAAGCGCAGGCAAGAGTATCAAGCAAAGGCAACCATTTCGGTGCAACAAGACCAAGACCAACACAACGGCAGGAAGGAGGTCATCGTGGAGCCCAAGCCGGCGTCATCGTCAGAGCCTTTGGCAGGCGAGGACCAACTTTAGTCAGGATAAGTGTACTAGATGTTCCCCTTCAAAATGGTCAATTGTTGGCGCCCTTCCCGCTCAATAGTTGGGAAGAGGCCCAGGGCCTTTGCCTATAAATAGGACTAGCCACCCACAAGGTAGAGGGATCCGGAATCCAGAACATAGCTAGGGATCAAGCAATCTAGAGAGAGAGAGAGAGGGCGACCGAACTCCCCCTAGCAGTTCGTCGCACCGGCCAAGAACAGACCCTCGCGAGGCTGTTCTTCCTTGTACTGTTCATCATCAGCCCCTGAGGCAATCCACCGCACCACACACTGGAATAGGGTATTACACCACAATGGTGGCCCGAACTAGTATAAACCTTGTGTCCCTTGTGTTGCTCTTTGTATAGTTTAGATCCTTGCGAGGCGACAAGGTGTAGGTAGGTAGGAGGTGAGATCTCCGCGTGCACCCCAGAGTTTGAACCTAGAGGGTCTGCCGGAACCCGAAATCCGACATTTGGTGCGCCAGGTAGGGGTGCGCCGGAGCTTTCCCTTCCGCCAACCCACTCCCCGCCAACATCACGATTCACCCTATGATGAGCAGCGCGCCACCCACTCTGATCGCTAGCACCGGCGCAGGGGCCAGGGGGCTCCGAGCCTTGTCCCTAGCCCTGCGACAGGTGCGGTGGCCGAACAAGTTCAAGCCGGAAACGCCACCCAGCTACAACGGCACGACTGATCCGCTGGCCTTCCTGTTGGCGTACGAGGAGGCTGTCCTCGAAGCAGGGGCAACGACAGGGTCATGGCTAACTGGCTTCCCATGGCCCTCACCGGCGCCCCACGCATGTGGCTGCTCCACCTGCCGGCGGCTTCCGTGGCCTCTTAGGAGGAGCTGCGCGACCTCTTCCTCGCCCAGCACGCTGTGCCGGCGCCCCCGGTCATTGCAGCTCTCCTGGGCGGCTCGCAGGCGCCACCTTTAGGCCGCCACATGAAGCCATTCGTCCGCCAGATCGGCGCTGCCTCCGCGCAGCATGGGGCTCCTCCGGGTCGGTCGGCTCCCAAGGCCGATCTGGCCTTCAGCTCGGAGGATGACCCCTCCAACATAGCCTGCTCGGGCGTGCTCCCAATGCTGTGCACCCCCACCATCTGCCAGGTGGCCGTCACCAGGACTCATCGATGGCGGTGCGGGCCTCAGCGTGCTCTCGGTTGAAGCCTTAAGCCTCCTCCACATACCACCGGAGCGGCTTCAGCCCAGCAGGCCCTTCTCGGGCGTCGGAGGCGGTTCAGCCCGGCTCCACAGGCAGATCCGTCTTACGGTGACCTTGGCACCTACGACAACTTCCGCGACGGAGCTAATCGACTTCGACATCGCCCCATCGGCCTCCCATACAACGCCATCCTCGGCTACCCAGCACTAGCCCGATTCATGGCCGCGACTCACCCAAAGATACAACCTCATGAAGATGCCCGGAGCAACGGCGTCCTCACCGTGTCCGGAGACACCGGGATGCGTTACAAGTGCTCAAGCTCGTCCTCAAGATCGCGGCGGCAGACCCGCCGACTCAGACACCCCTGAGCCCAAGGGGGCTGCGCCGGCCAAGAAGAAGCAGTTGTTCACCCAAGACAAGGGAGAAACCAAGCAGATACTGGTCGACGAGGACGGATCCACTAACGCCGCCTTCACCATAGGCGCCGACCTCGAGCCCGAGCAGGAGGAGGCCCTGATCAAGTTCCTACGCGCGAACAAGAAGGTATTCGCATGGGAACCTGATCAGCTGGCAGGGGTCCCAAGAGGCGTAATCGAGCACCACCTCAACGTGTGCCCCAACGTACGCCCCGTGAAGTAGAAAGCGAGACGGAAGTCCACTGAGAAGCGGGCTTTCATCGTCCAAGAGACCCGCAAGCTAGAAGCGGCAGGGGTCATTCGCGAGGTCCGATACCCAGATTGGTTGGCTAACCCGGTTGTCATGCCAAAGAAAGGGGGGAAGGAACGCATGTGTCGACTTCACCAACCTCAACAAAGCCTGCCCGCGGGATCCATTCCCGCTCACTCAGACGATCGGATCGTCGACTCCACCGCCGAGTGCGACCTGTTATGTTTCCTGGATGCCTTCTCTGGCTATCACCAGATCAAGATGGCGGTAGAAGACGTGGAAAAAACGGCTTTCCTGACCCCGTGTGGAGTGTACTGCTACACATGCATGCCATTCGGGCTGCGCAACGCAGGAGCGACCTTTCAAATGGCTGATGCACATCACCTTGGGTCCACAGCTCGGGAGGAATGTTGAGGCTTACGTCGATGACATTGTGGTGAAGTCTCGGGAGGCCAGAACCTGATACAAGACTGGAGGAAACCTTCATGAGCCTCACTGTAGTGAACCTGCGGCTCAACCCGGAGAAGTGTGTGTTTGGGGTCCCCTCGGGCAAGCTCTTGGGCTTCCTAGTGTCCCACCGGCGCATCGAGGCTAACCCAGAAAAGGTCAAGGCAGTCGAGGACATGAGCCCGCCGAAGACCCTCAAAGAAATGCAGAAGCTCACTGGGCGCGTGACCGCACTAGGACGCTTCATCTCCAAGTTGGGGGAACGAGCGCTACCCTTCTTCAAGCTAATGAAGAAAAAGGGCCCCTTTGAATGGACTGAAGAGGCCGACAAGACGTTCGAAGATCTCAAAAGCCCTGGTGGCGGTTAGGGAGGAGCGTTGGACCAAAGCCGCGGCAGCTGCCCGGGTCAAGGCGAAGCAGGATCAAGGGGGCCCCACAGAGACCACTACCACAGCCGAGAAGGATCAGCCGCCGTAGGGAAGCGCACTCCGAACAAAAGAGGCCCCTCCCCCCGGCGACCAGCCGCTGGGAACTCCACTGTCTCAGGAGGCGCCACGGCCTCCGGAGGATGCCAGCAACACTAGCACTCCCAACCTCGTCGAACACCTTGTGTACTTCATCAGCACAGTGTTGCGGGACGCGAGGGCGCGGTACCCCATGCCCCAGAAACTCCTCCTTGCGCTATTGGTGGCCTCGCACAAGCTGCGGCACTATTTTAAGGGCCATCCAATCAAAGTTGTCTCAGCGTACCCCTTGGAAAGAGTGCTCAGGAGCCCCAACTCGGCTAGAAGAGTCGCTGAGTGGAACATCGAGTTGCAAGCGTTTCAGCTAGAATTTAGCACCACCAGAGTCATCAAGGGGGCCGCGCTAGCGGACTTCGTGGCAGAATGGACAGAGGCGCCGGGCCCCAAGGCTGATGAGGATCGATCCCTCTCCCCGGGAAGCGAGGCACCGGACGGTTGGATCATGTACTTCGACGGGGCGTTCTCCAGACACGGCGCGGGGGCTGGCGCAGTGCTTATATCTCCTACTCAAGACAAGCTCTACTACGCCGTGCAGCTCTGTTTCCAGCACGGAGAAAAGGTCTCCAACAACATAGCAGAATATGAAGGCCTGATAGCAGGCCTGAAGGCCGCAAGTGCCCTAGGAGTAAAGCGCGTCACCATCAAGGGCAATTCACAACTCCTCGTCAACTTCTCCAACAAAGTATACGAGCCGAGGGATGAGCACATGGAAGCCTACCTCGCGGAGGTCCGCAGGATGGAGAAGCAGTTCTGTGGACTGGAGTTGCAGCATGTGCCTCGTGGCACCAATCAAGAGGCTGACGACATCGCCAAACGGGCATCCAAGCGGCTACCTCAGGAATCTGGCGTCTTCGAGGAGCGGCTCTTCAAGCCCTCGGCTACACCATCGCTGTCGAGCACGGTGCAGCCTTGGGAAGAGCTCCCCCAGCCACCTACCTCTGGAGCCCCGGTCAGTGGCCCGGCCTCGGGAGCGCGTCTGCTCCTGACGCTGGAACCTCAGGAGGGGTGCTGGATCACAGAGCTCCAGAGCTACCTGACGCAAGGGACCTTGCCGGAAAAGGAGGAGGAAGCGGAGCGTGTGGCACGGCAAGCCACGGCGTACTGCATCAGGGATGGAGAGCTCTCTAAGCGACCAAATGATGTGTCCCTACGTTGCATTTCCAGGGAGCAAGGGAAGGAGCTGCTGGCAGACATACACGGTGGAGACTATGGGCATCATTCGTCATCACGGACCCTCGTTGGCAAGGCATTCCGCAGTGGGTTCTATTGACCCACTGCGCGCAATGATGACGTGGAACTGGTGAAGGCTTGCGAGGCCTGCCAGTTCCATGCCAAGCAGATCCATCAACCGGCGAGAGGTCTGCAAACTATACCCCTCTCGTGGCCATTCGCAATCTGGGGGCTGGATATCCACAGGCCCGTTCCTCGGGCGCCAGAGGCTATCGCTACCTCTACGTCGCCGTGGACAAGTTCACCAAGTGGGCTGAAGTGCAAGCCGTCGCACCATCCCCGCAGTTCTCGCGGTCAAGTTCATCAAGGGCATCGTGAGCGGTTCGGGTGCCGAACCGCATCATCACCGACAACGGTTCGCGATTCACCAAAGAACCTCTTCAAAACATACCGTGCTAACCTTGGGGCCTTGGTATGCTACGCTTGATAGCGCACCCACGGAACAACGGTCGGGCCGAAGCGGGCCAACGCAGAGGTCCCGAGGGGCCTCAAAACCAGGACATTCAAGAAGAAGGCGGAGGCTGCGGCGTAGGCTGGTACGACGAAGCTCCGATCCGTGTTGTGGTCAATCCATACGACCGCGACCAAGACGCAATGGCGAGACCCCGTTCTTCCTGGTCTATGGAGCTGAAGCGGTCCTCCCTCACGAGGTCGGGGCGACGTCGTTCCGCAGGTCTGGCGTTGACGAGGCGCAGCAGGGCGCCATGCGGGGATGGAGCTCGTCTTTGGGGAGGAGCATCATCGATAAGCCGCGCTACAAGCGGCGAGGTACCAACAAGCACTGCGGCGATACCACTGCCGCAACATTCGCCCCAAAACTCTTGAGGTAGGGGACCTCGTGCTCAGACGGGTTCTCTCCAGGGAGGGACTGCATAAGCTCTCTCCCATGTGGGAGGGCCCGTTCAAGGTTGTTCATGTTTCCAGGCCCAGCTCCGCGCGCTTGGAGACTCAGGAGGAGGTGCCCGTCCAAAACGCGTGGAACATCCAGCACCTCCGGAGGTTTTACCCCTAAAAAGGCCCGGTGCCTGTGAAGAAGGCGAACGCCTGTGAAGATTAACTTTCTGAGAAAGGCCAAGAGCCTATGAAGAAGGCGAACACCTGTGAAGCTTAACTTTCTGAGAAAGGCCCAGAGCCTGTGAAGAAGGCGAACGCCTGTGAAGCTTATCTTTCTGAGAAAGGCCCAGTGCCTGTGAAGAAGGCGAATGCCTGTGAAGTTGTTGCGTTTAGGAAAAGGTCCAGAGCCTGTGAAGAAGGCAAATGCCTGTGAAGCTTATCTTTCTGAGAAAGGCCCGGAGCTGTGAAGAAGGCCAATGCCTGTGAAGTTCGCTTCCCCCAAGAAAGGCCCGGAGCCTGTGAAGAAGGCCAATGCCTGTGAAGCTCGCCGCCCGTGACACTCTCACGTAATAATGAGTTGGGGCTGTACATGCCCGGAGTCTCGAGGCGCCCGGCCTCAGGCCCTGGGGCTCCCTCCCACGCCCAGTGGCAGCACTTAGCTCTGTGTTGGTGAGAAGACGTCGAAGACTAGATTAGGTGCCGGACGGGGCTTTTTCATTTGCTTTCTGCAGTTGGCTTGTTCATCCCCATTTGAAATTTCATTGAAGTTGTTGCCGTCTTTGGCTTGTGACTCTTTGCCTTCTTCGCTCTCCTGCCTCGATTTCTCTCGCTCGAGTCTCGCGAGGGAGCAACGCGGGCACCCTCGCGAGTGTTTTCTGCCCCTATTGTTTGAGGTTTCCCTAACCGGGTCCACTACGGGAGCGCCCCTCCAGTCAGTGCCCCACGGGCACCGCGACGCGAACATAGGACCCGGGTTGGTCGCCTCCACAACTGAGGCCGGAAGCTACCTCTCCTGGCTAATCTTTGCAGGGCATGAAGCGTTCGAAGAGGCCTCGGCATCGGGAGGCGAAGACCGCGACAGGTCGCCCCCAAGCTAAGTAAATTCTACGCGCAGACATGTGGCACAGAAGCCTAATACAGAAAATAGAGGAAGCAGTATGATAATTAACGTCAACAGTCCAAGCACGCCCCCGCGGGACCCTACATTACTATCTCTTTGCGCATGAAAAGGAAAAGAACAAAATGAGCGCGGCTCGCTTGACACCAACTCGCGGCGAAGGCTCGAACTGCCTCCGGAGTTCAGGCGGACTCCCTCTCGCGCTTCACCGAGGCGCGACGGCGGGCAGACCCACTACCTCCCTCCAGGCGAGCGCGGCGGCACGGGGGCTGAGCATGGCCACCGCTGGAGGAGCCGCTGTCTGAAGAAGAGTCGCCGAAGCTCGACGAACCCCGAGCGCCGCCGACCACACGCGCGCTGTCATCTTCATCCCGATCGTCTACGAGGCTAGGCCCACGGCCGCGGTCGTCCTCGGGGCAGCACCAGTGTGGCGATCGTCTTCCCGAACACCCTCACGTAGAGGGTGGCATCGCCGTCGAACTTGAAGTGCAGGGTGCACCACCGGCTCGCACCACGCCACAAGGCAAACGCTTGCCAGCCGTGGGTCGTGGCCACGCCCCCGGCAGAGACCTCAGTGAAGCCAGGAGGCCGGCTGCAGCAACCATCTGCACAGGCGAGGCCGCCCGGGACGCCGGCCGGAAGCTCACCTAAAAGGAAGCGAGGAAGCTGGAGCCAGGTGTTGGTCGGCTCCGCCGACCACACGACAAACTCCGGCAGCACCTCTGCCGAGTGGAAGCGCGGCCTGGGGGGTCACGCGGCCGTAGCGCGCCCCCCATCAACGGCCTGACGCCCATCACCGCGCGGGAGATCGCCTCCGCGGCCGCGAGAAGCCGCTACGGGAACCACAGGGTGCTTGCGAGGACGACCTCGACCACGCTTGGTCGGGGGAGAGTCAGGCTCCACCTGGCGGGCCTTCCCTTTCTCCGCGGCCGAGAACCTCTTTGGCGGAGCCATGGAGAAGAAGGAGAAGCAAGAAGAGATGGACTGGAAGGGCACGCATCATTCCGTACTTATAGCCGGGGAAGGCCAACCATCGACCTCCACGATCACAGGTAATCATGACCCGCCTTGCATGCAGGGACTTGTCGATTCGTGCCATTGCCGAGGCGTCGTGGGGAAGTGGAGACGCCCACGTCCAATCAACCGCCACACGGCGCCCAAGGCCGTAGGCTGTTAGGGCCCTCGGTGCTTCGCACTTGCCCCTTCGCTTCTCCGCTAAGCCAAGTCCAGGCATGCCTTGGGCCCGGGGGCTACTGTCGGCGTTCTGGGAACGGGGGTACCCAGAATTGCCTGCCTGCGGCGTGGCTGCAGGGGTGGCCCAGTACGGCCCATCTTCATCAGCATAAGCTCAAGAACCTCGCGAGGGGCCAAGCCTCATGAGCGACAACAGGAAGCTTCCTCGAGCCACGGCCTCGTCGGGCTGGCTCACGAGGAGGCGGAGAGATCAAGCGGGGTACCTCATGAGGTGCCCATGACGCAAGCCATGACGACCAAGGGCGCCCGGCGAGGCGCCCGACTGCAGATGTCCTCATTTCCTCTTTCGTGCAAAGGAGGCAAGCGCAGGCGAGAGTATCAAGCAAAGGCAACCATTTCGGTGCAACAAGACCAAGACCAACACAATGGCAGGAAGGAGGTCATCGTGGAGCCCAAGCCGGCGTCATCGTCACAGCCTTTGGCAGGCGAGGACCAACTTTAGTCAGGATAAGTGTACTAGATGTTCCCCTTCAAAATGGCCAATTGTTGGCGCCCTTCCCGCTCAATATTTGGGAAGAGGCCCAGGGCCTTTGCCTACAAATAGGACTAGCCACCCACAGGGTAGAGGGATCCGGAATCCAGAACATAGCTAGGGATCAAGCAATCTAGAGAGAGAGAGAGGGCGACCGAACTCCCCCTAGCAGTTAAATCGCACTGCCAAGAACGAGAACCTCATGAGGCTGTTCTTCCTTGTATTGTTCATCATCAGCCCCGAGGCAATCCACCACACCACACACCGGAGTAGGGTATTACACCACAATGGTGGCCCCGAACCAAGATAAACCTTGTGTCCCTTGTCTTGCTCTTTGTGTAGTTTAGATCCTTGCGAGGCGACGAGGTGTAGGTAGGTAGGAGGTGAGATCTCCGCGTGCACCCCAGAGTTCGAACCTAGAGGGTCTGCCGGAACCCGAAATCCGACAGTATGTGATAAGCAAGAGCTCCCCCTAAATTTGTGCATATTTTAAGATTTGCTTTGGACTGCAAATGCACAAGGAATTAGGCTCATGGGTTACTCTTCCATGTCACATACATCTTGGTGGAGCGCTCAAAATAATAAAGATTGAATACATGCACTCATCACCAAGCACGTTGAATGATCATATAATGATAAGTAAGATAATAACATATAACAAGCATAAGTGTAGCTTATGATCAAACACATGATCATCAATGTCTCACATGTAATAGCATAGTATCTCAAGCAATCAAAAGCAAACAAAGTTCAACCAAGAAGACAAGAGAGAACAAAAGCAGCAAATCTCTCTCTCGAAGCCTATGATCTATACATTTTTCTCCCCCTTTGGCAACAAGTTACCAAAAAGTTCCTAGAAAATGCATAGGACTATATCGTCTCTCGTGCTTGGTCTTCTTTGGTGGCGTAGAGATGGCTCCTTGGGCCGAAGACTTGAGTGGATGTGGAGGGAGCTGAAGGAGTTGGTCTTTGGAGCTGGTTGCGCTGGAGCTGTAGCTGGAGCTGATGAAGTGACTGGCTCTACAGGTGATCTCTGAGCTCGAGGTACTCTGGCAAACGCATCAGTTGTTGTCCTGCCCTTCCTCTCCCGCATATCATCCTGTAGCTGCTCCACACGGTGGCCCGAATCTCGATTACTTTGACATCAAGATCTTAGAATTTTGTTCCATGATTCTTTCCAGGCTCTCCTGGTTTTGAGTTAGGGTGGCCAACCCCTTCTCAATCCTTGAGTTGATGCTATCAAGTAACCAAGCTGCTCCTGCTTGTTCTTCAAAAAGTACTCAGATGCCTCTGCTAGAGTGGGCATCTTGGCAGCCTTCTCTTTCCTTGCCTTCTCCTTCTTCTCTTGAGCTTGTACTGATGATGGTTCATTCTTAGTCATGACAACTTGATTGTCCTCAAATTCAGGATAGAGAACTAAGTGGTCCTTATCCAACAGATACTTCCCTGTGCCCATCTTTGAGTTAATCAACTCCCGAATCTGTGGGGCATATCCACAGCTCCTCTTTTGTTACATTCTTTGTCCTCTTGATAGTTTCAACTATGAGGCTCATGACCTTGAATTTCTGGGGCACATCAAAAATGTGAAGCAAGTTAATTGCATGCCTCGATCATGTTGTGGTCACCTGATTTGGGCAACAGTGTGCATTAGGATCCGATTGATCATTGGCATACAGCGATGAAGAAAATGAACTGATCCAAACTTGAAAGTATCAAGTGCATCATCTGGGATCTCCTTGTACATCTGTGACATTGATTTGTGATCCATCTTCTTCTTGGCATAAATGTCCAAGTCATCTTCACTTTCCTTTGGGGCATTGATCAGACTTGCCCATTCCTCTATGGTTGATTTGTATCTCGTTCCTTCGACATCCAAACTATCCTCGCCATCTGGATAGAAATGTCTTTGTGGAGTAGAATTGCATAATGAGCTCGTCATTCCGGTTTGTGAGCTTCGCCCAACAAAATCTGCAACTCCACACGCCTTGAAGGCATCATATACTCCAGGATAGTGTTCTTCATTCTCCTGAATGTAGGTCCAGTCGACCCACCTCATATCACAAACTATGGGCTTCTTATCCAATAAGATGGTCTCATAGAAGTCTTGCTGCTCCTTGGTGTGGAACATGCAATCTACAGCAGTCCTTCTCCTGGTGGCATATGGATCTGACTCTCTCCATAGCCTCAACCCTAAATCTCTCCTGATCTTCATGTTCTCAGCCACAGGATGAGCATCATTGTGGTCTGGAATCTCGGGTTTGAGCTTCGTTAAGACTTGCCCTTCATCATCTTCCTCAGCAGCAACATCAGGCATTTGGGCCTTGTTCTTTTCAGAAATTTGGTATACTCTGGTATTTCTCTTAGGTGCACTCTTGGGCTTGGGGACAGCTTTGGGTGCTACTTTGGGCTTTGAAGTGGCAGCCCCTGACTTTATAGCATCACCCATCGCCTTTTGTGCCTTGGGTGCTGGTTCAAGAACCTCTTCTTCTTCCTCTTCTTCCATCATGGAAGGCTTTCCTATTACTCTGGCCATGGTCTTCTTGACCCTTTCCTTCCTTTTCTTTCCTTCAAGAAGAGCCGGCTCTTTGGGTTGGGATTCCAAAGAAGCTTGAGTGGAGACTCTGGCTTTGGACATTGGTTGTCTTCCTGCAGGCCTTTTGATCTTCATCCCTGGCTTAACTGCAGTTGAGTTGTACTCTTTCTTGAGCACTTTCTTCTTTGAACTTGCCTCATCCTCAACTGCCACATAATCCTCATCCTCAGACTCTGAGGTCTTCTTCTTCCTTGTCCTTGTGGCACCCTTGGGCAAATTCTTTGGGAGTGCTTCGCTCCCCTCATCTGAGCTGCTAGAGGGACTAGTGCCCTCACTCATGTGAATCTGCTCTTGACTTGTTCGCTGTCACTTTGGTCCGACATGCTGCACACACTAACTGACCACAGCGAATAGTTATAGATGAGGTAGAGTGGATGAGCATCACAAAATGCGTAGATTTTTGCAAAAGAATGATTCAAAAACTTAGTTTTAGTTTTCCACGTAAATCATTTCGGATCTACCGATTTTCAAACTCGGTGATACCGAAGCGATTTTGGAACCTAAACTAGTGAACTCGGTCGAGACCGAGTCACAGTTCGGTAACACCGAGACTGCTAGGGTTTCACAAAGTTTTAAAATTGGTCACACCGATAGCAATTCTCGGTCGTACCGAGAATTACTAGTGCAATGGCGTTAGCCAAATCGGTGGGACCGAAGTTTTCAACTCGGTGGGTCCGAGATGGTTTCGTGAAACCTAACCCTAAATTTTCAAATCACACCTATTCTAAGGATTGTTTTGGTGGATAGAAGTGTTTCAATCGTGGCAAGAAGCATTATGAGCACAATGTGCTGAGAATCATACGAGGATAGCACTGTGATCGAGTTCATACCCTAGTTCGGCGGTGAACTCGCTACGGCGGCAACGGCGGAGAAGAAATCCATTGACGGCGGCGGAGACCAGCGACAGGAGGCAGCTGGCGACGAAGTCGACGATCCGGAGACCTAGTAGGCAGAGCGAGCTATGCGCGGGCAAAGAGTTTCAGTGAAAGTTTTCCAAAATTTTCCCGTGTGAATATATAGCCCGACACTGTCGGTGTGACCGAGTGGAACAACTCGGTGGCACCGAGATGCATAACTGATAATGATTCTGACAACTCGGTGTGACCAAAGTTCAAATCGGTTGCACCGAGATGAAAACCTAGATCGACTTAGTAATCTCGGTATGACCGAAATGGATGAATCGGTCAGACCGAAAATCACAAAGAAGTTTTGGAAGTTTTAAGTCTATGACGAATCGGGGACTCCGAGTGCTCCTCACACAGAGTGGTTCGAATCTGACTTGATCAAATTTTGTGATGTAGCATGAATAGTGTTTGAGACGAGAAAAGCATAGATAGCTATAGAAGGTTCTTAGGCATTCTTGTCCATCCACTTGGCCAAAGAAAAAGAATCCAATCAATCAAAACAACAAGTGGATGTCCTCGAATGAGTAAAATATGCAACCAACATGCTCACACATTAAAATGACAAATGAAATATGTGACAAAGCATGCACAACCAATTCTAGCATCTATCAAACAGTTGGCGATGACTAGGTTATCTATATATGACTATATTGACTTAGGAGTCAAATGAGAACATTTGATCATAGGTCATACTCATCGTCTAAGCTCAAGTGGGTTACCACTTTTATATAAAGCATTTATGTGTTCACATCATTAGAGTTGCTTTGACTCAATTCTTAGAGTTAAGCTCCCCCTAGATGTGAGATCCCACCTTAGAGGGATAAACTAACCTTGGGTTTTGTCGATGATGACTTCATGTAGGTGTTGAAGATGTGGATGCTCAATGTTGATGTAGATCTTTTTGGAGCAAACCTTTGGAGTGAGTTGCACTTTCAATACCTACATGGGTTAGTCCCACAAGGAACAAACAAGAATATCCATAGACATAGAGTGATGCACACACAAAATGATGTCCATGAAAACATTAGGTTACCTTGTCCCTTGCCTTACCAACATGAGGGTTTGTGACTCCTTGAACTAGTGCAAGATATGAAAGGTGGTTGCACTTGTCCTTGCCATAATGATATGAGTGAAGAATGTTGGCGGAGTCACCCTCAAGAACTCTCTAGTTCTTCTTCTTGGGATCCACATCATCTTGATGGGAATCCTTGGTGTAGTAGTTGTACTTGATGAAGTAGAACTTGGCGTAGTCTTGGGAACCCACTTGACCAAGGCCTTAGGTGCTTCTTCAAATGCATCAATCTCCTCTTGAAGCTTGTCCTTGCCTTTGTTCTTGTGGTCTTGTGGTGGAAGATCATCTTGTGCTTGTGTTCCCTTGAAGGAAGTAGGATCATACTTCTCTTGTTGAGGAACAAACTTCGTCTTGGGGTATTGATCTTCTTCCCACTCAACTCCATTGGCATTGAACTTTTGTTCAAAACCAACACCTTGATTCTTCCGATGCCTTCCTTGCTTGCGTACAATTTCCTCAAATTGCTTACTCCCGGCAAGGCTCTTGTATACACCTTTCTCTATAATTCCCTTCAATAAGCTGTTTTCTTGCTCAAGTGTAACTTGGCTAAGAGTATCATTAGTGGAATCAAGAGAACTACTAGAAGCAACAATATTGGATTTAGCATTGTTGTTGTTACTACTAGAAGAAGAATCTTTCTTGTTCTTGTTACTAGACTTGACTTGAGGCATGTAAGTAGATAAGAGTAAACGCTTGGCAATGTAAGAAGAACTTTTCTTACGGAGATCATCATTGATTGCTTTTAGGAACTCATGCTCTTGCTCAAGATTGAGCTTTTCAAAGCGTAACTTCTCATGAGCCCTTAAAAGTTCTCGATGATCTTCGAAGGTAGTTTCATGAGCTAAGTTAAGAGTGTTTAGTTCTTTAGTTAGAAGCTCAATCTTCTCCTTATCATTGTCATTCGTTTCAACTTGATTAGCATGATTAAGTGACATTTCATCATAGTATTCATCACTAGAGTTGTCAACAAGTAAATCATCATCACCTAGCAAGTCATCTTCATCACTATTAAAATCAACATACTCGGGGTGTGTTACCTTAGGACCTTTGGCCATGAAGCATCTACCAATTCCTTCATTTTGTGATTCAAATATGTCGTAGGAGTTGGTTGTCACAAGTGCTAGACCGGCAACACCTTCATCTTGAGTGTATTCGGAGTCGGAGTGATAGCTTCTCTCGGAGTGATTATCGGAGTCGGAGCCGGATACCCATTCACCAACGTGAGCTTGATTTCTTCGTTTTGTGTAGCTCTTTGATGACTTGTCCTTCCTTTCCGAATCCTTGCTTCTCCGTGAGGGTCTTCGTTCATAACGATCATCTCTACTCCTTCTCTCTCTTGGTGGTGATTCTTCTCTTCTACTTCTTCTCTTGGGAGAATCTTCTCTCTTTTGTAGGGTGCCGTACACTAATTGGAATAGTGTCCGGGTCTCCCACAATTGTAGCAATTGCGCTCTCGACTAGAAGATCTTTTGTCATTGCAGGACCTTGACTTAGAGATTCTTTCTTTGCTTCTACTCTTGTAGAATTTGTTGAAGTTCTTCACCATTAAGCTCAATTCTTCATTGAAGGTTTGTTTCTCACTTGATGATGTGGGGGCTTCACATGAGGCTTTGTAAGCACCACTTGACTTGTTGTGAAGTTCCTCCTTATCCTTGAGTGACATCTCATGAGCAAAAATTCTTCCAATGACTTACGTTGGCTTGAGATCTTTGTAATTTGGCATCATTTGGATCAATGTGCACACGGTATCATATTTTCCATCCAATGCTCTTAGGATCTTCTTGATGATGAATCTGTCGGTCATCTCTTCGCTTCCTAAGCCGGCAATCTCATTTGTGATAAGAGCAAGCCTAGAGTACATTTCAACGACACCTTCACCATCCTTCATTTTGAACTTGTCAAGCTAACTTTGGAGCACATCCAACTTGGATTCCTTGACGGAGTCGGTACCTTCATGCATATCAATCAAAGTATCCCAAATTCCCTTTGCATTCTCAAGATGGCTGATTTTGTTGAACTCTTTGGAGCACAAGCCATTGAAGAGGATATCACAAGCTTGAGCGTTGTTTTGCAGCATCTTCAACTCATCTGCGCTAGCTTCACGGTTTGGTTCTCTCCCATCAAAGAATTCACCTTGCAAACCAATACACACAATAGCCCAAACGGCGGGGTTATGTCCGAGAATATGCATTTTCATCTTATGCTTCCAACTAGCAAAATTAGTGCCATCAAAGTAAGGACCTCTACGGTGATAATTTCCCTCGCTAGACGCCATACTCTCCTAGTTTGTGAAACCAAGGCTATGACCACCAAAAGCTATGGAAATCAAAGCAAATGGAGACCAAAGCTCTGATACCACTTGTAGGACATTGAAGTATGTCTAGAGGAGGGGTGATTAGACTACTTGTCCAATTAAAAACTTAACCTTTTCCCAATTTTAGACTTTGGAAGATTTTAGCTATCTTTGAACAAGTCAAGCAATCTTCACACAATTCAAGCAAGCATGCAAAGAGTATATAGGCAGCGAAAATTAAAGCATGCAACTTGCAAGAATGTAAAGGGAAGGGTTTGGAGGATTCAAACGCAATTGGAGACATTGATGTTTTTGTCATGGTTCCGATAGGTGGTGCTATCGTACATCCACGTTGATGGAGACTTCAACCCCACGAAGGGTAGCAGTTCTTGCGAGTCCACGGAGGGCTCCACCCACGAAGGGTCCACGAAGAAGCAACCTTGTCTATCCCACCATGGTCGCCGCCCACGAAGGACTTGCCTCACTAGCGGTAGATCTTCACGAAGTAGGCGATCTCCTTGCCCTTACAAACTCCTTGGTTCAACTCCACAATCTTGTCGGAGGCTCCCAAGTGACACCTAGCTAATCTAGGAGACACCACTCTCCAAGAAGTAACAAATGGTGTGTTGATCATGAAATCCTTGCTCTTGTGCTTCAAATAATAGTCTCCCCAACACTCAACTCTCTCTCACGGGATTTGGATTTGGTGGAAAGAAGATTTGAGTGGAAAGCAACTTGGGGAAGGCTAGAGATCAAGATTCATATGGTAGGAATGGAATATCTTGGCCTCAACACATGAGTAGGCGGTTCTCTCTTAGAACTGGTAAGTTGGAAGTGTAGGTTTGTTCTGATGGCTCTCTTCACGAATGAAGAGGAGGTGGAGGGGTATATATAGCCTCCACACAAAATCTAACCGTTACAAACAATTTACCAAACTCGGTGGGACCGAATCAACAAACTCGGTCGGACCAATTTAGTAAACCTAGTGACCGTTAGGGTTTTCGATGGGACCGATATGCAACTCGGTAGGACCGATATGGTTAGGGTTAGGGCATAACATAATCTCGGTGAGACCGATTACACAAACTCGGTGAGACCGAATTTGGTAATTAGCTAACCCGAGATTTGGTCAGGTAAACTCGGTGGGACCGATTCGCTCTTTCGGTGAGACCGAAAAGTTACGAAAGGGAAATAGAGAGTTTACATTGTAATCTCGGTGGGACCGATCGCTCACTTTGTTAGACCGAAACGTTACGAAGGGAAACAGAGAGAATACAATCCCATCTCGGTGAGACCGAGATCCCTATCGGTGAGACCGATTTGCCTAGGGTTTGTGGCAGTGGATATGACAATTGAACTCGGTGGCGCTGGATAGAAAGAATCGGTAGGGCCGAGTTTGACTTTAGGTTTAGGTCATATGTGGATGTGAGAAAGTAGCGGAGGGTTTTGGAGCATATCACTAAGCACATGAAGCAAGAGGCTCATTAAGCAACACCTCATCCCTCCTTGATAGTATTGGCTTTTCCTATAGACTCAATGTGATCTTGGATCTCTAAAATGTAAAATGTTGAGTCTTGAGATTTTGAGCTTGAGCCAATCCTTTGTCCTTAATATTTTGAGGGATCCACTTTCATCATCCATGCCATGCCATTCATTGAGCTTTCCTAAAATATTTGTCTTGGAATAGCATTAGCTCAATGAGCTATATGTTGTTATGAATTACCAAAACCACCTAGGGATAGTTGCACTTTCATCAATGCACCATGCTTTAAGGCTTAGAACTAGGGCTCCAAAGACGTCTTAAGCACCACATAGCATATGAGATGTTCCAGGAGCTGAAATTGGTATTTCAGGCTCATCCTCGGTTTGAGAGGTATGACACCTCTGACAAGTTCTTTAGCTGCAAGATGGAGGAGAATAGCTCCATTAGTGAGCATGTACTCTAGATGTCTTGGTACTACGTCGCTTGAACCATTTGAGAGTTAATCTTCCGAATGAAGTAGCAATTGATGAGTTCTCCGATCCACTACCACCAAGATACAAGAGCTTCGTGATGAAAAGACGATCCTTTATCTTTTCTGATGCTTAAGGCTGCAAAAGTAGAAATCAAGAAGTAGCATCAGGTGTTGATGGTCAAAAAGACCACTAGTTTCAAGAAAGGCAAGGGAAGGAAGGGAAACTTCAAGAAGAATGGTAAGCCAGTTGCCGCTCCCGTGAAGAATCCCAAGGCCGGACCCAAACTTGAGATCGAGTGCTTCTATTGCAAGGGGAATAGCCACTGGAAGTGGAACTAACCCAAGTACTTGGCAGATAAGAAGGCTGACAATGTCAACAAAGGTATATTTGATATACATGTTATTGATGTGTACCTTACTAGTGCTTGTAGTAGCACGTGAGTATTTGATACAAGTTCGGTTGCTAATATTTTTAACTCGAAAAAGGAGCTGCAAAATAAACGGAGACTAGCGAAGGATGAGGTGATGATGCGCGTTGGAAATGTCTCCAATGTTGATGTGATCGCCGTCGGCACGCTCCCTCTATGTCTACCTTCGGGATTAGTTTTAAACCTAGATAGTGGTTATTTGGTGCCTGCTTTGAGCATGAACATTATATCCAGATCTTATTTATTGCGAGATGATTATTCATTTAAGACAGATAATAATGGTTGTTCTATTTACATGAATAGTATCTTTTATGGTAATGCACCCAATGTGAATGGTTTAATCTTGTTGAATCTCGATCGTGGTGATACACATGTTCATAATATTCATGCCAAAAGATACAAAGTTAATGATGATAGTACCATATACTTGTGGCACTACCGCTTAGGTCATATTGGTGTAAAGCACATGAAGAAACTCCATGCTAATGGAATTTTGGAACCACTTGATTATGAATCATTTGAAACATGCCTCATGGGCAAGATGACTAAAACCCCGTTTTCCGGTACAATGGAGCAGTCAAGTGACTTGTTGGAAATGATACATACCGATGTATGCGGTCCGATGAGTGCTGAAGCACGCAATGGATATCGTTATTTCCTAACCTTCACAGATGACTTAAGTAGATATGGTAATATTCAATTAATGAAACATAAGTCTGAAACATTTGAAAAGTTCAAGGAGTTTCAGATTGAAGTTGAAAATCATAGTAACAAGAAATAAAATTCTTACGATCTCATCGTGGAGGAGAATATCTGATTTACGAGTTTGGCGCGCATTTAAGACAATGTGGAATTGTTTCACAACTCACGCCGCCTAGAATACCATGGCGTAATGGTGTGTCCGAACGTCATGGATATGGTGCGTTCTATGATGTCTCTTGCCGACTTTCCACTATCGTCTTGAAGTTATGCATTAGATACAGCCGCATTTACTTTAAATAGGGCACCATCTAAATCTGTTGAGACAACACCGTATGAATTATGGTTTGGCAAGAAACCTAAGCTATCGTTTCTCAAAGTTTCGGGATGCGACTCTTATGTCAAGAGGCTTTAGCATGATAAGCTCGAACCCAAAGAGGAGAAGTGTGTCTTCATAGGATACCCTAAAGAGACCATTGGGTATACCTTCTATCATAGATTAGAGGGCAAGATCTTTGTTGCCAAGAATGGGTCCTTTCTAGAGAAGGAGTTTCTCTCGATAGAACTGAGTGGGAGGAAAATAGAGCTTGATGAGATAATCATACCTTCTCTCGAATTGGAAAGTAGCACATCACAGAAAGAAGTTCCTGTCATGCCTACACCAGCCAAAGAGGAAGCTAATGATGATGATAATGAAACATTGGAAGCTATTACTGAACTTCGCAGGTCGACCAGAACATGTTCCACACCAGAGTGGTATGCTAATCCTGTCTTGGAAGTCATGTTGTTACACAATGGTGAGCCTACGAACTATGAAGAAGCAATGATGAGACTGGATTACGACAAATGGCTTGAGGCCATGAAATCCGAGATAGGATCCATGTATGAAAACCAAATACGGACTTTGGTAGACTTACCCGAGGACCGGCAGGCCATTGAGAACAAATGGATCTTTAAGAAGAAGACAAACACTGATGGTAATGTCACCGACTATAAAGCTTGACTTGTTGCAAAGGGTTTTCGACAAGTTCAAGGGGTTGACTACGATGAGACTTTCTCACCTGTAGCGATGCTAAAGTCTATTATAATTATGTTAGCAATTGCCGCATATTTCGATTATGAAATCTGGCAGATGGACGTCAAAACAGTGTTCCTTAACGGTTTTCTTAAGGGAGAGTTGTATATGATGCAACCAGGGGTTTTTTTTATCCTAAGGATGCTAATAAGGTATGCAAGCTCTAGCGATCCATCTATGGACTGGTGCAAGCATCTCGGAGTTGGAAATATACTTTATGAGCTGATCAAAGCTTTTGGTTTTATACAAACTTACGGAGAAGCCTGTATTTACAGGAAAGTGAGTGGGAGCTCTGTAGCACTTCTAATACTATATCTGGATGACATATTATTGATTTGAAATTATATAGAATTTCTGGAAAGCATAAAAGGTTATTTGAAAAAGAATTTTTCAATGAAAGACCTGCATGAAGCTTCTTACACATTAGGCATTAACATCTATAGAGATAGATCAAGACGTCTGATAGGACTTTCACAGAGCACATACCTTGACAAGATTTTGAAGGAGTTCAAAATGGACCAATCAAAGAAGGGGGTTCTTGCTTGCAAGATGTGAATATGAGTAAGACTCAAAGCCCGACCATAGCAGAAGAAAGAGAAAGGATGTAAGTCGTCCCCTATGCCTCAACCATAGGCTCTATAATGTATGCCATGTTGTGTACCAAACCTGATGTGTGCCTCGCCATAAGTCTGGCAGGTAGGTACCAGAGTGATCTAGGAGTAGATCACTGGACAACGGTAAAAAATATCCTTAAGTACCTAAAGAGGACTAATGACATGTTTCTCATTTATGGAGGTGCAGAAGAGCTCGTCGTAAAGGATTACATCAGTGCTAGCTTTGACACTGATTCGGATGACTTGGAGTCTCAAACCGTATATGTATTTATTTTGAATGGAGGAGCAGTTAGTTGGTGTAGTTCCAAGTAGAGTGTCGTAGCAGGATCTACTTGTGGAGCAGAATATATAGCTGCTTCGGAAGCAACGCAAGAAGGATTCTGGATGAAGGAGTTCATATCCAATCTGGGAGTAATACCTGGTTCATCGGATCCAATGACTATCTTTTGTGAAAACACTGGTGCCATTGCCAAGGAGCCCGGGTTTCACAAGAAGACCAAGCACATAAAATGCTGCTTCAACTCCATCTGTGATTACATCAAGGAGGGAGACATAGAAATTTACAAAGTACATATGGATCTAAATGTGGCACACCCATTGACTAAACCTCTTCCTCGAAAAAAAACATGATCATCATCAAAACTCTATGGGTGTTAGATTTATTACAATGTAAACTAGATTATTGACTCTAGTGCAAATGGGCGACTATTGAAAATATGCCCTAGAGGCAATAATAAAATGGTTATTATCATATTTCCTTGTTCATGATAGATGTTTATTATTCATGCTAGAATTGTATTAACCAGAAACTTAAATACATGTGTAGATAAATAAACAACACCATGTCCCTAGTGAGCCTCTACTAGACTAGCTCGTTGATCAAAGATGTTGAGGTTTCCTAACCATAAACATGAGTTGTCCTTTTGTAATAGGATCACATCATTAGGAGAATTATGTGATAGAGATACCAACCATAAGCTTAGCATTAGATTGTATCACTAAGTTTATTTGCTACGGCTTTCTTCATGTCAAGTATATGTTCCTTAAACCATGAGATCATGCCACTCTCGGATATTGGGGGAATACTTTTTGTGCTATCAAATGTCACTTCATAATTAGGTGATCGTAAAGATGCTCTACAGGTATCTCTGAAAGTATTTATTAGGTTGCATAGACCGACACTGGAATTTGTCACTCCGTGTGAGGAAATATATCTCTGGGCCCTCTCGGTAATACAACATCACAAGAAGCTTGCAAGCATGTGACTAATGAGTTTAGTCACGGGATCTTGTGTTACAGAACGAGTAAAGAGACTTGTCGGTAACGATATTGAACTAGGTATGGACATACCGACGACCGAATCTCGGGCAAGTAACATATCACTAGACAAAGGGGAATGTATACGGGGTTAATTGAATACCCGATACTGTGGTTCAACTGATAAAGATCTTTGTGGACAATGTAGGAATCAATATGGGCATCTAAGTCCCGCTATTGGTTATTGACCGGATAGGTGTCTCGGACATGTCAACATTCCCGTACCCGTATGGTCGCACGCACTACAAAAAAAGACACATCCGTGACATTTTGGGCCGAATGAATTTTTTTTTGTCATACATATGACACTTCTATGACGATAATTGTGACAAAACCCGGTATCATCATAGATGTGGTGGGCTCCTACTTCTATGACAAAAAATCATGACAGAAAATGGGCTTTTCGTCCTGGGCGGGCCGAAGACGCAGCTACATGACATTCTTTGGGCCGTCCATGACGGAAAAAACCGTGGTAGAAGCGAGGGCGAGGAAAATTTCGGGCAGTCCCCGGTTATGGTGGGAGGTCGGGGGCCGAGCTATGCGCGTTTCTCTCGTACACATACGCGTGTGTGTGCGAGGCGTTAGCTCTAACTGAACCCGAGCGAGGCGTTGGGCTCTAATCGAACCCGGCGATTGCACCGCAGGCTACGTGTTATCAACCCGAGCGATCGATCGATGGTTGTTAATCGAATCCGATCGGCGATTCCTTCGCCATCGCCGCTAATCAAGCCGATCGATCGGATGAACAAGTGAGTGTTGCGGGGGGTTGGATGAACAATGAGCGATGGCGTTGCCTCTGGATGAACAGGACCCGTGGTGTGGTGGAGGGCTGGATGAGCGATGAGACGGTGGAGGGGTGCCCGTGGAGGGTGGTTGAACAGGACCTCGTGGTGTGGAGGGTTGGATGAGCAGTAGAGCGGTGGAGGGGTGGTTGAGCGATGGCGGTGGAGTAGCGGCGTGGTGGAGGCTGGATGAACAGGAGCCCGTGGAGGCTGGAGGAGGTCGACGGTAGCCCGTGGAGGCTGGAGGAGGTCGACGGTGGAGATGAACAGTATCCCGTGGAGTCCCATTTTGCGGTACGCCACACCCCTCCCAATGAACAGGACCCCCGTTTCGACCGTAGGAGGTCCGTTTCATCCATTTTGTGGTACGCCACACCCCTCCCGATCAACAGGACCCCCGTTTCGACCGTAGGAGGTCCGTTTCCTCCGTTCTGCGGTACGCCACACCCCTCCCGATCAACAGGACCCCCGTTTCGACCGTAGGAGGTCCGTTTCCTCCGTTTTGCGGTACGCCGGACCCCTCCGATGAAAAGGATCCCGTTTGAACGTGGTCGGTCGAACACAAGGCTGTTTCCTCCGCTCTGCACGCCAGCCTCGTTTCCATCGGGCTGTTCCGCCCAAGCCCTCCCGATGAACACGACGACGCATTCCGCTCCGACCCAGCCGGTTGCCTCCCCATGAACACGGCAGCGACCTTTGTTTCTCCATTCCGACCCAGCCATGTACACGAGCCCTCGCCGCACGTATGCGCGAGTAGGCGTTCAGACCTGCCGTATGTACGTGCGTGGCCGTATTTTCTTTCTTGCACCCTCGCCGTTATGCGTGCGTGTACATGCTACGTCGCGGCGCCTCTACTACGACACGCGGCGCCTCTACATCCACCAAGATATATGTATGTACACGTTCGCGACCGAATGACAACGCCACGCACGCTTCGACCGTGGGTCCCGACTATCGTGCACTTCCTTACTGCGAAGATGTAGCCGGTGGGTCCCAGCAATTCGAGGCGAATCGTTTTTTTTGCCCGACGCACTTCCTTGTGTGCGAAGATGTAGCTGGTGGGTCCCAGCAGAAGCGAATCGTTTTTTTTGCGGACGCACTTCCTTGCGTGCGAAGATGTAGTGGTGGGTCCCAGATCGAGGGGCAAATGGTTTTTTTTTGCCCGGACGCACTTCCTTGCGTGCGAAGATGTTGCTGGTGGGTCCCAGCAGTCAGGGGGAAACATTTTTTTCATGAAATATAGTGGCCCGTCCGGTGGGTCCCAGCTGTCAGGTGGAGGAATCATTATTTTTCGCATAATAAGGAGGCACTTCCTTGCTGCGGCCGTGGACCCAGCTGTCAGCCTCTCCATGTATAGTCCACGTCCGATGGAAGTCGTTCCTTGACCACGTTGACCACGCCGCGCCGAGAGCACCAGGGTGATGGACGACAGCGAGGCTTAGGAAGGGGACGACGGGGAGCATGGGAAGACGCGGCAGTGGAAGCCCGCGCGGAGAGGAGTACAAGGGTTCACTGGTTCGGCTGCGGTGTGAGGCTGCCGTCGCCGCAGGGCCTGGCCAGCGGTGGGAATAGTAGGGGGCGGTGAGGCCTCATGGCAAAGACACCGCCACAGGAGGCGAGGAGCATGCGGCGACCGGCGTTGCTTTGGGCGGCCGGAGCAAGAAGACCAGAGGTTGAAGAAGCACTACGGCCGTTGGATGGACATCGTGCTTGGTCACCGGAGCTAGAATCGTTCATATTGACTAGAGTTGACAAAGGCCCCGTCGATCAACTTAGTAGGCCCACAAGTTAGCCTCCCACCATGGTGGGTCCCAGCTAGCAGGGGGAGTATTCATTTTTTTGTGCGTAATAAGGAGGCACTTCCGGTGGGTCCGAGCTGACAGCGGGGGGAACGTTTTTGTCGCGAAATACGTTGGCCCGTCCGGTGGGTCCCAGATGTCAGGGGGAAAGGTTTTTTTCGTGAAATAAGGTGGCCCGTCCGGTGTGTCCCTGCTGTCAGGTGGAGGAATAATTATTTTGCGCGTAATAAGGAGGCACTTCCTTGCGGCCGCTGGACCCGGTATCGGCCTATCCACGTCTGATGATCTTCCGATGGAAGTCGGTCGTTGACCATGTTGACCACGCCGCGCCTAGAGCACCAGGGCGGTGGTCTGGACGACGGCGAGGCCTAGGAAGGGGACGACGCAGAGCCGGGGAAGACGCAGCAGTGGAAGCCCGCGAGGAGAGGGGTACGAGGGTTCACTGGTTCGGCTGCGGTGTGAGGCTGCCGTCGCCGCAGAATAACATGGGGTGTGGGTGAGTAGAGGGATGGTCTGGCCAGCGGTGGGAGTAGTACGGGGCGGTGAGGCCTCCGCGGCATCACAGCCGGCCACGGGAGGCAGGAGCACGCGACACGACCGGCGCTGCTTTGGGCGGCTGGAGCAAGAAGACCAGAGGTTGAAGAAGCACTGTAGCTAGAATCATTTATATTGACTAAGTTGACAAAGCCCTTGGTACGCGTCAACTTAGTAGGCCCACAGCTCGGATTTGGCAGAGAACATATAGCCCATTTGCGATTTGTAAGAATGTACAACCCATTTTTTAATTCTAATGGAATTTACTACAGCCCATTTACAGTTTGTTAAATGTGCATCCCAACTTCTAGCTAGGACAACGATTAATAATTTCAAACAACCGCTCAAAATAGAATTCAAAAAAAATCCCACATTTTGATGGGATCAGAAATATTTTTATCTGATATTTCTAGTCAGGTTAAATATAATTTCAAAATAAAGTTGTATTACATTAAAATCCAACGAAATATTGCGCGCGCAACAAGTAATGAAATTAAAATTTTCAAATTCCAAAAATAATATATTTTTCAAACTAATTACGTGTTTGGTGCATAGTAACTGCCCAGTTATTATAATTACATCCCATTTATTATTTCTTAAAGTCCATTTTCTTTTTAAGCCTAATGCATACCTCCTAGGAAAGTTTGCTGCCCAGCGGGGCGGAGAATAACAAGTTGACCCGGATATTGTGTACAATTGTCGGCCCAGTTGCATTGCTGATGTTGAAAAAAAAAGGCACATGTAGTACAGTACAACTTTACATGGCTACTCAGCCCACATTCAACAACGCCTGAGAAGGCCCAAACAAGGCTTATGTACAACTTTTTGAAGTCACTGAGCTCAATTAATAACTTAAGAGAAAAGTTAGATTATAGTGGAACCTAATTAAAAGCTGTCACGAGCAAATAAATAATTCAACAGGTCCCACTTGTGCGTGTGTGTGCGCGCGCGCGCGCGCGTGTGTGTGTGTGTGTGTGTGTGTGTGTGTGTGTGTGTGTGTGTGAGAGAGAGAGAGAGAGAGATGGAGAGAGAGACCCATCGGTCGATGCTCATAAATACATCTTTCAGCAATATGCATTGCTGATGCTCAGTAAAAACTTATATAGTTGACACAATCATATAGAACATCATAGCACACTGAACTTGCATGCAAAAATTTCACGCACGCGGCACAATCAGGATGGAAACAGTGGATCGCTACGGGAAGGGCTATGTTGAAACCAACGCAGTCGTACATAACGGTTCATCGTCTTTATAAATGACGGGGAAATATCTTGAATGTTGTGCAAAGAAAACAAAAAGACAACACAATAAGTTCTGCTAGCACATTAAGTTGACGTACAACCCTTTCTAAAAAAAGTTCAGGTACAAAATTAGAACAGGTCACAATAAAATGTACTGGCATATCAGTGCTTCAGACCCATAGCTCGGATTTAACTAGTATCTGACAAGATTCAGTTGTTACCTCAAATTAGAGCACATCCAGGCAGCCAGCCCTGCCTCTTCTCCCAAAGAAGCAGTGGCCTCCGCCGCGCGATGGAGTAGGCCCTGCGCCATCCATCGTTCCGAGCAACATAGGAAAATTCTAACGTTGACTCCTGTAATGGACGTCGTCGACGGACCATGGCACCAGCAGCGGCGGCAGGACTTCGATTGATGGATTGACGACTTCTTCGACATGCACGAACACTCGATACAGGTACATCCCTAACGTGGTCCACGGCGGCCTTGGTGGCGACGAATAGTACAACCCCTGTTCCTGCACCGGTATCTCAACACCAATCACCTTCGATATGGTGGACGGCTTCTTCATCCATGCCATAACCGTCAGAGTGCAGCTGTCTGGAGGAACAAACATACTTACAAGCTCACCTCCAAGGTCGTTGATAAGCTCGTTCGTGGACTCGCTGTTCCAATCACGTCGAGGCATGCCGTGGAAGGTAAGCTTTGTTAAAAACTCAAGCTTAGAGGGCACTGAGCCCCATCCTGGGTGCCACCGATCAAAGCTCACCAGCGCGCCATCGCAGAACAAATGCCGGGAAGATTCGAACACACGACTACAGTCGAAAGTTGTCCGGAACTCGACGAAGAAATCAGCCGGTGGCGGACGGACTTTGACGAGCAAGTCACTTATTTGGATGCCGTGCGCAATGCCAAGAGCTTTGACAAGGTCGTCCGGCGAGACGGAGGCCGTCGCCGTTGATGGTTACCATCGGCACTTTGCCGGCAAACTGGTGCGTCAAGCGCCGCCATGCCATTGTTGAGCGACAAAGATGCAAAGTGATCAAGGCAGGACGGACCTCGTGATCTTCGCTCGAGAGATCCGCTTTGACCGGCTACATGATCGTGCGCTTGAGTACAGGGTGTACAGGTGGGGTTTTGGGGGAACTGGAGTAGGAATCGAGATTCCAGAGGTGGGGGAGGGGCGGGAGACTGGGGATGAAAAGGTAGCATGAATTTCGAGCACGCGCCAATATGCTCTCGGCGCGCAAGCGCACGAAAACACCGGTGGCGCCCACATGTCGGCCTAAGAGTCCTTATTCTTTCTTTTTTGGAGAGCCCGGCCTTTTTTCAGGATCTTTTGAGAGCCCGGCCTGAGAGTCATAACTGACATGTTTGGCATTGCGTTACTACTCGGCCCATATTCAACGACACCTCACTGGCCCAAACAAGTGTACATCATCAAAAAGACACTGAGCTCAAATTATATAACTTGAAAAAAGGAGATATACTCTGAACACTGGAGAATGGTGATGCCCTCATTTAGCCCACCAAAGAGTTCGAGACAATAAATAGTTCAAACAACGATATATGCAACATTCAAACACCGACTAGTGACTACTATCGACATAAACAAAGAAGACATGATAGTTCATAAGAAGTCTTGCTACACCACCAAAACGCACCCATCTGCGGTGCTTTCAGGACTCTCGTGAGACGAGAATGACATTTTAAACAGAAGCAACTATTACATAGTAAGAGTGACATAGACGAGGATGACCAAATGACAAGGAATATGCATAACAAAAGAAAGAACTACCCATCCAGAACCAGCAGCAAAGACAACAAAGTCATTCGAAGAGATGATCCAACACCATCATAATTTGCAGCCCCGCTTCAGCGACCAGTGATCCGGAGACACCAGTACTCCACCCTTTCTATACAACAGCCCAATTACCTATCAACCTGAAAGCTTGAACCACATCACTGCCTGTCATAATTGAGACATCCAAGGATCAAAGTTAATCCGGATGCCTTTGTCATTCTCACCTTCTTTTGGCTGCAGGTTGTATCGTTGACAATCAGGGGAGTTTGCTCCCGAACTCCTAGGGCTCGCCATGTAGACACAGTTTTCCATAGCAAACAGAGCCTCTCTGCCATCAAGGTCCATGCCAACGGTGATCTCCTGGTTAATCGGATAATTGAGTCCGAGAAACACAGAGTGTGAACCAAGGCTGTTTACCCGCCTCCAACTAAAAAATCCTAAAGGCCCCAACAAGCTGGTATCCTGCTCATAGACGTAACAGCGACTGTCCGGATACTCACGTATTACACGGTGCTTTTATACAGTGGGGTTTTTGCAATAAAACTTTTCCGGCTCATGTGTCCGAATGATCATCAGTCTTTTGCCGTCGTCTGATCGAGCGAGGAACCAGTTGTGCTTCCCTGTTTTTGGCAAAGGTGGTGTGATTACAAAGGGTAGTAACTGTAGGGACACTGCATCATATCAAAAAGGACAGGCATTGTTAATGTAAGATCAGCATTGTTCAGAGTATGAGTAGGATAATGCAAGAAACAGCATTGATATAGAAAATACAGGGGCCGGGGAGTCCCCCCTTTTCGAAAAAAAAGAAAGCAAGATTGATATGTCCCTGTTGGAACTGGAGGAAAATACAGGAAATGTATCTTTGGGTTCGAAAATATAGAAGTGCCATGCATGGTTATACTCATGTTATCTCGCAATCGATTCTTCACAGGAAACTACCATGTCATGCATGTTATGTAATCATGTTATGTCCTCAAAAACAAATTCTTCAAGGCAACTAACAAACCATGCATTGTTATATACTCGTGTTCTGTGGTCAAATTTTTTGTGAGGATATTATTCTAGCCATTGATTGCTGAAAGGCGAATATAGGTATGTACACATGGTAAGCATTGCAGGATTTCACTACTTCCAAATATAGAGTTCTCCATATGCACATTTACTTCCCTAATGTATGGTTAGATGAAACCAACGATTGTGGTGCATGTTTCTACATCATGAAAATGAGGAAACTAACATGGCCATTGATACACACTCATATTTAGTAGTAGTATATAGATTACTGTAAAATAAGGATAATATCCATATATTCCTAACCGCTTGATTATTCAGGTAAAATTGGTTGTAATGACATGATCACAATCGCATGAATTAACTCATTCCAAATATAGCTGATTTACGGCATCTCTAATACATTGCCATAGTTCTACTCAAATTCTGCTCAAACAGGGATATGCCAATCATCACAAAAGTTCAAACAGTGTCATGGCATCATCATTAACATGAGAAGGAAACAACTTACACGCGCTGTCCCAGCAATACGTGGTGCCATCTGCTTTGTCGATCGCGTAGATGATGCCATTGTGTTCAATATCATCACAGAAGTGTGTATCAGCTTTGACGATGATCCACTACGAGCCGAGTTGTCTCCAGCTAAAGAAGGCACCGGCATAAAGATAGGCGAGTCCGCGGTCGAACAAGGCAATTAGCTTGAAGTCTGCGTAATTCGCATGTCGTGTGGGCACTTGGCAGATTACAATCTTCTGCAAAACAAGGTCCGTCCAACTGACGTAGTAATCTAGATGACTTGGACCGCGATGGTAATACTGTATATAATCCAACGGAGGAAGGATAATCTCATGGGAGGTCTGGAAGTTCACGAGCACCAACTTTTTACCATCTTCTATGAAGGCAGCCATCCAGTGGGAGTTCATGCCAACCCAGTACATACCTGCCAAGAAGTTTCGGGTGATGGTGATCGGATCGATGTCGAGGGAAATGATGTATGGCGACCCACTACATACCTGCAAAGAAGTTTCGGCTAATGGAGATCAGATTGAAGTCGAGGGGCATCATGCACGCCTCCGTATCATGGTGAGACAATCTCGCAAGACCAGATAGCAGCAAGCAGGGTGTCTTGAAAAGCTTAGGCCTCGCTTCGATGATGGTCGTGTGCATGTCCCTCGAGCATGCAGCCAGCTGCAGGGCGCTCAACATATCCATACACGAACAACAGAGGTCTAGGATGTCATTGGGGAGATTGCTCCAATCGCGGCTCATATGGATGCTGTGCGGTTCGCGTTCGGCCATGGTGGAGTTTGGAAGGGGCTTGATTTACGGGGGAGAAGGATGTCGGTGCTGGAGCGGCTAGCGAGGGAATAGTGGTACTAGGGGAGGCGAGTGAGGCGACGGTGCACGGGGCACAGTGAAATGGAGACGGAGATGGAGACGGAGAAGGAGATGGAGATGGAGTGGTGCTATGGGAACAGAGAGGGAGACGAGGCGAGGCGCCAATGTGCTATACAGCGGCGGTGACAGACTGCACAGTGCACAAGGTGAGGCTGACTTTGGTAACCCGAACACGCCGCCTCGCCTGGACTAGTGTCGGTAGGTGTTGTCACTTCACTGTGAGGACCGGATAAATAGTATTTTGACCATCAAGTGTACCACAGTTGTACTACTACTACTACTAGTAGGAACATGAGTACTCCTGTACTGTATAGCGGAAATAGGTCTCCCGTGCTAGCATGCTTGTTCACTTCATCGTTCAGGTATCATCCATATTGCGAGAAGAACCAAATTCTCGTGCATGACCAATCAACGCCCTGCCGTGATGCATGCAGTGGTCGTTCTGGTGCATCAAGGACTGCATGCAGATCGTTCCACACTTGAGAAGAGGAAAAATGGAAAGGTAGAACGCGGCAGCAGAGGAAGAGAACGGCCGCTAACGAGGCTGGGAGGGATCGAGCAGAGAAGTTAATGCACCACGCCTAAAGGTTTTGGGAAAACCTGATTTTCATAAGGTGACTTATACTCACCTAAACGGAGGGAGTATTCCTTAACCAGAGAATGTTGTGTCTCCCACTCACGCGCTCAAAAAAAAAGCTACGACACATTTTTTTATCCGTTTGCATAGGTCCCACCTATCAGGAAGGATGGGCACGTACACGAATAGGTACGACTCATCAGTCTACCCGCATAGCCTTTTCGTTTAGTCTACCTAGCCGTCTAATCAACTACCTGCACGCCACTTCTCCCATTTACTTCTCCATCGGGAACCGATTCTCCTCGGCTTCTTCACCTCCCTTCGTCTTCATTTGCATCCAAACCCCACTGCGTTCACATTGTTTTAACCTCTTTAAATAATCATCTACTACTTCAGTTAGACTAGCCATCTAATCCTAATTCTCCAAACCATAGCCCTCCGTTCCAGTGGTTCCAAATGGTGAAAGAGATCCAGATGCAGGTTTTTAGCGTCCAACATGTCCTCGTCGAAGGCTCGATGCGCATAGTTGCCACCGTCACCGTCCACCCAAGGGTTGTTTGGCAGTGGATCAACAATGTATCCAACTCCCTCGAAAAGGTAGAGACGAGGGTCATCGGTCTCGACGCAGAGTACCTGAGGCGTGCCCCTCGAAGATCCGGTCTTGCGCCGCCGTCCTTCGATTGTGCCTCGAAGATGATGTTTTGGTGTACCACATCATACACTCCCCCTCCATACCAGGTGAGCTTCACGATTTCTTGTCTCGGGAGGGCGTATATACGTGGGGCAGCCATCAAAGGGGACAAACAAGGCTGGAGCCGTACAACCTTGATTTGAAAAGCATCGCTGACCTACAAACCAGAATCAAAATTCCTGTAGAAGATTGTGATAAACAGACACCATCCCAATTCGACGTAGCAAATTTTGTGCTCGGTACAAATCTTCAGAAGGGTGACGAGACGGTGGCATTAAGGTCGTCTGAATGGGAGAATTATCCCTTGACGTACGAGCAGATAAAATATGCTGCCCTCGATGCCCGTCTGAGTTTCGAGATAGCTGCAAGGTCCAAAGAGCTTGTTGCGAAGCCGTCTCCCACAGAGAATGAGAACAAGAAGAGGAATAAGAAGAAGAAAAGGCTGCACCAGCAGGAGGGCATTATGGATGGATGAACTATTTCCTCTCTTGTAAAAAAAATTATTCCCTCTCGGTGTATATTGATATAGATGGACTATTTCGATGGTGTGCATGTCTTTGGAGCAGTAGTAGCGTGGGTCCGCTTGACTATAAGGAACTATTTATCCGCATATATAGCTTTCTCTGCTACTCCTTCCAGTGATTGGTATGCAGTGCATGTGTCCATAGACATGACAGCTTGTCCATGGAAGTTCAACTACAGCGACCATCACGTTTCATCTCGCGATTCCCACGACGCCTCTCCAACCCACGGCACCACGCCCCCCGACATGCGCCTCACCACTCTCGGCCGCACCGCCCCTCTGCCTTTGTGTGCATGACATGTGGGCCACCTAAAATGCAGCGAGCATCAAGTTTCTACCACAGCCCCGCGATTCCCACGACGCCGCTCGAACCATTGAAACCACACGTCCCCTGACCTGCGGCTCACCCCTCTTGGCCCCACTGCCCCTCTGCCTTCGGGAGCATTACATGTGGACCAGTCACCTATCGGTTCCACATGTTATTGACTCAAAGGTAGGTGTAGTAAGGCGCTGAAGCTTCGATCCCGACGGCCCGTAGAGAGGAAATGTAACTCCTGCGCCAAGGCTTGTGGTGCTCAAGAAGACCTAACTCGTGCCAAACTCGAGATTTGTTTCTTTACTATACATGCACGCAACGATTTAATGGACATTGTAATCTCAACGTGTGATGGGGAGCTCTAAATTTGAATTTGAAACTTATAAAATGAAAAGATTCAAAACAAATAAACTGGGAGAGAGGGAGTATATCGTAGGATGTGTCCCATACAAAATAAGTCCCCGGTTTTTTACCGCGAAGATGCGGTTGGAAAGGAGCACAGCGTCTTCCTACTCGTACGGCAACAAATCGGCTGCAGACAGCATGGTCCGCCTTTGACCGCCATGTGCAAGGTTCGTGCTATCTTATTCAATCTCACCGTGGTTCCATCGTACCAATTCATGCGGTGGCCCGTTGCATGGCTGATCCCAATGTTGGACAAAGGTTCTATGGGAACGGTGTCACCGTTGTAAATGTTGTGCAAATTGATGTTGGTACCCTCCCGCATATATGCAAGCCAATCTCCACTCAAGACCGAGCCTAACCTGTGAAATAGTGGGCAGGGGGATAGTTAGGAAATGGACAAATAAGTAGTCTTTAGAATGCATTTACTATGTGATCAAACTCATCTTACCTGCTCATCGGAGGAAATCCGAGTGCCCCTCAATGTCGGCATCTCAAGGGGCGTCAACTTGCAACTACAGCCACGCCAAGACCGGAGAGACCCCCAAGGAAACATCCTCGTATGCTCCACGAAACATCAAGATGCATTTGTATGAGTAGTTTATCTTGTGAGAGAAAAGGATGAACGAGGGAAGGCCTCTAGAGATAGAGATGGACACTACTACTACCAACGTGCTGGCCCGTGCGTTGCAATGGATCCAAACTAGTAGAATAATACTTGTTCACATGCTTGAAATATAAACACTCTAGTTTTGATATACATGTGTCAACAGACATGACAGCTTGTCCATGGAAGTTGAACCACGGCTACCATCCCGTTTCTTGTTTCTACCACTGCCACACCCACACGCGATTCCCACGACGCCACTCCAACCCACGGCATGACGTCCCCCGACGTGGACATGGATCCTCTGACGTGGCTATCACCGCTTTGCCTTTTTTTCCTTCATCGACAAGTGGGACCCACGCTTATGGGTCCCACATGTCGCTGATGTAATGGTAGGATTGTTCGCGTCGAGGATCCTCATCCCCGACATGCCCTCATCCCTCGGCCCCACCGCCTCTCCGCCTTTGTGTGCATGACATGTGGGCCACCGACTGTGGCAACCATCAACTTTCTACCATAGACACACCCGATTGGGCGCGGTTTGCACCGCTTCCGCTCCGTTCGATCCGCATTCTCGCACCATCGAATTTTCATCCAGCGGCTGTGACACATTTCGTCCCGGGCATCAATCCTCAGCTGGAGTACTTATGTATACTACAGGTAGTACCCGTCGGTGTGGCCATCTACACCTCATAACGCCCCAACGCCCAGCTGTGGCACCCTCGCCACGGCCACGCCACCACCGGCCGGTTCATCTCGAAAAAGTGAGTCGCGAACCACGCCACCACCATGAGAATGACATGTGGGCCAGCCGCATTTAAGGTCCGCATGTCATTGACTCATAGGCGGGGCACTAAGCCACTGAAGTTCGGTCCCGTGGGCCCCGAGAGGGAAATGTAACTCCTGCGGCAGGCCTTGTGGTGCTCCCGCAGTACGAGCTCGTGCCAAAACTGGAATTTGTTTCTTACTACTACCAACTAGTACTAGTAAGGTACACGTGCATTACACACATGAGATTTTGGTGGTTTGTGCATTATGCTTCTACATGTGGAGTTTTATGTATTCTAACATGTGGCAAAATCTGGTGGAATGTAAGGTTAGGCAAGTTTGATTAACTTAGATGAGTGTTTGGTTCAAGCCACACCTTAGGCAAGCCACGCTAAGGCCCCACATGACATACACACAAAAAATGTGGCAAGATTCCCTTAGGCTTGCCAACTTGTGGCTCTCATTTTGAAGAACTGATAACTTTTCCTAAGCTTAGTTGTGGCAAAGTTAGTCATTAAGTTCAACCATGGAGTCTTCTAGATTATACATGTGGCAGAATCTGGTGGATGAGATCCAACGGCCAGTAGTGCTCGGATTTGCCATCTTTGTACCGTCGGATTGGCTTCATCCAACAACCAACTTTCAAAGTTTTTCACACACTATATAGGGGGTATCTATACCACTATATAGTGTACGAATAACTTTGAATATTGGTTGTTGGATGAAACAGATCCAATGGTTGAGAGGTGGCAAATCCGAGTGCTCTTGGCCATTGGATATTCTATCCACCACATAGGATTCTGCCACGTGTACTAATCTAGAATATACCACACTTTTGCTTATGCACGAACCTGTAAACAAAGACAGTTCTTCTTTGTTCTAGACTCTTCCATACTTCAATTCTTTAAGTTATTCTATGTTAAAAGAATCACCATTCATGTTTATTCTATCATTTACGTTGTACAATATGCACATAACTCATACACTTCTCATTTGTTCTAGACTCCTCTACACTTTAGTTCTAACAAGTTTGGTCTTCCAAGAGAATTGACATTTATTTTTACTTGAGTTTGTTTTGTTTTGGTTCAAATCCAATGCGGCATCTTTCCCAAATTCAATTTTATTTGCAAATGGAGTAATCAATTGTTCTTATATATTTCATACGAGTTTTGTGTAGTATATACCACACACCATCAAATATTATGTAGTTATAATTTGATTTTGAATGGGATGGGCGATGAGATTTAAACCTACATATTAAATTCATTTGCGTCTATGACTAAATGTATATGTTTGTCTGTTATAATGTGGTACATTTATGTTGATGTCTGGTCGCACTTCACTCTCAAGCCAAGGCACGTATAACTTACTAGTAGATATAGATGTGCCGGTCCGTTGCAATGGATCCAAAGTATATCTATTTAGTGGAGTGCACTTTAAACACATTATCTATTTATTTTTCTCTAACCTTCCGTAGTCATGCAACCAAGCCACATAAGCTTCATGGGTGCCCCCCACATCATATTATTCATACTACGTTGATTGAAAAAAAGATAAATCACCCAAAACAAGATCTTCCCGTTTTTTGTTCCTACGATGTTGTGTCGTGCACGTACCTACTAGTTGTATAGTGATAGTACTAGTAATATAGTATTAGGAGTACAAACTTGGTAACTAGTAGGAGTAGTACTAGTACGGAATGCTCCTACTCTATCAACGAGCCCCGTCTGACACGAAATTTGGCTTCCGTGCTACAGCTAGATCTTCCCCTCGTTTCTGTTTTCCAACCCGGCGGCGGGCGGGGTGTCGGTTTGCTCAACGGCGGTCCCACATGAAAGTGAAAATGCTAGGCAACACGCCTTCCCTAAGCTATGTGTCGTGGCCGGACAGGCGGTTGTACTCCCGATTCCCGGGCGTGTGGGGGTGCGACGCGAACGCGGCAGGCCTTTTCCTTTTACTAGCAATGTGTCCGTGCGTTGTGACGGATCCAAAGTAGTAGAATAGTAGTATTTGTTCACAAACTTGAAAGAAATCACTATTGTTTTGATATATTCCTAATATATTACTCCCTCCGTACCAAAATATTTGTCTTTTTTGAGATTTCAAATGGACTATCACATACGGATTATATAGACATATTCTAGTGTTTCTAGCAAGATGCCCGCGCATTGCACGAAGTTGATGGAAAAGGTAAGCACAACTTATAAATTGAAGGATGGAGTACTAGTTACAGTGATGCATATAATTAAGCAAAGGGATCGCACATGTCGTTATTGATCGAACGAGAATGCAACAAAGACAATAAGAATTAAGGCCACGATGATGCGATCGCGCAGTGGTGGTTCTGAAGGCAAGAAGAAAGATGGATCCACGAACGCATTTACCTCCTCCTCCTCAACTTAGTGCGCCGGACCACCGGCCGTGGCTAAGGAGCCACGGCTTTGTGGCGAGGTCGAGGTGCTTCTCAGCTAAGGCATCCAAGGCTTCCAGCCGGTTGAGGAAGGCCAACGTCGTAGCGTCCTCACTGGCCTTGTAGATACCTATGTACACGATTTGCTCGTACACATGGATGTGTAGGTCGGCCAATTCTTGCAGGGCGGAGCCGCGAGCGTGACCTCCAGTGTGGACATTCTTCGTGGCGTCGGGCGGGCGCCGCAGGCCACCAAAGGCTTGAAAGAGGTTCCGGCCATGGAGGCCGATTAGGGTGGCAGGCAATGAGGAGCCCGGGTGCGCGGGCTGGAGGAGTACGGCGATGTCGTCTGCGAGCTTCTTGAGGACGGTGAACTTGTTGTTGGTGGCAACGATCATCTGGTCCAACTTAGAGTGGCATCGACGGCGGCCATCCACCAGCCGGTCTCCAACACCGTCTGGAGACGATCCTCGGCGCCATGCCGCATGCCGGCATCGTGGACCATCTGGCGCAGCCACTGGCCGCTCACGCGCATCGCCGCCATGGGTCTGGAGTGAGCTCTTTTGCGCTTAGTAGGTGCTTAGACAAATTCTTAGTTGCGTACGATGTGGTAGATGCATTGGAATGGAGGGGCGCCTTTATATGAGGGCAATGAGGGCAAACTGCGTTGCATTCACATCGTGCAGCCTCTTTTCCCGGACCTCCTCCCATTACTTCCCTCATGCATTAATTAAAGGAGGATGCATTGGCCGTTCAACATATCGGGAACCGCTACTCCCTCCCTCGTCTGCATTAAAACCGTATCGGGAACTGAGCCGCCCGCTGTCAAATCGAATACTCCCTCCGTCTAGGTGAGTATTAAGCCATCTTACGAAAACCAAATAGTAAACACATAGGCATGGTGCATTAACTCTCACGTTGTTTCTTATTTTTGACATAAATAGAGGAATCAACCAAGAAGAGATGTGGGGCTTGTATGCTTTTAATGACTTGAGACTATCAAACATGACATGCAAAGGGTTAGCCTGCTGCACAAGAACAAATACAGCCCACGCCAAGACACACGCATCTTATAGCATCACATCCAATGGCTATAAAAGATGAATGAGACCAAATTATATCTCATCTAGATGAGTTCTAGCAAAACTGTATTAATAATACTTAGTACTCCTGCGCCACGTATCTTATATTAGTATCATGTAGTACTTTATTTATTGCCATGTATGACACATAGTAGTATTCAACTATCTCTCTTTCTTCATTTAATTCTATGACACCTCATCAAAATTGCTAAGGCTAGTACCATTACAACCAACCTTAGCAAATACTAAACATTAAGTTCTCTCGTTTTCCTCTCCACCTTGGTCACCTAGACGGAGGGAGTATACTGCACGGGCTTTTCCTGCGCGGTAGGCGGGGCAGTTCCGCCTAGTCAGTTCGACAGGGACGCGAGAAGACGAGGGAGTAGGCTGCTACAAACGTAGGGATGTGTAATTTGACAGCGAGTTACTGCTGGACAGGTGGGCCCCGTGATTTGACTTGCCATTATCATTTTAATCACAGGGCGCCACGACCGGGCGTGAGTCTCCCGATTCCTGACCACCTCCATATGTGTGCCTCTCCCAATGCTCCACCATGTAGTAAAGGCTGGCTCTTGCATGAGAGCCCACTTGTCCACTTTTTCCTTGCCTCTCTTTCCTCCACATATGCAAAAATGCCATGTAAAGCGCACTATTGTACTTACTTGCTCCCTACAGTGCTTAAGCTTTCCACGTGAGGCATAAAGTCCGATGTGGCAAGTTAATCAAGAAGAGAGAGACTAGTTTGGTGACCCAAGGAAGAAACAAAAGCTAAGCGCTGTACCTAGGTGAAAAGACAATTTTGAGTCTATAGCTAGTTAAATGAAGCAAACTTAGCAACACCATTTCATTGGAAGAGGTCACTCCTTGGCAAATGCAATAAATACTAGTACTCCCTGTGTCCCATAATATAAGAACGTTTTTGGCACTACACTAGTGTCAAAAACGTTCTTATATTATGGGACGGAGGGAGTACGAAGAAAGAGATAGAGAGAAGTAAAAAAATAAATACACTTATAGCCAACCTTGTTGTAGTATGAGTAAATAAGTGATGACTATGTATGACATGCCAACATCAGATAGTCTAACGCACCGTGTTAAATCTCCAAGGGCGCTGATCGGCGACGCCGACGGTCGTGGTAGGCGCGACCATGATACGGGCTCTTTGGCAGCCCTTGGATCTGAGATCAAACGGTCGCATGCTAAGTTGCCGAAAATTTGCGTAATAACCCTCCGTGATAGGATATTCACCCATAGGTCTAGAATCACGCCATGCAACCGCTCAATATCAGATCCAAGGGCTCTCGGAAGCCCATATCATGGGAGAATGGAAAGCCACTACTCTGCTCAGACGCCGGGCAGTTCGCTTCCTACTCGTCCCCACACGTCCTTCAATACTACGGCGGTTCGCTCCTAGTCGCCCGTCCATTCACATTACGGCAGTTCCACTAATCCTAACCCTCCTCCCAAATCCATGGCGTCCCAAATCTCCACGATCGGCGGTGAGTACAAGGTTAGAACCATCACCGACGATGAGCTCGACGTCATCTACACCCGTTCTTCCGTGATGGTGAAAGGATGCCTTTCTCGCTTCAGACGCATGTTCGAAAACTCAGATGATGAGTGGGTCATTGGGTTAGATGTTGAGTACACCACAGTCCTGGGACGAGAGAAGGATCTAAAGGACGAAGAGAGGAAGAAGCCCGCCATGATCCAGGTTTGCGTACATAACGTTTGCTTGGTCTACCACATATGCCATGCCGACATTGAGTGCCAGGATTTTAAGAACTTCCTCAAGGACAAAACAGTGAAATTACTGTAGACTTTAAGAACGACAAAGAAGTCCTGGGTCGGATAGGCCTCGTTTTAGGCAACCCCTTCGACCTCCAGAAGAATCGGCTGGTGCCCTCTCGTCAGCCTTCAATGCTGACCCTGGAAGGAGACATGGTTCATCCTTCGTACCGTAAACTGGAGAAACCTCATTACACGTTGCATCGTCATGCATGGCAGCAGAATGTACTAGATATAGACCACATCCACTACGCTGCAATGGATGGCTACCTTTGCTTCAATATCTACAAGGGTTGGATGAAGAGCAACAGCCAAGTGTGCGGTTCAAGCAAAGAAGTATCGGCCAAGAGGAAGAGGGACAAGGACGAAGTCGAGGATGTGGACGAGGACTCCGAGTAAAGTGGCAGTGTCGTTGCTCATGGTGGTTCTAAACTTCTAATGCAAAGGTGTCACCGGATTAGTTGCATAGTTTAATTTCGTGTGTGCTTAATTTAATTTGAGGGGTGTGTTGTCTTTGAGCCCCAGCAGAACTATGTTATGTTTCTTCTTGTTACTTTAACTCTTCAAGACGTACATACTAGTATTTCTTACATTTCATCTTTTAGTTGGTATAGTACTACCACTCGTTTCTTCACATTATATACGTACAATATATATGGTCAACATCATATAGCCAACAGTTTAGTTGTCAAATAATTTCAGGGTGCTTAGTTTTGTCAAATAATTCCATGGTGCTTAGTTTTATTTAAGGGGTGGTTGTACACTTGTGCTGGACACCATTATTGTGACAAGCCTTTTTAATAGTACTATATGCATAATTTGGCGACGAGCGCTCTCTATATTCACCACCTTTTTTAATTTCAAGTTTTGCTCCATGGCACAATCCATCGATACTACTACTACTGTACAAAAGTGGAGTATATACATTTTTTAAAAGGCTAGAGGGCGGGGCAGTCTAGCTCGGTCGGTTTCACGAGAGGCGAGGGCCTTTGTGATTTGACGGCTCATTACTGCTGTCAAATCAAATAGTATCTTCCGCCGCTGCACGCCCGGCGCCTCCATTAAACCCTCCGTTAAACCCGCATGCAAACCGAGAATCCTACTCCGCCACACATCCGCTCATGAGCGGGCCGAATTAAACGCAACACCGGCCGAGCTCCTCCCGTCCCCGCCTCGCTTAAATGAGTCCAGACGCCGGCCAAGCTTCTACCGTCCGCCCTCTATTTACACGAGGCCAGACAGACAGCGGGCAAGAATCGCACCCCTCTGTCGCTCCCCCATCTCCTCCTTCACCATTTTCTCCACTCTTCCGGTGGCTTACGATGAGCCGTTCTCCGGCATATTACCCGGCTGGGTGGCCCGTCGAGCCCTCTGGATACGGGCGAGGCTGCTCGGTGCTTCACCAACCTCGCTTGGCCCGACGGAGCCAGTTTCCGCCCCAAGCAGGCGCGTGTTTCAACAACTCGCCGCTCTAGTTCAGCTCGATGAGGAGTGGCGAGTTGCTCCACGCCGACACGGCGGCGAGCACGCCGCAGACGGGCGCCTGCCGCTGGCCGCATCGCGCCACCAAGTTCGCGGTGGTCAAGCCTCCGTGCTGCGGCAGCGCCATGCGTGCAGAGATGTAAGTCGGGTGCATGGAGAGCGACGAGTCGGTGGCCAGCTTCTCCGTGTCCGCCGCCATCATCGAGGAGAAGTAGAACACGGGAGGCCGCCGCCACTTGGGACCCATGAAGGCCACCGCCGAGGCAACGACCACTGATTCAGGTGGTTTCTTTGCTGCTTGGTCTCTTCCGAGGACCTTCTCGACCCTGCAAGTGTCTGACGGACATGAGAAAGACAAAGGGATCCGCGGTCGGCCATTTAGAACTAAAATAAGTCTAGATACATCCATTTCTAGGACAAGTATTTCCGGACGGAGGGAGTATTAATTATACAAGAGAGCCGGATTGGCACCTCTTAGTTCATGTAAATGTAATGAAATCCATCATGTTTATATGAAGATCCGGCTTTTGTATATGATATCCTTCATGCTTATATGAAATCAGTCCGTGTTTGCAACGTAATTTCATCTGGTTGGTTAGAGTTGTAAAATGTATGCCGGGCGTTTGATGTCGCCCTCCGCCAAGGAAGCGGGGGAAATTTGCTGCCGTTGGAGATGCTCTTTATGTCGAAATAATAGAGTGACATCCAATCCATTTTAGTTAATTGCCTGTATGATTGTCCCTCTATAAAAGTTAATTGCATGTACAGTGTGCACATGACTTGCGTGGTGGCTACAACTTCAGACAGAAAGTTAAAAAGAAACAAGTCCATCCTTAATCTTGTATTCTAAGTACTCTGTGGGTTCCATTGTCAGTAAAGTAGCGAAAGAAGTATATATTAAATAAGTAGAGTAATATATAATATAAAAATCTAAAGTTAAAAGCCAGAATTCAAACTCATGTCATCGCGTTGCGAGCATCCGGCGCTAACCAGCCCAACACATTTTTGTTGTAGACCATGCTGGAGATATATCTCCATGTCTACTCTTGTATATACTCCATTCGTTCCTAAATATTTGTCTTTTTCAGATTTCAAATGGACTACCACATACGAATGTGTATGTAGAGATATTTTAGAGTGTAGATTCACTCATTTTGCTCCGTATGTCTTTTCAGGAAGGGGTCAGATTTGTCCTTGATTTATTTATGAGGTATCCAGATGGCACTGGACCGCCAAGAAAAGAGGGTAACATCAAAATTATGGACTACTTTTTTGAGTATGTTGGTAAGGTCCGGTCATAGTCACTTGTTGAAATCTCTAAAAATACAAATACTCCCTCCGTCCGGAAATACTTGTCATCAAAATGGATAAAAGGAAATGTATCTAGATGTATTTTAGTTTTAGATACATCTCTTTTTATCCATTTTGATGACAAGTATTTTCGGACGGAGGGAGTAGAAAACAGAGTTGGTGATGATGGTGTGCGTGCCAGCCTGCAATATAGGCCGTCGGATTTATATCTAACGGATAGGAAAGAAACTATGGCAATTTTGCAAAAATATACCCAGACGTCTCTCCACATTCGCAAATAAGGCCTTCCCTCATTCATCCTTTTCTCTCACAAGATAAACTACTCATACAAATGCATCTTGATGTTCCGTGCAACGCACGGGCAGCTAGCTAATTTGTTTTAAAATAGTTGATGCGATAATTGGGTTGAAGTGATATATTTTATGTCTGCCACGAGTGATTTCAGATCCACTAGTAGTAACAAAGAAAAGGTTGCCTTGTTAATTAATGTAAAACAGGTGAAAACTATCACATGAGGCCGGTAAAAACAAGGCACACTGGTTCAGCGTCTTACTACACACTACTGTGCGTCTTGTGAGAAGTCTACATATCGAGGGGGCTACCGAAGCGAGGCACCGAGACACAATGTTTGAGAGAGAAACCAATTGACAGATTATGATCAGATCGAGTTGTCACCCTTCACTGTCATTTTGGGGGGGAGGAGAGAAAGACGTATCGAGAGTGTGCACGGTAGGCACAGAGGCACAACTAGAGAGTGTGTGTGTGTGTGTGTGTTTGAAAGAGGAGTAGATAGATTATTATCAAGATCGATGTGCCACCCTACTCCTTCGGTGCCGGGTAGTGTGTGTGTGTGTGTGTGTATGTTTGAGAGAGAAGCCAGACGATAGATTAGTATCAAGATCGAGGTGTCACCCTACTCCTTCGGTGTTTGGAAGTGTGCGTGTGGGGGGGGGGCAGTGACACTCACATATCTCTACTCTTATAAAAAAACAGAGTTGGTGATGATGGTGTTCCTGCCATCCAGCAATATAGGCCATCCGATTTATATCCCACGACAGAAGGAAACTATGGCAATTTTGCAAAAAGATACCCACACCCCTCTCTGCATTTGCAAATAAGGCATTCCCTCGCTCATCCTTTTCTCCCACAAGATAAACTTCTCATACAAATGCATCTTGATGTTCCGTGCAACACATGGGCATCTTACTAGTAGGGAGAAGGAGTTTGTGTGACACATATCTAGCTATATTAAGGGATAGGTAGACAGCATATGTGTGAGAGACATTATTATACTTTGAGACATTAGTGGCTGTGGGTGGGCGAATTAAAGGGGTGGGCGTGTTAGACAAAGAGAGCGTGTGTGTTTACGTGTGAGAGACTCGTGGGGACGGGTAGAAAGACGAATTTAACTCCACGGAGGAGAGAAATACATGAAGTCTTGGCGTGTGTGATTCCGATGCCCACAGTGGAAATGAGATATGTATGCGTGTGAGAGAGATTACACAATTCATTCACGTATCACTATCTAGCGATCGTGGACGTGCATCGCTTGAACATAAGTCAATATCTACTTCGTATCATGGCCAAAGGTACAATATCGATTCAACGCTATAAAGATTGGACACTCACATATCACATTTTTTTCTATTAAATAAACCTTAGTTGTGCATGCCAAAGTTACAGTGATGGTTCTTCAAACAACCAATGTAGATATCATGTACATGCACCATTGTTACTCTTGCATTCAAATTCATTAGTCTTGGATGATTTAAGTTTCTATTTTGAAGTAATATATGTAATATTCATATATGAATTCAACGGGTACGCAATTTATGAAATGGAGGCTATGTAACCATATGAGGTAACACTTTTAAGTAGTCGACTACAATATCCATTTCTTTTTGTGCCTCTACACTAACACGTCAATGCATTATGTTTAAAGTAAATAACCAATGGCACTAAATTATCTATTTACACGAGAAATACATAGGCTGAGCGTTTGATCCCTTTTTTGTGAACGCCACTACACCCGCATTTATTGGCGGCGCCTGTGAACCTCAAGTTATCGGCCCATCATCCCGAGTTATTGTCTTTTTTTCGGGTGGACTTCACACCAGCTTATTAATCACGACGCGTGCAGCGTGTACACGATCTAGCATGACCTTCCCGCTAGCATGGTCCAAAATTAGTTGAAACTGGATACGAACGATCTCATGCGGTGCAAAATCTCCCGCCTCCTTCTAAAATTTCCGCCACCTTAGTCTTTAGCATGCGAAATCCCCTTTTGTCCTTGGTGCACGGAGACCAACAGTTACAATACCGCCCTCATCTACATGATAGGTCGGGCTGCTTTGGTAACTTCCGTTCCACCCACTACACGGCACCCCATTTCCTCTCCGCAAACGACTAACTCCACAAAGACCAGAGCATCTTACATCACGCCATCATGCTTCATCGCCTCTTTCTCCCTCCCTCTCGAAACCCTAGACTGCTCATCCACCGCGTACCATAGCCCATTCATCGCCAACGGCATCCACCTCACCGGATCTGCCTCGCCGCATCTACCCCTCCCACCTCCCCTAGAAACAAGTAGACTGCTCATCCACCACTGTACCGCAGCCCATTCAGTGCAAGCCTTGTCCACGGCGCCGGATCTGCTTCGCCGGTACTCTTGTCAACCGCCGCGCATTTGCAGCGGCCCATTCATACTCCCCATAGGAGACGCTTCGTCCACGCCCCCCGGAGCCGCCCCACCGACGCCCCCGTCGTCGGCCTCTGATCCTCTTTGCCGACACCTTCCTCAACCCTACTGGAGTCGCTTCGCCGACACCATCCTCAACCCTACCGGGGCCGCTTTGCCAACTCACAAGTCCACGGCCTCAGATCTGCTTCCTCGCACCCTCATCCAACCTACGGGCAGCTTCGACGCCCGTCCACGGCCGCAGATCCGCATCATCGACACCACCCTTAACCCAACCACTGGAGCAGCTTCTGACGCCCCATCCATGGCCGTAGATCCGCATCGTCGACACCATCCTTAACCCAACCACCGGAGCAGCTTCTGATGCCCCGTCCATGGCCGCAGATCCGCGTCGTCGACACCATCCTTAACCCAACCACCGGAGCAGCTTCACACATGCCCTCGTCCACGGCCACGGATCCGCTTCGCCCACACCGTAGTCCACCCTACCGGAGCCGCTCCACAAACACCCTACTCGACGGTTCTAGATCTCCTTACCGGACCCCGACAGCCAATGCAGCGTCATCACCCTCGACGTTTCTAACCTGATTCCCACCGTCTGGAGAGATGCCAAGCACCCGCCACGGCCTAGGTACTTGTCACCTTTAAATTCGTCCAGCATCACCTGCCCGATGTACTTCAAATATACAAATCGGTCGTTGTTACCTGTTATGCAGCTGGCAAAAACTACAAGGACGATGTTTCTTCAGGATCTAACAGCTTGGCCAACCAAGATCCTGGACTGAGGCATTGCTATGATCTTGTAAGCGTCTCTCTCTCTCTCTCTCTCTCTCTCTCTCTTGTATTGTTCTCAGGCTCGCCATTGCTTTGCTAGGATTTTCGACCAGTAATCCCTTTGTGCATACAATGATTTCTACTACTGGCTGCTAAATTAGATATGTAGATGTCATACATGATACTACCTTGTACCTCCGTTCCTAAATATAAGTCTTTCTAGAGATTCCACTATATGCTACATACGGAGCAAAATGAGTGAATCTACACTCAGAAATGCATCTATATACATGTCAGGACCCCGATTCCAAGTCACATCGATCTAGCCGGTAACACCTCATATCACTTTGCAGCCTCACGCACGGTATTCCCACGGGTGTCGCCTTACCATGGCCCGGGACCGTTTGCGCCTTTTGGCTCACGTATATGATAGTGTTGCTAGCATCCATATGACAGAGAACCGGGCCGACATGGCTAGTCGTGAACCCAAAGCGGTGCTAACCCATGGGGACAGGCATACATGAATCACATCGAGCATGTCGGTCATCAACGTATGAATTGGGCTGTAGCACTAGGCTAACAGACTCCGGTATCCGGCTGTAGCAGTGCTAGGCAGACTCGAATATCACCGCGTGACATTTCCCGAAGGGACGTATACGTGAACGAAGTGAAACACATGCCGGCCAGTCAAGTGTCCAGAGCGGTAGTCTTTGGGCTAGCGGGACTCCGGTGAACCGGGTCAGAGCGGACTACTATCGCTCAGGAAGCACTAGACTACATTTCCCCATAAGAGAGGCTGCCAAGGATAAACAACTAGATTGTCGGATCCCACTCATACCAAGCATTTCAATCATACACACAATATGCCCGATATGAGTACAAACAACATGGCATCACAACATAACTCTACGACTCAAGTATTTATTCATTAGGCTCCGAGGAGCGAGATATTACAAACATGGGTCTCATGACCCAACACTCAGAGCATACAAGTCAAAGCACAAACGGAAGCTTAACATGTCCGAGTACGTACATCTACAAATTAAAAAGGTGAGAAGCCTGACTATCTACCGAGATCTGCCGAGGGCACAAGATCGTAAATGAGGTAACAAGCTAAACGTCAAGTCCAAAGTGAACTACTAGCGAGACTGACGTCTCTCTGCAAAACATAAAATAAGCAAACGTGAGTACAAATGTACTCAGCAAGACTTACATCAGAACTAACTACCTATGCATCATTATCAAAAGGGGGTGGTGGAGTTCAACTGCAGCAAGCCAGCTTTGACTCGGTGGCTATCCTAAACTACGACTGCAGGTAACTCTTTCGAGGTGGCGCACACGAGTCCACATATTCACCATATCAATACACCACTATGGACGCGCTCCGCCTTCCCACGAGAACGCCATCCATAGCACTCACGCTTATCTTGCGCATTTTAGAGTATCCACTTTCACTTGTCTATGAACTATGCAAGGGGTCCAAGTTTCCATATCCGAGGAATCCGGCTATTCGAATAGATAATGATAACCCTGCAGAGGTGTACTTCTTCACACATGCTCTCGCCAGTTATCGCCATGTACACGTCATGTACCTCGGCAACCTTCAAGCGGAAGCCGGGCGAGGGAGTCGGCCACGACCTGACTAACCACACAAGTCTCCCGTCGTGTTTATCGCCTATTCGGGTTCCATCCGCAAGGAGATCCGACCGGTGTCGCCACGGCCCCAAACGATGTGAGCAGGTTCCCAAGCCCACCAACCGGTGCCACTTGGTATATCGTGCCCTTGTGCCTAGTCTGTCCCAAGCCCACCTGCATCGGGTGCCACTTGGTAGACTACTAACACTACCTACAAACACCAGAAACTAGTTGCAACTCCTGGACAGAGATCAAGTTGATTAATAAGTCGAGAGGGGTCGAGTTACTGGAACCCAATGTGTGGTAGTAACTGTTCATGGATCACAAACACAGAACTCAGTTCCTGAGGACGGCTGCAATGAGACAACCCACCATGTACTCCTACATGGCCTCTCACCGCTACCTTTACCAAATCGTGTTCACACCCTTAGCTCACACACAGTAGGACATGTTCACCACTTTCCAATTCATTCCCGATGAATCAGACCTGACACAACTCTAAGCAATAGCAGGCATGACAACAAGCATGAATGAGTAGGCACATCAGGGCTCAAACAACTCCTACTCATGCTAGTGGGTTTCATCTAATTACTGTGGAATGACAGGTCATGCAGAGGATAAAGGGGTTCAGCTACATGGCAAGTAACACATGAGTCGTTGTTGTCCTAATGCAGTAAAATAGAGCAGGAGCGAGAGAGTGGGATTATGTCGGAATGAACAAGGGGTTTTGCTTGCACGGCACTTCAAGATAATATAGTTCTTCATCGGTGTCATCGATCACATCGTCGGGATACGCCTACCGAGAGGGGACTACACGCAAACAGAAGGACACAATCAATGCAATGCGACAATATGATGCATGTTATGACATGGCAATATGATGTGTGATAGGTCTAATGCAACTTGGGACAGAAAGGTTTGAGTCCATTTGAACCAAGGATTCAAATGATCACCCAAAATAATAAGTGATATAAGTGCATTAGCTTGTTTCACCTAAACAGCAAGGTTAAAGTGTTCTGACATGCATGAAACTAGTACAGATGGAAAGATTGGATTTTTCTGATCATTTTTCATATATAAATTATTTAATTTGGAGTTACGGTTGAATTTCTATGAATTTTACAAGTTTTAAACATTTTCCGGAATTTCCTGAATATTTAGAATTAAACTAATTCCAGAAAATGCATTACTGCATCAGCACTACGTCAACATGACGTAGGCGAGTCAACGGGGTGCGGTCCAGGTCAAACCTGACCTGTGGGGTCCACTGATCAGTGTCTCAGGCTGGTAAGTGTCGCTGACATGTCGCCCCAGTCAACGGCCACGTCAGCTTGGTCAAAGCTGACGTGTGGGTCCAGGGTAATTAGATTAAACTTAATCTAGTTTAGTTAGTCAGTTAGTTAGGATGTGGGGCCCGGCTGTCAGTTTCACTGGAGGTTAATTAGTGGGGTCATCGGTGGCTAATGACGTGCCACGTCAGCTTGCCGGAGTGTAACCGCCGGTGACGTCAACCGACGACGGAGGCACGCCGGGACGGCTGCTCCGGCGCCCATTCGACGCGCGGAGGGGTTCTTGGAGCTCGAGCTCGTGCGCATCCAATGGAGCAAGCGAGGAGCTGGGGTTAGCTGTGGCGTCGGCGATGGCGAGGAGGCGGCGGCCGGAGTTCGCCAACGGCGGGTTAAGCGATGCAGGCGCTAGGGGAGGCGTTGAGTGCGTGCTACGTGCTCTGGTGAGGTGTGGAGCACGGTGGTGTGCCGGCTTGAGCCATCTGTGGCTCACGCCACACGGCGACGTCTTGGTGGCGGCGGGTGCGGCCGAGCTTCGGTCTGCGATTGCTTTGTGGTGCTCGAGCGAAGAACGGGAAGGGGGAGAAGGAAGAGGAGCTCACGGGGAGTCGGTTGGAGCAGACAGCGAGCTCGGGGATGTCCGGACGATGGTGGAATCACGGCGGCGATCGCCGGGACCCGAGGAGGGGAACGGCGGAGCTAGCGGCATCCAGGGGCTTCCGGCGCCCTTCGTCTGGGTGAGGATGAAAAGAGGGGCGAGGCGGAGCTTCCTGGGTCATCGGCGAGGCGGGGAGGTGGCTGGCGCGGGGCGGCCACGCGTCTCTGTCCTTCTGGCGAGGGAGGAAGACGGCAGGGGGGGAAGCGGCGGTGGGCTGGGCCGTGCTGGGCCGGTTGGTGACGCCAGGTAAGGCCCAGGTACTAACTCTCTCTCTCTGCGTTATTTTGTTTATTGTTTCTGTTTTCTATTTATTTTGATCTGTTTTGAATTAGTAAAAATACTAACTCATTTCGTAAAATCCTGACAAAAATTGTGGGCACTATTTGAATTATTTCCAACAGCCCTCAATTGTTTTCGTAAGTATTGAAGCATTTAAAATATTTATAGGCATTAAATGCTCCAATTCAAATACTTAAAAATTAATCCAAAGGACCAAATATGTCATGAAAAATGTGCATCACTCTGGTTATGGTTTATAGCATTTTTTCGTAAATGATGAACATTTTCTAAAGCCATTTGGATTCACTGAAAAATATTTTTGGGTGAACCTATTTGAATTCCTTTAATGCTAGGGTTTAGGCAATCCCCATTTCAATTTTAAAAGAATTTAGACATGATGCAACACATGGCTAGCTAGCTCAGAGCAAACCAGAAGCTAGGATGTGACAATACATCTGTATGTGGTCCATACTGGAATCTCTACAAAGACATATATTTAGGAACAGGGCAGTACATTACACAAAATCGTAGGTGGCATGTAGGAATTCCAGTGCACTATATTAGGCTCCCTTAGAGTGCCTGCTAGTCCAAAGATACTGAGTCATGGCTAGTTTATGGTACGCACACAATCATTAATTGGTGGTTTAAATATGCGCAAGGGATATGCAATATAGTATCATGTAGAGATGTCTGAAATTAGCCGTGTCAACTTGCAGATAGGGTTACACAATGAAAAAGTAGAAGATGTATGTGGCAATTTCATGGAACATCGCAAAAAAAGGAGAGGCAACGGTGAGCCTATACAGTGTGCTATGGAATGTCACTCCTCCATTGCAATCATCTTGACATGTTATTTGTATGCTAGTTCTATTGGCCAAGTTTCTTAGGGACAGTTATTACGAGTTATCCTAAGAAAATAAGCACCTGTGAATATAAGCTCCATGTAATAAGCCAACTAGTTCTTTTCATTGCGTTTTCAGCTTATCTTTGGTATGATCAGTGGAAAGTCTAGATTACATTATATATTTTTCATTTTGCTGCCCATATGGAAATTAATTTGACTTGCAAACATCACAAATTGAACCCGGTCAAGAGTTAATATGATAGGAAAACAGACCATCACTATTTGCTCAAAATGCAAATACAAAGATACCATCTACTTGGCACAATCTACTTTAGTCAATGTTTTCCATAGAGATCCCATTGCCTAATTTAAACGAAGAATGCATGACCCACATTTAAATGAAGAACAATTATTTATTGAAATTTGATGGTCCAAGTGGCTGGTTATTATCATATAGCAAAGACCACCGAAAGCATCATATAGCAAAGCAGCAGCTCATAGCAAGTCATCATACAACAGCAGATGCGCAATTCATCATATAACAATGACGAGCTCATAGCAATTCATCATATAGCAGCACCAGAGCAGCTCATAGCAATTCATCATATAGCGGCGGCAGGAGCAGCTCATAGCAATTCATCATATAGCAAAGGCGAGGAGCAGCTTGTAGCAACTCATCATATAGCAACATCAAGAACTCATAGCAATTCATCATATAGCAGAGAACTCATCATACAAGCAGCAGATCTCATAGCAATTCATCATATAGCGGCGAGGAGCAGCTCATAGCAATGCATCATATAGCGGCAGCAAGCGTACTCATAGCAATTCATCGTATAGTGGATCGTAATGAAAATTTGGCAAAAAATCAGAGGAGATCCTCACCTTGTTGGATGAGCTCATCCTTCAACAGCACCTCAAGGCCATGGCACAGGAGGAGGAGGGGAATAAGGTGCCTTCTACATGATGTGGCATCACCAGAAGTTGTGCCTTGCGGAGTAGTGCGTTAGACGAACCACAGTGGAGCATTCTTTGGAGACCATGAGAATGAGGCGGCGCCGGAGGAAGGAGCAGCCAGGAGATTTGCCCTACCACGGGCCATGTAGCCTAGCTGGACATAGCATCGTCGAGGACCGGGTTAGATGGGACCGATGGTGGTGACTCATTTGGAGGAACCCTAGTGCCGCAGTGTGGGATCAAGGTAGAGGGAAAGGGAGAGGAGATGCAAGTGGCAGGCGGTGAATGCTTGCGTGCTTGTTTTACTTGAGGGTCGTGTGACACGGGCGTCGCGATTGCATTTTGAGTGTAATATAGGTAGACAACAAGTCATTTCACTATTCCCGTTCCCTTCAATTTTTAGTGAGGTTCTACCCAAAACACCCCCCTCCAAAGCGAAATTAGTTAAGCCCAAGCCCATAACTCAAAAATGACTTCTTTACATCTTTTATGGCTTATTTTGACAATATGCCCTGAAAAGGCGGAATCGAATTGGCCCTTAACCTGCAATTAGATTGTGCGTGCAATGATGAATCACTTCTGCCTGCTATCTTTACATTTAGGCATCATCATACATGGCATAATCTAATACATGTGCATTCCATTGTAGAATCTGGAATATGCAATGTTTATGTTAGTTCATACGTTGCACATGATGTTTAAATGCCCCTTAAATCTGGGCAGTCAAGTGATGGTCTTTAAGCCTCCTTTGCTTCTTTTCTTGATATGTAAGATTTGCTCACACATCTGTTCAATTGCTTGTTTGCACCAGCCAGCCATACTAGGACTGTTTGCTTTGATTACTTGTTGTTCTTGACCTAACACTCTAACAGAGCTTGTCAATGATTTAAACACTAAGGGCTGCTGTAGTGGGGCCTTGTCTAACTCATAGGTGACATAAAGGTTTGGTCAGACACTACTGATGGGCTCTCCAAGAGTACCGGAGATCCATTCGAAGGTATGCCTAGTTTTTACGTAGTGCGGACATAGTAAATGCTCATTTCATTGTGTGCAAGTGCAAGAGATGCGACATGTTTCATTATGTGGTGTTGTTTTGTTATAATCTCATCCTTTTGTGTTCACAGACCGAAAGTATGCATATTTATCTTCCAAGGAGACGAGTAACTAGTTTGTGTCACCTTGCGAGGGGTGCAATGAAGATAAGACTGAGGATTTCCAAGTACAAGATGTTAGGAAGGAGCCTTGCAAGAGAAGTAGGAGCTGCCTTGAGCCTCTTCAACCTGCTAAGGTAAGTCACTATATGCAACTCAACAGTTCAATTCCTTGTTTGTTTCAGGCATAGTTAATTTTCTCTTTTCAATTGCTTTATTTGTCATCAGTTAATGAGATGCCCAAATAATCATGCCTGATGTTCGGTACTTGTATCACTATTAGTTGACATAATTAAAGGCCTTACCATTTAATTACTCTGCCGAAGTGTGCCTGAAGTTTTGAAGTCTATTAACCAACTATTCTTGCATGAGGCTCACAATCTAGTTTATACTACGCTAACGATTGCATAGTTTTGCCTGCTATAGTATGTTTGTATGAAACCCTCTGCTGTTCATTATGCTCCCTAAGACTTCAATTGAGGTACAGAATGGCCAACTGCTTGCTTACTTATACATAACGTCTTTGTCTAAATTTGTAACTTGTCTATGTTTTCGATTGGGCCCCAACATCATGCTCCTCTAGTGAGCTAAGAGGGATTTCTGTATGCAGGCTGCACAGACTATCTTTTTTATAATTTTTAAAATATCATCTGCTTATGCTTCATGATGTGTAACATTTTTTTAAAGTGACGTGTAACATTATTGTTAGTCATGTTTTGCCATGTAGTACAAAATAGTGTCTTGTTCTTCATTGTTGTAACTATATTTTTGCCCTAGTCATGTGTACTTACAGAAACATTTCAAGATGAAGTGACATCAACACAAAGATCTCATGACGGCGACATGGTCATACCGAATGATTATGGATTGAATTGGAATGTCTTTGATGTTCTCGAGCATCGTAGAGGTGGCAAGACAACGTGTACATGATTGTCAACATATAATCAACAAACCGAGGACGGACATGCGGTATTAGATGCAGGAGTCAAAAAATGAAACAAGACACCGAGGTAACCATGAAGGAATTGGAGATTTTGCATATGAAATTTGTGCTATCCGAATCCGCCAATCCTATTTTACGAAGAGATTATAGTTCAAATGGAGTTAAGTTGATTCGTGTCCATGATGTATGAGCTGTATTTGCCTAGTGTATGTAATTTCTTTGTTTGTGTATGCTTTATTATCACCGTCTTTGAACCATAATGCCCGATTGGGTATAATCGGTGTAATTTCTTTATTGTATAGTGTAGGATTATTCTACCTTTCTATGCCTTGATCTCTTTGTTGTATAGTGTATGCTTTTTAGAGGTGATAGTATTGAGTAGGATAATTCTTTGAATATGCTATATCGTTCAAACGGGGGCCAACTCGCCCGACCATGGCCATGTACGGGCCGTCGGATCCATGGGCCATGTACGGGCCGTCGGATCCATGGGCCATGTACGGGCCGTCGGATCCATGGGCCATGTACGGGCCGTCGGATCCATGGGCCTTGTACGGGCCGTCGGATCCATGGGCCTTCTACGTCTCGTAGGATCCATGGGCCTTCTACGTCTCGTAGGATCCATGGGCCGCCGACTCATTTATGGGTCTTGTACGGGCCTTTAATGGGCCGTAGACGGGCCTTTAATGGAAATTGTACGTTTTATGGGCTGACCATAACGGGCCGTTAATAGGCCGTATTTGGTGATGCTATGAAAATGGCCCAACAGACTAACGGTCCACAAACGGGCCAATCAGAACGACGGCTGAATTTGGCCCTAAGCGTAAAAATAGCGATGTGGCCGTAAGTAACCGAATCTGCAAATGAGCCCAAGAATAAATGGGCCCTCGGAAGGCGAAAGTTAACTTAGTAGGAAAGCATTATGTAATAACGGGCCGTTAATGGGTATAAAGTGATACATTGTTCATTACGGGCGGTTCACCACGGGCCGTTAATGGGTGTAAAGTAATACACCGTTCATTATGGGCGATTTAAGACGGGCCGCTAATGGGCCAAGAGTTACAAAGGGCCTCATATGGGCGAAAGACGCCATGGGCTATACATGGGCGAAGTGAAAATGGGCTGGAATCATATTGGATGGCCCGGATGACGTTCTTGGGCCCTAATTCGGATAGGGCGAACGGGCCTTGGGTTAGCGGGTTGTAAATGGGCTATATGCGAACAGGCCGTTAACAAGGCTTTCCATGGGCGGCCCGCCACCACCAAGTCAAACGGGCCGGCCTTTTCACAGGAATGGGCCACTGTTGGGCTGTGCCACGTGTCGATGTATCATAGGCGCCTTCTGTCCAGTGAGTGGATGACAACTGTCCCAACGATGAGCTGACACGTGTTTCCTCTAGCCAATGATGATTTTACACATGGAAAATCCCCATTGATCGGGGCTGTTAACGGGTTATCGGATCCAAAACCCGACCCGATAGCTTAACGGCGTTCCGTTACGGTGGATGTCACGTGTCGGTCACCCTTGACGAAAGCACTTCTGTGACGCGCGATTTATCATCATGGAAGTGGACACTTCTGTGATGATAATTTTGGTAATGTCATGGAACACTTCTACGACAGCACAGGTATGACTAACTTGATTCTGTCATAAATTTGCCATGGATGTACATGCATGACAAAAAACGCGACCTAGTGTGACAAACACGTATCATCACGGAAGTGTATTTTTTTGTAGTGACGCTTAACATTCAGTAGCGCTAGGCTAATGTTGAAATATTAGTAGTGAAAAGTCCAAAAGTAGTTTGGAGTCCTGAATGGGATCTGGGGCATCATGAGGAGCTCTGGAATGGTCCAAAGGTAAATATTTATATATGGGAAGTGATATTCAGGGTTCCGAAAAAGTTTGGGAATTTTTGGTAGAGTGTTAGGGAAGTTCTAGAAGGTTAAATTGGTTCCACAATGGGGCCCAATGACCTGGGAAGGGCCCATGTGAACCGAGGGTTGGGGCTACAGCCCACATGGGCTGGCCTCACCATTCCCCAAGGCACATGACGTTTAAATCTATACATAAGGTCTTATCTCTAAAATTAAAGGGTTGAATCTAGAGATAAGATGTTATCAAGTTTAAAGGGATTTCTCCCTTGTGGCTGGTGAAGGAAATATGCCCTAGAGGCAATAATAAAGTTATTATTTATTTCCTTATATCATGATAAATGTTTATTATTCATGCTAGAATTGTATTAACCGGAAACATAATACATGTGTGAATATATAGACAAACAAAGATGTCACTAGTATGCCTCTACTTGACTAGCTTGTTAATCAAAGATGGTTATGTTTCCTAACCATGAACAAGGAGTTGTTATTTGATTAACAAGGTCACATCATTAGTAGAATGATCTGATTGACATGACCCATTCCGTTAGCTTAACACTTGATCGCTTAGTATGTTAATGCTTTCTTCATGACCCATACATGTTCCTGTAACTATGAGATTATGCAACTCCGTTTACCGGAGGAACACTTTGGTACTACCAAACGTCACAACGTAATCGGGTGATTATAAAGGAGTACTACAGGTGTCTCCAAAGGTACTTGTTGGGTTGGCGTATTTCGAGATTAGGTTTTGTCACTCCGATTGCTCCGGAGAGGTATCTCCAGCCTTCTCGGTAATGCACATCACTTAAGCCTTGCAAGCATTACAACTAATGAGTTAGTTGTGAGATGATGTATTACGGAACGAGTAAAGAGACTTAGCGGTAACGAGATTGAACTAGGTATTGGATACCGACGATCAAATCTCGGGTAAGTAACATACCGATGACAAAGGGAACAACGTATGTCGTTATGCGGTTTGACCGATAAAGATCTTCGTAGAATATGTAGGAACCAATATGGGCATCCAGGTTCCGCTATTGGTTATTGACCGAGAATGGTTCTAGGTCATGTCTACATAGTTCTCGAACCCGTAGGGTCCGCACGCTTAACGCTTCGATGACAGTTCATTATGAGTTTATAAGTATTGATGCACCAAGTTTGTTCGGAGTCCCGGATGTGATCACGGACATGACGAGGAGTCTCGAAATGGTCGAGACATAAAGATTGATATATTGAAGCCTACATTTGGACATCGGAAGGGTTCCGAGTGAAATCGAATTTATCTGAGTACCGGAGGTTACCGAACCCCCGGAACTACATGGGCCATAGTGGGCCTTAGTGGAAAGGAGAGAGGGCCAGCCCTAGGTGGTCGCTACGCCCCCCTTCCCCTAGTCCTATTAGGACTAGGAAAGGTGGGCCGCCCCCCTCTCTCTCTTTCCCCCTCAGGAATCCTAATCCAACTAGGATTGGAGGGAGTCCTACTCCCGAGGAGTAGGACTCCTTGCGCGCCTCCCCTTGGGCGGCCACCTCCCCTTGGCTCCTTTATATCACAGGGCAGGGAGCACCCCAAGACACACAAGTTGATCTACGGATCTTTCCTTAGCCGTGTCTGGTGCCCCTTCCACCATATTCCACTTGGTCATATAAATCGTCAGAGCTTAGGCGAAGCCTGCGCCGAGAAGTCATATCGTCGCGGAGCTTAAGGCGAAGCCCTGCGTCGGTGGAGCATCAACATCGTCCACCACGCCGTCAGGTCGACGGAACTCATCCCCGACACTTTCTTTGGATCGAGTCCGGGATCGTCATCGAGCTGAACGATGTGCGTAACTCCGGAGGTGCCGTCGTTCGGTGCTTGGATCGGTCGGATCGTGAAGACGCACGACTACATCAACCGCGTTGTTATAACGCTTCCGCTTTCGGTCTCACGAGGGTACGTGGGCGGACACTCTCCCTCTCGTTGCTATGCCATCACCATGGTCTTGCGTGATCGTAGGAAAATTTTTGAAATTACTGCGTTACCCAACAAAGGGTATCGAGCACGGTTTTATGCGTAGATGTCATATGCACGAATAGAACACAAGTGAGTTGTGGACGATACAAGTCATACCGCCTACCAAAGCATGTCATACTTTGGTTCAGCGGTATTGTTGGGCGAGACGATCCGGACCAACCTTACAGCGTCACGCTTCATGAGACCGGTTCCCTCGACGTGCTTTGCACATAGATGGCTTGCGGAAGACCTGTCTCTCCAACTTAAGTTGAACTGAGTGTGGCTACGCCCGGTCCTTGAGAAGGTTAAAGCGGAGTCTATTTGACAAACTATCGTTGTGGTTTTGATGCGTAGGTAACAGCGGTTCTTGCTCAGCCCGTAGCAGCCACGTAAAACTTGCAACAACAAAGTAGAGGACGTCTAACTTGTTTTTGCGGGGCATGTTGTGATGTGATATGGTCAAGACGTGATGCTATATTTTATTGTATGAGATGATCATGTTTTGTAACCGAAGTTATCGGCAATCGGCAGGAGCCATATGGTTGTCGCTTTATTGTATGCAATGCAATCGCGATGTAATGCTTTACTTTATTACTAAGCGGTAGTGATAGTCGTGGAAGCATAAGATTGGCGAGACGACAACGATGCTAAAGATGGAGATCAAGGTGTCGCGCCGGTGGCGTTGGTGATCATGACGGTGCTTGGCGATGGAGATCACAAGCACAAGATGATGATGGCCATATCATATCACTTATATTGATTGCATGTGATGTTTATCCTTTATGCATCTTATCTTGCTTTGATTGACGGTAGCATTATAAGATGATCTCTCACTAAAATTATCAAGAAGTGTTCTCCACGAGTATGCACCGTTGCGAAAGTTCTTCGTCTTTGAGACACCACGTGATGATCGGGTGTGATAGGCTCTACGTTCAAATACAACGGGTGCAAAACAGCTTGCACACGCAGAATACTCGAGTTAAACTTGACGAGCCTAGCATATAATGATATGGCCTCGGAACACGAGACCGAAAGGTCGGCGTGAATCATATAGTAGATATGATCAACATAGTGATGTTCACCATTGAAACTACTCCATCTCACGTGATGATCGGACATGGTTTAGTTGATTTGGATCACGTGATCACTTAGATGACTAGAGAGATGTCTGTCTAAGTGGGAGGGTTTTAATATGATTAATCAAACTTAAATTTATCATGAACTTAGTACCTGATAGTATTTTGCTTGTCTATGTTTGATGTAGATAGATGGCTCGTCTTTGTTGTTCCGTTGAATTTTAATGCGTTCCTTGAGAAAGCAAAGTTGAAAGATGATGGTAGCAATTACACGGATCGGGTCCGTAACTTGAGGATTATCCTCATTGCTGCACGTAAAAATTACGTCCTGGAAGCACCGGGTGACAGCGAGCCTGCTGCAGATCTTTGAGCCGAAGTTATGAACGTCTGCAAAGCGGTGATGACTACTCTATAGTTCGGTGTGCCATGCTTTACGGCTTAGAACCGGGTCTTCAACGACGTTTTGAGCGTCATGGAGCATATGAGATGTTCCAGAGTTGAAGTTAATATTTCAAGCAAATGCCCGGATTGAGAGATATGAAGTCTCCAATAAGTTCTATAGCTGCAAGATGGAAGAGAATAGTTACGTCGGTGAGCACATACTCAAAATGTCCGGTATAACAATCACTTAATTCAGCCGGGAGTTAATCTTCCGGATGATAGTGTCATTGACAGAATTCTCCAATCATCGCCACCAAGCTACAAGAGCTTCGTGATGAACTATAATATGCAAAGGATGACTAAGACAATTCACGAGCTCTTAGCGATCTTTGAAAGCATGAGGTAGAAATCAAGAAAGAGCATCAAGTGTTGATGGTCAAGAAGACCACTAGTTTCAAGAAAAGGGCAAAGGGAAGAAGAAGGAAACTTCAAAAGAGCAGCAAGAAAGTTGCTGATCAAGAGAAGAAACCCAAGTCTGGACCTAAGCCCTAAATCGAGTGCTTTTACCGCAAGCGCAGGACCTTTGGAAGCGGAACTGCCCCAAGTATTTGGCGGATAAAAAGGATGGCAAGGTGAACAAAGGTATATGTGATATACATGTTATTGATGTGTACCTTACTAATACTCATGATAGTACACAGGTATTTGATACTGGTTCATTGCTAATATTTGCAACTCGAAGCAGAACTACGGATTAAGCGAAGATTGGCTAAGGGCGAGGTGACGATGCGCGCGTTGGAAATGGTTCCAAAGTCGATGTGATCGCAATCGGCACGCTACCTCTACATCTACCTTGAGGATTAGTTTTAGACCTAAATAATTGTTATTTGGTGCCAGCGTTGAGCATGAACATTATATCCGGATCTTGTTTAATGCGAGACGGTTATTCATTTAAATCGAGAGAATAATGGTTGTTCTATTTATATGAGTAATATCTTTTATGGTCATGCACCCTTGAAGAATGGTCTATTCTTGTTGAATCTCGACGGTAGTGATACACATATTCATAATGTTGAAGCCAAAAGATGCAGAGTTGATAATGATAGTGCAACTTATTTGTGGCACCGCCGTTTAGGTCATATCGGTGTAAAACGCATGAAGAAACTCCATCTTGATGGGCTTCGAATCACTTGATTATGAATCACTTGGTACTTGCGAACCGTGCCTCATGGGCAAGATGACCAAAACGCCGTTCTCCGGAACTATGGAGCGTAAACGGTTTTGTTGGAAATCATACATACTGATGTTTGTGGTCCAATGAATGTTGAAGCACGCGGCGGGTATCGTTATTTTCTCACCTTCACAGATGATTTGAGCAGATATGGGTATATCTACTTAATGAAACACAAATCTGAAACACTTGAAAAGTTCAAAGAATTTCAGAGTGAAGTGGAAAATCATCATAACAAGAAAATAAAGTTTCTACGATCTGATCGTGGAGGAGAATATTTGAGTTACGAGTTTGGTGTACATTTGAAACAATGTGGAATAGTTTGAACTCACGCCACCCGGAACACCACAGAGAAATGGTGTGTCCGAACGTCAGTGTCGTGCTTTACTAGATATGGTGCGATCTATGATGTCGATTTCCGATTTACCGCTATCGCTTTGGGGTTATGCTTTAGAGACGGCCGCATTCACGTTGAATAGGACACCGTCAAAATCCGTTGAGACGACGCCTTATGAACTATGGTTTGGCAAGAAACCAAAGTTGTCGTTTCTTAAAGTTTGGGGCTGCGATGCTTATGTAAAGAAACTTCAACCAGATAAGCTCGAACCCAAATCGGAAAAATGTGTCTTCATAGGATACCCAAAGGAGACTGTTGGGTACACCTTCTATCACGGATCTGAAGGCAAGATTTTCGTTGCTAAATTTGGATCCTTTCTAGAGAAAGAATTTCTCTCGAAAGAAGTGAGTGGGAGGAAAGTAGAACTTGATGAGATAATCAGATCTGCTCCCTTATTGGAAAGTAGTTCATCACAAGAAATGGTTCTGTGACAACTACACCAATTAGTGAGGAAACTAATGATGATGATCATGAAGTTTCAGATCAAGTTACTCTTGAACCTCGTGGAGTCAACCAGAGTAAAATACGCACTGAAGTGGTACGGTAATCCTATTCGAAGTCATGTTACTTGACCATGACGAACCTACAAACTATGAAGAAGCGATGGTGAGCCCAGATTCCATAAAATGGTCGGAAGCCATGAAATCTGAGATGGGATCCATGTATGAGAACAAAGTATGGACTTTGGTTGACTTGCCGATGATCGGCAAGCCATTGAAAATAAATGGATCTTTAAGAAGAAGACTGACGCCGATGGTAATGTAATCGTCTACAAAGCTCGACTTGTTGCAAAAGGTTTTCGACAAGTTCAAGGGGTTGACTACGATGAGACTTTCTCACCCGTGGCGATGCTTAAGTCTCTGTCCGAATCATGTTAGCAATTGCCGCATTTTATGATTATGAAATTTGGCAAATGGATGTAAAAACCGCATTCTTGAATGGATTTCTAGAAGAAGAGTTGTATATGATGCAACCAAGGTTTTGTCGATCCAAAAGGTGCTAACAAAGTGTGCAAGCTCCAACGATCAATTTATGGTGCAGTGCAAGCCTCTCGGAGTTGGAATAAATGTTTTGATAGTGTGATCAAAGCATATGGGTTTGTCTGAGACTTTTGGAGAAGCCTGTATTTACAAGAAAGTGAGTGGGAGCTCAGAAAGCATTTACGATATTATATGTGGACGACATATTATTAATTGGAAATGATATAGAATTTCTGGATGGCATAAAAGGATACTTGAATAAAAGTTTTTCAATGAAAGACCTCGGTGAAGCTGCTTACATATTGGGCATCAAGATCTATAGAGATAGATCAAGACGCTTAATTGGACTTTCACAAAGCACATACCTTGATAAAATTTTGAAAAAGTTCAAAATGGATCAAGCAAAGAAAGGTTTTTGCTCAGATTGCAAGGTGTAAGATTGAGTAAGACTCAATGCCCGACCACAGCAGAAGATAGAGAGAAAATGAAAGATGTTCCCTATGCTTCAGCCATAGGCTCTATCATGTATGCAATGCTGTGTACCGGACACTGACGTATGCTTAGCTATAAGCTTGGCAGGAAGGTACCAAAGTAATCCAGAATGGATCAACTGGACAGCGGTCAAGAACATCCTGAAATACGAAAAGGACTAAGGATATGTTTCTCATATATGGAGGTGACAAAGAGCTAGTCGTAAATGGTTACGTTGATGCAAGCTTTGACACCGATCCCACGATTCTAAATCGCAAACCGGATACGTGTTTTTATTAAACGGTGGAGCTGTCGGTTGGTGCGAGTTCTAAACAAAGCGTCGTGGCGGGATCTACATGTGAAGCGAGTACATAGCTGCTTGAAGCAAAGAAATGAAGGAGTCTGGATGAAAGAGTTCATTTCCGATCTAGGTGTTATACCTAGTGCATCGGGACCGATGAAGATCTTCTGTGACAATATTGGTGCAATTGCCTTGGCAAAGGAATCCAGATTTCACAAGAGGACCAAGCACATCAAGAGACGCTTCAATTCCATTCGGGACCAAGTCCAAGTGGGAGACATAGAGATTTGCAAAATACATACGGATCTGAATGTTGCGCACCCGTTGTCTATGCCTCTTCCACGAGCAAAACATGATAAGCACCAAGACTCCATGGGTGTTAGGATCATTACTTTGTAATCTAGATTATTGACTCTAGTGCAAGTGGGAGACTGAAGGAAATATGCCCTAGAGGCAATAATAAAGTTATTATTTATTTCCTTATATCATGATAAATGTTTATTATTCATGCTAGAATTGTATTAACCGGAAACATAATACATGTGTGAATATATAGACAAACAAGATGTCACTAGTATGCCTCTACTTGACTAGCTTGTTAATCAAAGATGGTTATGTTTCCTAACCATGAACAAGGAGTTGTTATTTGATTAACAAGGTCACATCATTAGTAGAATGATCTGATTGACATGACCCATTCCGTTAGCTTAACACTTGATCGCTTAGTATGTTAATGCTTTCTTCATGACCCATACATGTTCCTGTAACTATGAGATTATGCAACTCCGTTTACGGAGGAACACTTTGGGTACTACCAAACGTCACAACGTGAATCGGGTGATTATAAAGGAGTACTACAGGTGTCTCCAAAGGTACTTGTTGGGTTGGCGTATTTCGAGATTAGGTTTTGTCACTCCGATTGTGGGAGAGGTATCTCGAGCCTTCTCGGTAATGCACATCACTTAAGCCTTGCAAGCATTACAACTAATGAGTTAGTTGTGAGATGATGTATTACGGAACGAGTAAAGAGACTTACCGTAATCTAGATTGAACTAGGTATTGGATACCGACGATCAAATCTCGGGTAAGTAACATACCGATGACAAAGGGAACAACGTATGTCGTTATGCGGTTTGACCGATAAAGATCTTCGTAGAATATGTAGGAACCAATATGGGCATCCAGGTTCCGCTATTGGTTATTGACCGAGAATGGTTCTAGGTCATGTCTACATAGTTCTCGAACCCGTAGGGTCCGCACGCTTAACGTTTCGATGACAGTTCATTATGAGTTTATAAGTATTGATGCACCGAAGTTTGTTGGAGTCCCGGATGTGATCACGGACATGACGAGAAGTCTCGAAATGGTCGAGACATAAAGATTGATATATTGGAAGCCTACATTTGGACATCGGAAGGGTTCCGAGTGAAATCGAATTTACCGAGTACCGGAGGTTACCGAACCCCGGAACTACATGGGCCATAGTGGGCCTTAGTGGAAAGGAGAGAGGGCCAGCCCTAGGTGGCGCGCCCCCCTTCCCCTAGTCCTATTAGGACTAGGAAAGGTGGGCCGCCCCCTCTCTCTCTTTCCCCTCGGGAATCCTAATCCAACTAGGATTGGAGGGAGTCCTACTCCCGGAGGAGTAGGACTCCTTGCGCCTCCCCCTTGGGCCGGCCACCTCCCCTTGGCTCCTTTATATATCGGGGCAGGAGCACCCCAAGACACACAAGTTGATCTACGGATCTTTCCTTAGCCGTGTGGTGCCCCTTCCACCATATTCCACTTGGTCATATCGTCAGAGAGCTTAGGCGAAGCCCTGCGCCGGAGAAGTCATATCGTCGCGGAGCTTAGGCGAAGCCCTCGTCGGTGGAGCATCAACATCGCTACCACGCCGTCGTCTTGTGGAACTCATCCCCGACACTTTCTTTGGATCGAGTCCGGGATCGCCATCGAAAGCTGAGCGATGTGCGAGAACTCGTGAGGTGCCGTCGTTCGGTGCTTGGATCGGTCGGATCGTGAAGACGTACGACTACATCAACCGCGTTGTTATAACGCTTCCGCTTTCGGTCTACGAGGGTACGTGGACGGACACTCTCCCCTCTCGTTGCTATGCCATCACCATGGTCTTGCGTGATCGTAGGAAATTTTTTGAAATTACTGTGTTACCCAACAGCTGGCCCTAGGAGGGTTTTGGATGCCCTCCCCTGCCCCCTAGCCTATATAAAGAGGGGAGGCGCATGGCGGCAGCCACCCCTTGATCCTTTCCCATTGCCTCTCCCAACTCCTCCCACGTTTCCCTGGTACGCGCTTGGCGAAGCCCTGTCGGAATTCCGCTACCACCACCACCACCTCGCTGTTGGGATGGTCCCGATCTCATCTACCTCCTCTCCCTTGCTTGCTGGATCAAGAAGGAGAGGACTCCATCGAGCTGAATGTGTGCTAATCTCGGAGGCGTCGTCTGTTCGGCACTAGATCGTGATTGGATCGTGAAGAGTACGACTACATCAACCACGTTACGTATGCTAAAGCTTTCAGTCTACAAAGGTATGTAGACACACTTCCCTATCAATGATATGCATCTCCTAGATTAGATCTTGGGTGTTATGTAGGAATTTATTTTATTTTCATGCAACGTTACCCATCACCAAACATAAGCATGAGCGAAAAGCAGGTGTAAAAGCATTGCATAAGACAAAAGGAATCAAAAGTGAGAGAGGAACAACATTGCAACATGTCAGAAAGTGGGAGCACAAAAGCGGTAGTACCGGAGCATCAGTGGTAGTACCGCCTGGGATTCAGGAAGTAGTACTGTGGATCCGTAGCAGTAGTATCATTGAGAACCAACGACAGTACCGCTTGTGTCACAAGCGCACAGCCGTGGCTGACATTCGGTAGTACGGGAGACCCCAACTTTCAAAAAAATGCAAAAGATTCCTACCCTCATATCTAGCAGTCATTCGACATCCTACTCATGCTTCAATTTAGCCAAAAATCAATGAACTACCACGCATTGCCCTGAGAACCCTAGATTCAAGAAATAGAATCGTATGAGAGACAAACAGCGGCAATACCGGGTTCCATGGCGAGAGGAGGTGGTGGGGATTGATCCCACCGGACGGAATTGTGGAAGACGACATGGAATCGTCCTGCCGGGGGTGGCGACCGAGGCAGTCCTCGTCGCCTGTGGAGGGGAGAGCGTGGGGAGAGAGAGAGAGAGAGGTGACTGGGTACGGAATTTTTAGAACTCCCCCTGCCCGACTCATAACCCTTCCTGTGGCCCCCCAAGCAGTAGTACTGCTCTAAGGAGCGGTAGTACCGCCTCGTTACTACTGCACGATAGGAGGCCTAATAGTACCGCCTAAATGGTAGTACCATCCCAAGTCCAGCGGCAGTGCCGCTTGCAGGTGAGAAAAGTGCCAAGATCAATAAGTTGGAAAGGTGCCTTAAGCAAATCTTAGAGGTTGTAGATGAGATAGCTTGGGTTGGAGACTCGAAACACAGCAAATGGGAAGGAACACTCCAAGTTTAAAAGACAACAAACACAAGAGCGACCTTGGAGTGAACCAAAAGACAACCAAGAACCGGGAACCAAACCTCTTCCAAGAAAAGAGGATCGGTGCTCGTAGCCACCTATGTTTGAGTCAATTAGTATGGCACCACGAAGATTTTAACCTTGGGTCCATGACCAAAACTCATATTTGAAGCACAAGTACCATAAAAATGTCTAATTTGAAAGATCGATTCTATTTATGCATAATAAGAAGAGTGTGAGTTCATGAAAGGAACAACACTCCCCCTATGTCCATGCCTACGTCTAGAACAAGATAAAATGATGAGTGCAGTGGGATGTGCATTGCCTCAAGCCACATTGTTGAAATCAATGATATTTAGCTCATGCCTTAACTCGCGAAATCTTGCTTCATGCAAATGGCTTCATGAATATGTCTGCAAGTTGCTCTTGAGCCCCTACGAATATAAGATCGATATCCCCTTGCTTGATGTGATCCCGGATGAAGTGATGATGAATATCAATGTGCTTCGTCTTGTTATGTTGCATGGGGTTGTAGGAGATCTTGATGGCACTTCCATTATCACATAGAAGAGGCACCTTTTCACAAGTGACATCGTAATCCTTTAAAGTTTGCCTCGTCCATAGCAATTGTGCACAACAACTTGCGGCGGCAACTTACTCGGCCTTGGTGGTGGATAGAGATACACAATTTTGCTTCTTCGAAGACCAACTCACCAAATAGTGACCAAGGAATTGGCGCCCTCGGGAAGTTGACTTCCTATCCACACGGTCTCCCACCCAATATGAGTCCGAATATCCCATGAGATCAAAGCTTTCTCCTTTGGGGTACCATAAGCCAAAGTTTGGCGTATGAGCCAAATATCGAAAGATTCACTTGACTGCTACATAGTTGCTTTCCTTAGGTGCGGCTTGAAACCGTGCACACATTTCCCACTCTCAACATGATATCCGTTCTAGATGCACAAAGGTAAAGCAAATATACAATCATGGAATGATATACCTTTTGATCCACTACTTTACTATTGGGATCAATGCTGAGTTGGCACTTGGTTGGCATTGGAGTCTTCGTCGGCTTGACATCATCCAACTTGAATCTCTTAAGCATGTCTTGGGTATATTTGGCTTGGTTGATGAAGGTTCCTTCTCTTCTTTGCTTGACTTCGAACCCGTGAGAGAACTTTCACTCTTCCATCATAGACATCTCAAACTCCTTGGTCATTACTGCGGCAAATTCATCACCGAAAGCTTGTTAGGAGAACCAAAGATAATATCATCAACATATAGTTGGCATATGAACAAATCCCCTTTAACCCTCTTAGTAAAAGAGTGTGACCGATTTTCCCAATTTGAAACCCACGATCTTGCAGCAACTTGGTAAGGTGCTCATACCACACACGTGGGGCTTGTTTAAGGCCATAGAGTGCCTTATCGAGCTTGTATACATGATTTGGGAACTTGGGATCCTCGAACCCTGGAGGTTGTTTTACATATACCAACTCATTAAGAGGACCATTAAGAAATGCACTCTTCACATCCATATGTCGCAACTTGAAGTTATGATGAGATGCATATGCAAGCAACATATGAATAGATTCAAGACGAGCAATGGGAGGAAAGGTTTCACCATAGTCGATACCCTCAACATGGGAGTAGCCTTGAGCTACCAATCTTGCCTTATTTTGAATGACAACACCATTTGCATCTTGCTTGTTTTTTAATATCCATCCTAGTTCCGATGACATTATGGTTCTCCTTTGGCCTTGGCACCAATAGCCACACCTTGTTGCGCTCAAAGTTTTTGACTTCATCATGCATGGCGTATAGACAATTCGAGTCCTTGAGCGCCTCATGTACCTTTTGGGGTTCAATACAAGAAACAAACGCGTGATGCTCACAAAAGTTTGTTAATTGTCTACGAGTAGTTACCCCTTTTCTTAGGCTTCCAAGGACATTGCAAACTAGGATGGGTATGAGCGAACTTCCTCTCAAGCTTACGTACTAGCATAACAATAGCAACAATATAACAATTTATCTTTTAAGGATAGGCCCTTCACTTGATGGATCTAGGATAACATTTTTTCCAATAATATTTCCACTACCAAAGAGAAAATGTTTTGTTTTCCAAATTACGTGAGGCTCATCATTTTGCAATTCATTATCAGGAGGAGCATTATCAAGGTCAAGCAACTTAGGTTCTTCCTCATAAGTCTTGCTAGGACTATCCTTACTACCACTTCCAACGATAATAAATTTATGCATGATAGCAACTTCAAGCAAGATAGCACACAAGATATTTTTGGTATTTTTTATTTTTTTAACGAGACTAATAAAGGCAAAATAAAAGCAAGTAAAAATTATAACAAGTAAATGATAATGTGTATGAACGGACCTTGAGTTGTTTACTGAAATCTCCCCGGCAACGGCAATAGAAATTCTTCTTGCTACTTGTGAAATGCGTTGGGATTTCCCTGAAGAGGAAGGGTGAAGTAGTATAGTAGCAGAAAGTATTCCCCTCAGTAAAGAACTAAGGTTTATCAAACCAATAGGGGATTCACATTAATGACCTTTAGCAGTACCTACACACACAAGAGCAAATACTTGCACCCAACGCGGGCAAGAGGGTTGTCAATCCCCTTGTCCTCGTTAATTATAGGAGATATATAAATTGCAAAGTAAATAAATTGCAGCAAGGTATTTAGGGTTTTAGCAATATGATTTGAATGAACCTGGGGGCATAGCTTTCACTAGAGGCATCTCTCTCATAAGCATAACGAGACGGTAGGTGAACAAATTATGGTTGGGCAATTGATAGAATAGTGCATAGTTATGATGCCATTCATGGCATGATCATTACATAGGCATTACGTTCATGAAAAGTAGACCGACATCCATCTGCGTCTACTACTATTACTCTACCCCTCGATCGCTATCCAACATGCATCTTAAGGTATTAAGTTCATAACAAACAGAGTAATGGTTGGATCATGATGACATAATGCCGACAAAATAAGATCAACTAATATGATTGAACCCCGTCATTCAATCCTTAGTAGCAACAATACAAATATGTACCTTGTGGCCCCTTCTGTCATGAGGTGAGGACTCCACAAGATCGAACCTACTACTATGCACCACTTCCACTGAAGATCTAATCATTAACTTGGCCAAAGATAACTAATATATCAGAAAGCATTACATAGCTATAACAATCACACATAATAAAGTTCAGAATATAACTCAATTACTTTCAATGAATAATCTGATCATAAACCCACAATTCATCGGATCCCAAGAAACACACCACGTAAAATGATTACATTGGATGTTGCAAATGCTTGTTTGTTAGGTTCTGTGCAGAAACATAAACTTTTGTGTCCAGTGTATGAATTTTCATTCTATACTGGAACATGATCAAGTGCTGAAATTTCTACACAGTATTGAACTACAAATTGTCTGTAGTGACTTCATTTTCAGAATTTCCAGAGTTACATAAGTATGGTAATAAATTATATATGTACGCATTGTTCTATTTTTCACATATACTGTTTTGTTTTCTTTGTTTGCTTGTTTTAAAGTTTCCATGGCATATATTGGGGGATATAAATTGTGGAAATGATAGAATACAATAGACATTAATTGGGAATCATTATGAATCTTATATTGATAGTACACAAGTGAATGATTTGATTATGTTATACTAACCTATCTCACGAGTTCCTGTTAAGTTTTCAGTGAATGAAGTTTTCATGTTTTGGGTGAGTTTGAGATATGAGAAGAATAAGGAGCGGCAAGAGCCTAAGCTTGGGGATGCCTTGGATGGCATCCACTCTTTCATCATCAAAACTACCAGTACATCTTACTTAGAGCTATATTTTAATTCTTCACATGATATGTGTTTGCTTGGAGCGTAATATTATTTACTTTTGTTTTGTTTGCTGGTCTTTACATTCATTGATTCCTGATCGTACCTATTATGAAAGACACACATTCATCTTATTTTATAGAATGCTCATTTGTTTTTCACTTATATCTATTTGTGCTGAGGCAATTGCTCTTATACTTCACTTATTTTTGATTGAGCATGGTGATATGTTAGAGAAAATATTAGTTCTCTCTTGATTCAAAATTATATCTCTGAATAGGAAGTGGTAATTTGCATGATTATATGGTTGGTCCAGAAATAATAGATATATAACGGTGGTATAATAAAAAACTTGCATGAATTGGTAGATCATTGAGTATGATAAGTTTGATTCCTTGCAATAGTTTTGCGATATTAAGGTAGTAATATGTGGTTGTGTTGGTAAATAATTAAAAGCTTAGTATGAATATTGGTGTTAAGGTTTGTGAGTCCTTATGCATGAAAGTGGTAGCCGCTGGCATTAGCGAGGAAGTCAGAGTATGAGTTGTCTTAGATTGACAATCCGTGTGCGTTCGGATTGGGGGTGCACGATGGTTAACTCCTACCAACCTCCCCCCCCCCCCCCCACAGGGTCATGCAAGTTATGCTTTGCTTCAAGGGCTATTCAAACTTTTGTAATAAGTATTTGAGTTCTTTATGATTAATGTGAGTCTTTGGTCTAGAAGCACTTCCCACATATCCATATTTTGCTAGCCTCTTTGGTACCGTGTACTACCCACTCTCACCTCGAGACATGGTGCAAACTTTGTTGGTGCATCCAACTCCGTGAGATGATACGCTCTCTCACACATAAGCCACATTTTAATTTTATCCTTCCTCAAAACAACCACCATACCTACCTACTACCTCCGTCCTGGTTTATTGGTCCTCATTGTATTCTGTGCCAAATTTTGACCAAAGATTTGACTAACAAGATGTAAGTTATATGTAACAAAAATAATATCATTGAAAAGTATATTCAATACGAATCTAACAACATAATTTTTTGTGACATGCATTAACATTTGGCTAGTCAAATCTATTGTCAAAATTTGGCACAAAATACAAAGGAGACCAATAAACCAGGATGGAGGTAGTATTATGGTATTTCCATAGCCATTCCGAGATATATTTTCATGCATCTTCCATTGTAACTATTCATCATATGACTCGAGAATTCATTGTCATTTTGCTTGCATGATAATATAGAGCTGACATAATATTTGTGGCAAAGACACCATTCATCATTGTGATACATGGTATGCTAGATCATTACACATCTTGGTACACTGCCAGAGGCATTCATATGTAGTCATCATTATTCATATTGGCCTTGTAAGTAAAATAAAGTGTGATGCATTATTAGGTTCTTTCCTACCTGTGAGGATAAAAAGCAGAGGCCAAAAAGATCCCACCAAAAAATGAGAGAAAAAGAGAGGGGGCGCACTACTATCCTTCACCACACTTGTGCTTCAAAGTAGCACCGCGTATTTCATATAGAGAGTCTTCATGATTTTCATTTTCATATGCTAGTGGGATTTTCACATTGTTAGAACTTGACGCACATATTCCGATGACGAGCTTTCTCAAAATGCTCGAGGTCTTCATGAACAAATAAGTTGGCTGCACACCCACTTAGCTGCATATAGAGATCTTTCATACACTTGTAGCTCTAGTGCATCCGTTGTATGGCAATCCCTACTCCTCACATCAACATCGACTGTACGTAAGGCCTCTCCATTGCCTAACGATCAAGCCACATTGATGTGAGACTTTCTTATACCTTTTTTGTCTTCTGAAATAAACCCCTATCATCATTCTCTATACCATCCAAAGTGCTAAGACCATGGCTCGTGCTCAAGTATTGCATGAGAGTTGAAAAAGTTTAAGCGAGAAAAGTATGATTTAATTTCTTAGTTTGGCATTGTGGTTGTTCATGACTAGATATATTTATGCAAGGAAGACTATGCATGCCATGCTTATCTTGATTAAGTGTGTAGAGATCACAACTGTTTACTTGCATGCTTATGTATTGTTATTTTCATGTCAAATTGATATACTATTGCCTTGAATCATTCGTATATCAATTTCATACCATGATTACATAATTTGACCAAGAACATGTTGGGTAGCATTCAACATCGAAATTCTTTTGTTTGTCATTTATCTACTCAAAGACGAGCAAGAAATAAGCTTGGGGATGCTGATACGTCTCAAACATACCTATAATTTTTTATTATTAAATGATATTATATTATCACTTTTGTATGCTTTTTATATCATTTTGTATTATTTTTTGGACTAACATATTAATTTAGTGCCCAAAGGATGCTCCTATATTTTGCTTGTTTTTCTGGAGTATAAAAGACCCTAGTAGCTTTGGGATACCAGGAGATGACCCAACAACTAGCTACAAGCGCAGGTGGTGCGAACAGGGGGGTGGCCACGCCCCTGGGCTTGTTGGCCCCTGGCTGCTCCGTTTGACCTAATTCCTCCGCCTATAAATTCCATAATTCCCGAAACCCTCATAGAGAGAGACGAGAGAATTTTATCGCCACTGCAAGCCTTTGTTCCGAAGAGATCCCATCTGGAACCCTGTTCCGGTGCTTTGCCGGAGGGGGAAGCCACCACTGGAAGCCTCTTCATCAACCTTGTTGCCTCCATGATGATGTGTGAGTAGTTCCTTTAGGACCTAGGAGTCCATAGTAGTAGCTAGACAGCTTCCTCTCTCTCTCTCTCTCTCTCTCTCTCTCTCTCTCTCTCTCTCTTGGATCTTCAATACAATGATCTCCTCTGAGATCAATCCGATGTGATTCTTATTGTGTGTTTGTTGGGATCCGACGATTTGTGGATTTGTGATCATATTGTTCATTGAATATACTTTAATAGTTTGAAGTTTCTTTGTTGTATGATTGAGTAGCTATGTATGCTTCCTGAGTTATTTGTCTTCGCTGGCCAAGATAGATGGGTAATTCTTTAGAGAGGAGTGGTGCATAGTAGTGGGTTCAAACTCACCGTGATCTATACCTCGGTTACAGAACGAGGAGAAGGCATGTGGTGTGTTGTTGCTACTAAGGATAAAACGACAGGGATTGATCTTATTGCTAAGTTTCTTTCTGTCTACATCATGACATCTTGCTTATTGTGTTACTCTGTTTTTCATAAAACATAATACCTTCAGATGCATGCTGGATAGCGGTTTCGGGGTGGAGTAATAGTAGTAGATGCAGTTGGATTACGGTCTACTTGACATAGACATGATGCTTATACGAGATTATGCCATGAATGATCATAGTTATGAATGTTGCTTATATGTCAATTGCCCAACAGTAATTTATTTACCATGCCGTTACCTGCTTTCGAAAGCGAAGTCACTAGTGAACCTATTGCCCCGGGTCCATTCTCTATTAATACTTGTGTTGCTCTATTGGTCTTCTACTATTTTGCCGTTTTGCTATACCACTATCTATCACTATTTGCTTTTAACCTTGCAACTAGCAAGGCGAGTTGATTGACAAACCCCTTGCCAAGTTGGGTGCAAGCATTTCTTTTGTTTGTGTACATGTGTTGTTTATCTTGCTAGCTTGTAGACTCCCACTGGTTCGATTAAACCTTGGTTCTTAACCGAGGGAAATAATTTTTGCTGTTGTGCTACATCACTGTTCCTCTTCGGGGAAATCCAACTTCTACAAGAGTATCATGCCACCCCTACCAACCAAGGCATGGTGCGAGGAGATGACCGACGACGGCAAGGGCGAAGGGTGACATAGCTAGGGTTGTGGGTTGTGGTCACGAGGGGTCCGCCAAGAAATGATCATATATCAAAAAGTTAAAAGTTTGATATAACATTAGTATAGTTTTTATCTGCTCATAAAGATTGGAGTCGTTAACCATCCCTTCACACATCTCCCATCCTTTCTTCTCGAAATTCCGACACACGAATGCATGAAAACCAACAAACAATAGACCCCTCGTGACCCCCCCCCCCCCATTGTGTGTTCCTCTGTCACCTGATCACCATCCTGTGCCATCTTCCACCACTAACATCATCCGGACCAACTACCAAAACTCATCTAAGCTAGCGTGCAGGGTTCTTGAGTAGATCAAATTCCACCTTGTTTTATGTGGTTCCGTGGCGGGGCACCTTGCTAGTTAGTTGCAGAAGTGCGAGTTACTACTTAATGCAACTAATCATGTTCATAAAATTAAATATAAAGGTTGCCTTGAAAAAATATTGGTTAACAAATGAATTATTAACCTGAGTTGCTTTTGTCTTAATTACATTACCTAATATCACCCATTACATCTTGTTTCTACGTACCAAATTTTAATCTCCATGTTCCCTAAAAAATGTAGTTTAATACAACATTAATATATTTGTCTACTTATAAAGATTGGAGTTGGTAGTTATGCCTTCACTCATCTCTTAGTATTTTCTTGTCGACTTTCTCCACTAACATCATTCAGACCAACTACTAAAACTCACCTAAGCTAGCGCGCAAGGTTCTTGAGTAAATCAAATTTCACCTTATTTCGCATGGTTCCGTGGCGGGGCACCATGCTAGCTAGTTGCAAAAGTACCGGTTATTACTTGATGCAACTAACCATGTCCATCAAATTAAATGTAAAGGTCGCCTTGAAAAATTGTTGGTTAACTAATAATTTATTAACCTTGGTTGCTTTTTTCTTGATTATTTTACCTAATATCGCCTATTACATCTTGTTTCTATGTTTCAATTTTTAATCTCCATGTTTGCCTCAAAACATTTATAGATTGATATGACATTAGTATATTTGTCTGCTCATAAAGATTGGAGTCAGTAGTTATCCCTTCACTCATCTCTTAGTCTTTCTTCTCCAAACTCTGACACGTAAATGCACGAAAACCAACAAACCCCTCGTGCCCCACCCCCATTGTGCGTTTCTCCATCTCCGATCACCTTTTCATGCTGTCTTCCACCACTAACAACATTCAGACCAACTGCCAAAACTCATCTAAGTTAGTGTGCAAGGCTCTCGAGTAAATCAAATTCCACCTTGTTTCATGTGATTCCGTGGCGGGGCACCTTGCTAGTTAGTGGCAAAAGTATGAGTTATTACTTGACGCAACTAACCATGTCCATCAAATTAAATGTAAAGGTCACCTTGAAAAATTGTTGGTTAACTAATAAATTGTTAACCTTAGTTGCTTTTGTCTTGCTTATATTATATTTTTTATCTCCATGTTTGCCTCAAAAAGTTTATAGATTGATATGACATTATTTATTTATCTACTCATAAAGATTGGAGTCAGTAGTTATCCCTTCACTCATCTCTCACTCTTTCTTCTCCAAACTTTGACACGTTAATGCATGAAAACCAACAAACAAAAAACACCTTGTGCCCCCCATTGTGTGTTTCCCCATCACCCGATCACCTTTTCGTGTCGTCTTCCACCACTAACAACATTTTGATCAACTGCCAAAACTCATCTAAGTTAGCGTGCAAGGCTCTCGAGTAAATCAAATTCCATCTTGTTTCATGTGATTCCGTGGCGGGGCACCTTGCTAGTTGGTTGCAAAAGTATGAGTTATTACTTGACGCAACTAACCATGTCCATGAAGTTAAATGTAAAGGTCGTATTGAAAAAAAGTTGGTTAACCAAGAAATTATTAACCCTAGTTGATATTTTCTTAATTAATTGTATTACCTAATATCACCAATTACATCTTGTTTATATGTTTCGAATTATATTCTCCATGTTTCGCTCACGGGGGCCTCCTCTTGATTATTGAGTACATTTTTCATAAGATATATGATGTCAACACATATGGCACTTGTGCGGGTTGCAAGTACAACATATATAGATGAAAAACAGATACAATTATGAAGAGACTTGGATCTATTATGAAGAGACTTGGATCCATATACAAAATTTTAAGAATACATATACTATGGATAAAAAATTAACATATGGGTTCTAAATAGTACTCCCCCTGTGAAATTTTTCCTACATTTGTGTACAGGGAGAGTACATCTTTTGGTTTTGGTGACCTTGGTATCTAAACCTTCCACTGGAGCAGATCGAACAAATATACTCCATCCGATTCATATTAAAACAAGTATTGCTTGGTCTCAGTCGACTGAGATTTAATCAAGTGATATATCATGCAAGAGAGAAAAAGGAAAAAACATAAAAGAAGATTTTGCACGGATCTTAATGTAGGATCGATTAAGACTTAGAAAAACTGTATTGGAATTTAGTGATGAGATATTATTTTCATATCTCTACTTAATAATAAAGCACATAGGGTTTCTGCCCGTCCATCGCGCCAATTTGCAAAAAACCCATGCGTTTTCATGAAATCAACCGGCAGTCCAGATTTAAGTCACACCGAACCGTTATTTTACAGTTTTTCAAAAAAAAATCCTGACTTTTTAGGTATTCCATCCGCGGATCATATTTAAGTCAAACAAATGCTTTTCTAAACCATCCATATCTTTTAAACCGTAACTCCGATTTAAACATGTTATATATGAAATTTGATTAGAAAATATGTAGAATATGAATATAAGATTATTTTAACCTGTTAAGTATTTATAAATATTATTTTGGAAGATATTTAATTTAAACAAATAATTTTCTAAATTATACGTATCTTTTAAACCGTAACTCCGATTTTAATATGTTATATATGAAATTTGATTAGAAAAATGTGTGAAATCTGTATATGATGTTAATTTTACCTGTTAAATATTTTTTAAATATTACTTTGAAAGCAAACTTATAACTATAGCGCACGATCGATTTTTCTTTCATACAGGCGGTGATCCGGATTGCAAATAAACACCCACGATAATCATATAAGGAAAAGAAAACATCGAGAACTACACATGCATACCTCTGAATACGCCGCAGGGGAAAACAACAGATTTCTCATCACGAGTGTGAGGGAAAGCGAGAGAGAGAGGAAGGAGAGAGACGTCTTAAGATTAACCACATTCTAACACGTTTCAGTTTATGTGAACACTAAGGCCACCGCCGGCGAGGATGAGAAGAAGGATAAGCGGCAACACAAATATGATGCGTCGCTAAAATAAAGAAGATGAACCTATTGTGGTCTTGAGTGATGGTTGTTCGGTTAAGGGTGTGTGTTATGTTTTTTTTCCGTTGTAACGTACGGGCTCTTTTACTAGTATAAAATAATAATTATCTCATGATCTTGAGGGCTGAGGACGGTGGAATCAGGACCGTCCACGTGGACATGTGGATGCTCCCACCATAATCCGTAAACTAATCCCAGTCCCGATCGAAATCCAAATCACGAACACCACCACTTGGACAGAAATTAATTTGATTTACAGAGATCTCTCGAGTCCCGGTGAACCGCGGCGGCACTCCGTCCCCTGCCATCCGCCTTCTATAAATAGGCAGCAACTGGAGTCACGACCTCCTCAGTCCCGGCCACAACCACATCCTCCCCCCAATCTCGCTCCCTTCCTCCCTACCACGCTGGTCCCTGCGAGGCGGCGCGGCGAGCGCGAGCAGTCGGGTCGGGTCCGGTCAAAGCGAGGCGGCGATGGCGTCGTCGGCGCCGGGCGGCGGCAGCGGGAAGATCGAGCGGCTGTCGTCGATCGACGCGCAGCTGCGCCTGCTCGTCCCCGCCAAGGTGTCCGAGGACGACAAGCTCATTGAGTACGACGCGCTCCTCCTCGACCGCTTCCTCGACGTCCTGCAGGGCCTCCACGGCGACGATCTCAGGGAGATGGTAACTCTTTTTTTCTTTTCTTTTATCTCTCTGGCACTGTTCGATCTCGCACCGGATCCGAGCTGTCCCATCACCCATGTGCTACTGCTGCGCTGTTCCCATTGGTTCCTCTGAACTTTACATGTGGCGCTTCGGGGTTCGAGTGGAGTTTTCAGCTCAGTGTTTACGGAGCGGGGTTGACTTTGGGTTAAGTCTCGATGTCGGTAGATTTGTGTGTAATCTGGTGTTGTTAAGTGGGAGTTTGGACGATTGCCCAGCTGCTCAGTTTTCCTGCCACAAACAACTTTTTTTCGCAGCTAATCTATATTCCATTGTGGTGTTGTTTTTGGGAGCACTGCTTTAATTAGTCGAACTGGGTTACTGATTGAATCTCAAATCGTGTCAGTCAAGCCTGACTTCGTCCGTGGAATTTGCCTTGCTATCATTAGTGCTGGATCTTGTGTTGGTCATATACGGGATAGTAAATAACTGGCTTAGTAGTTGTGTCAACTGAAGTAATATGTTAACTGACTTGGATCTACTGTAATTATGAAAAATAGCTGACAGTAAACTGTCGATACAACGGATAGATGCCTTCTTAGGCTAACCGGCATGGAAGTGCTGATAATATTTACATGTATGGAAGTCTCGAGACATTGTCCATTGCTTGTAGGAGACTGTTACATCTTGTTTACCTTACCTAACAAAGCCTGAGTCCACACAACATATGGCGTTTCCAGAGAACCAAACTAGGGGAAAAAAGGTTCTTGAAATCGACTATGCCTTGACTTTTGTTGACTTGGTGGCTCACAACCTGTTTGGTACCTTGCTTGTCAATTGATTAAGAAGACGTAGGCATATAAACAATTAGGTTGCTGGTCGGCTTGATTATTTTTTTGGTACCTTGCTTCTCAATTGATTAAGAAGACATTCTATCTCTTATGTTGATTGATGGACAGGCATAATTGAATTATTATTTTCACTAAACAGGTTCAAGAATGCTATGAGGTGGCTGCTGAATATGAAACTAAGCATGACCTGGAAAAGCTTGATGAACTCGGCGAGATGATAACAAGCTTGGATCCTGGTGACTCTATTGTGATTGCCAAAGCCTTTTCACACATGCTTAACTTGGCCAACTTGGCCGAGGAAGTGCAGATCGCATACAGGAGGAGAGTCAAGCTCAAGAAGGGAGACTTTGCTGATGAAAACTCAGCAATCACAGAATCTGACATCGAGGAAACTCTTAAGAGGCTTGTTTTGACATGAAGAAGTCCCCTGCTGAGGTCTTTGATGCCCTCAAGAATCAGACTGTCGATCTGGTTTTGACTGCACATCCAACACAATCTGTAAGGAGGTCACTGCTTCAGAAGCATTCGAGGTTAGTTAGCCAAACATTGTGATGATAGTTGTCATGATATGATTTCTACATATTAATCCTGATTTCAATGACTTTATATCAGGATCCGGAACTGTTTGGTTCAGTTATACTCAAAGGATATCACTCCAGATGACAAGCAGGAGCTTGATGAGGCTCTCCAGAGAGAGGTGCTTACTGCTATCCTTATGTTGATTTTCATGCTGTTTCTACGGCACATTGTTAACGTGGCAATGCAGTCACAGTAGCCTTACAGCATCATTACCGTTGAGGTCCTTTCTTACACTTAACCTAAAATCCTCCTTTTTAGATTCAAGCTGCCTTTAGAACTGATGAGATCCGAAGGACTCAGCCCACTCCCCAGGATGAGATGCGTGCTGGTATGAGCTACTTCCATGAGACAATATGGAAGGGTGTTCCAAAGTTTTTGCGCCGTGTTGATACGGCATTGAAGAACATTGGGATCAATGAGCGTGTTCCTTATAATGCTCCTCTTATCCAGTTCTCTTCTTGGATGGGTGGAGATCGTGATGGTGAGTGGAATCTCTGTGCCTCGTGATACTGTGCAGTGTACATCTATGAAATATTTACAGTCTGTTAGGTGCTACATTTTCTGTACCTGGTCATATCATGGTACTACGTAGAACTATGGATAATGGCAACTATTTTTTGTATCTAAACTTCTAGTACCTTTACAAAACAGGAAATCCAAGAGTGACACCAGAGGTTACAAGGGACGTCTGCTTGCTTGCCAGAATGATGGCAGCTAATTTGTATTGTGCACAGATTGAGGATCTCATGTTTGAGGTAGAAATTGCTTGATTACTTTTAACTAAGTTCACATATATTTGATCATTAAAGTTGATAAAACTTCAAACTATTTCAGTTGTCTATGTGGCGATGCAGCGATGAGCTACGCTCGCGAGCTGATGAGCTGCACCGCTCTTCTAAGAAGGACGCTAAGCATTACATAGGTACATATCAGTAACAGTTTTTTTATGTAAAATAGTAGGCCAGACCCCTTCAAGAGCTATAAAAAGGCAGCAACAGCTTCTAGGCAAGAAATTTCTTATAACATATGCCTTTTTTTTATTCTAATTAATTCGTGATGTTCATCTCTGATATAGAGTTCTGGAAGAAGGTTCCTCCAAATGAGCCATATCGGGTAATACTGAGTGATGTTAGGGATAATCTTTACAACACGCGTGAGAGATCACGTGAGTTGTTATCCAGTGGACATTCCGACATACCTGAGGAAGCTACTCTGACAAATCTTGAGCAGGTTGAGTAATATCTAGTGTCTACAAATATAATTGGAGCTATACATTTTTTCTTCAATGGTAATATGTTTGGTAGAGAAATGGTCGTTAATATATGCCAGTCTTCTCTTGCAGCTGTTGGAGCCCTTGGAGCTCTGTTACAGGTCGCTGTGTGCTTGTGGTGACCGTGTTATTGCTGATGGAACCCTTCTTGATTTCTTGCGCCAAGTCTCTACCTTTGGACTTTCCCTCGTGAAGCTTGACATCAGGCAAGAGTCTGACAGGCACACTGATGCTCTTGATGCTATCACCTCATACCTGGGAATAGGATCTTATCGTGAGTGGTCTGAGGAACGCCGTCAAGAATGGCTGTTGTCTGAACTCAATGGGAAGCGCCCATTATTTGGCGCAGACCTTCCCATGACAGAGGAAGTTGCTGATGTTATGGGCGCGTTCCAGGTTATTGCTGAGCTCCCCGGTGACAATTTTGGAGCATATGTCATTTCAATGGCAACATCTCCTTCAGATGTTCTTGCTGTGGAGCTCCTCCAACGCGAAAGTGCCATATCAAGACACCACTTAGAGTTGTCCCCCTGTTTGAGAAGTTGGCCGATCTCGAGGCTGCCCCAGCAGCACTGGCCAGACTCTTCTCAATAGATTGGTACAGAGAGAGGATCAATGGCAAGCAGGAGGTCATGATTGGGTATTCAGACTCAGGCAAGGACGCAGGCCGTCTCTCAGCAGCTTGGCAGATGTACAAGGCTCAGGAGGACCTTGTCAAGGTCGCTAAGCAATTTGGAGTGAAATTGACGATGTTCCATGGACGAGGTGGGACTGTTGGAAGGGGCGGTGGCCCCACTCATCTTGCCATCTGGTCTCAGCCACCGGACACGATCAATGGATCACTCCGGTCACTGTTCAGGGTGAAGTTATCGAGCAGAGCTTTGGGGAGGAACACTTGTGCTTCAGGACGCTCCAGCGTTTCACAGCTGCTACTCTTGAGCATGGGATGCGTCCACCCATTTCACCAAAGCCAGAGTGGCGAGCTCTTCTCGATGAGATGGCTGTGGTGGCAACTGAAGAATATCGGTCAATTGTCTTCCAAGAACCACGCTTCGTCGAGTATTTCCGCCTTGTAAGTCCTTGCTCTCATTGACCACCAGGCTAGAAAACATATTAACTGCTTGAATAGACTTTTCAATATGTTGCAAACCTGAACCTTCCAGTGAGATGTAATTCATGCAATGATTCATGGTGGAAACCTATATCATGAAAATAATTTCAAAATAATGAATTGTGGTAGCACTTAGGGTACCTTCTTTTGCAACTGTAATTTCTGTGACAGTACAAACCCTCCCCAATGTTATATTAGCAGCTCAGGTTATTGCAGTAAGATTTAAACAAAACAAAAACCAACCTTGGTGCCATTCAGGTTGAACCTTCAATCAAATAATTTCTTTCTGATGCTTGTGTTTGACAGGCAACACCGGAGACAGAGTATGGCAGGATGAACATAGGAAGCAGGCCATCCAAGAGAAAGCCAAGTGGTGGCATTGAGTCACTCCGTGCAATCCCATGGATCTTTGCATGGACGCAGACACGGTTCCACCTCCCGGTCTGGCTGGGCTTTGGTGGCGCCTTCAAGCATATCCTCAAGAAGGACATCAGGAACTTCCACATGCTCCAGGAGATGTACAACGAGTGGCCATTCTTCAGGGTCACCATCGATCTTGTTGAGATGGTGTTCGCCAAGGGTAATCCTGGCATTGCTGCCTTGTATGACAGGCTCCTAGTTTCAGAGGGGCTACAGCCACTGGGTGAGAAGCTGAGGGCCAACTATGAGGAGACCCAGAAGCTGCTTCTTCAGGTGTGTTTTACTTATACGCAGAACACTTGTACTACTTCGTTCAACATCAATGACAGTAGATACTGTCTTCTAAACCAGTTGTTAAAATATTGCTAACAATAAAACTGGATTTTCTTGATTTCAGGTTGCTGGGCACAAGGATCTTCTTGAAGGTGATCCCTACCTGAAGCAGCGGCTCCGCCTCCGTGACGCTGTACATCACCACCATGAATGTCTGCCAAGCATACACATTGAAGAGGATCCGTGACCCAGACTACCACGTCGCATTGCGCCCCATCTGTCCAAGGAGGTGATGGACACGAGCAAGCCGGCTGCTGAGCTCGTGGACGCTGAACCCGGCGAGTGAGTACGCGCCGGGGCTGGAGGATACCCTCATCTTGACCATGAAGGGCATTGCTGCCGGTCTGCAGAACACCGGTTAGGGCAAGGGGAGATTGCCGGATTATCTTCTTTTTGTACCTTGATGAGATATTTTCCTTTTATCGAGGGCTGTGGGCCTTGCTTGTATCTCAGCGGATGTTGCTGCATCTGCCCCTCTACCCAGTGAGGAATAATCGCATTTCGCAAGTAGTATAATATTTATAAATAAAGTCAAACAATGATAATTTCTAATCTGTTTGTCGGTCGGTACTTGGAACACTCATCAATGTACTTTGTTTTTGCCACTCTAGCTTTTGGCCACTTTGCTTATGTCACTTTAGAATTTGACATTTCAGTTTTGCCACTCTTAGCTTTTGACAATATATTACTTTTGCAATTCGGTGGCAAAAGCAAATTTTTTAGAATGGCAATTGTGATACCTGAATGGCATTTGTCAAAAGCTAAGAGTGGCAAGAGTGAGATGTCAAATTCTAGAGTGGCATAAGCAAAGTGGGCAAAAACTAGAGTGGCAAAAATAAAGTTTTCCCTAGAATTAATTCTTGCTTGTGGTGCCTTCGCTTGAATCAGTGTATTGCACTGCTTGTCTGTTGCGGTTGAAATCGCAGCTTTTATGTTTTCTACATGGAAATCATAGCTTTTATGTCTTCTATTTAGAAGCCATACAATAAACTGTGCTTTCTAGGAAATTCCCGCATGAACCCACCTTGATTATATACATCTAATCTCCAATCGGTTGTCGAATGAGCTGGATTGCAGTGGGAAGAGGAGATGGAGGCTCTGGTCAAAGGGTCTTCGCGGGAAAAGCTTCTTATGAAAAAAAGAATAAGAGAGGGAAAGAAGCCCCGTCTTATTCTTATAGGAGAATGAGGAGACTCGAACCCGGGTCGGCAACAACAACCTTTGTGCTATCCACCGCTCCACCCAGAAGAGCTCCTCTGAAAAGCTTCTTAGCACTTTGTTGCGAAACCCACATAGTTACATCATTCGGTACACATGTAAACAAAAACGTAGGTGGATCACCATCCCACCAATAAATCGAAGATAACCATGATGTTGGTTGATCGCTGGAGCTATGTTGTTCTTTTGCCATATTTTTGGAAGTTGATTGATTAGATGTTGCATGCCTATGTCATGCCACTAATATCATACGTTTTGTTTTTGTTCTTGGTTTTGTTAATGAAATCAATATGCCCACATGTTGGGTGTAACATTCGTTGGAATGCCAATGAATCTTACCAAAAAATCCAGTAGAGTAAAAACCCAGTCCTGAATTGGCTCTACATGATTTTTCAGGCCGAGCAATGGAAAAGCACCTTTCAAACATGGGGAAGCATGTTATCTTCAAATTCAATTTCTATTGTCCTAATATTACCATCACATCAAACCTAATTTTATAAATTTGCTACATCAACTCTAAAGTAAACAACATAGTAAAAGAAGTCTAGTTATCCTCGCAAAAAAAGAACTCTTTAACTTAGTACTATCAATGTATATAGAGATTAGTAAGGTTTGTTAATTAAGATAATATTATCAAATGAGAAACATTCATAATTTAAAAATCATCATTTTATATTCATATAGAAAACTAATATGAAACTATTTATATCTACAATACCAAATATATATAATATGAAACTACATCTTATGATGAAGCTGATGACATATGTTTGGCATTCTAGATGTAAATACTTTTCTCTACAAATTTGATCAAAGTTTATGAGGTTTGACTTTTCAGAAACCTATATGCACTACATTATGGAACGGAGGGAGTATCTTCAACTTTATGAATTGATTATTTTGATTTTATGAAGGAAAAATCAATCTATAGCTTCACTCCAAGCAAGATGAGTAAAAACCCAATCCCGAATGGGCTCTACATGATTTTTCTAGTTGAGCCATGAAAAGCACCTTTCAAACATGGAGAAGCATGTTATCTTCAAATTCAATCTTTATTGTATTAATATTTAGCATAACATCAAATATAGTTCTATAATTTGCTACATCAACTCTAAAGTAAACAACATATAAAAGAAGTGTAGTCAAACTCTTAATTTAGTATCCTAGCCAAAAAATATCTTTAACTTAGTGCTTTTTTTAAACACATTACATACACAGACGCCATACATACGCACAAACACTCACCCTTTGAATGCACACACGCACACGCTAACCCTATGAGCACCCTTCGAGAGATTGAGTCGGCACATCATCTTGAGATTGACGAAGTCGCCATAGACGCCTTCAGCGTCTCCTCCCACTGAATACACATCGCTGGAAGGTCTGAAATAAATTCAAAAAACCCGTCTTCCTAACTTAGTACTATCAGTGTATAGAAAGATTAGTAAGCTTTGTTAATTAAAATAATATTATCAAATTTCCATGAGAAACATTCATAATTTTGAAAGTCATCGTTTTATATTCATATCAAGAACTAGAGTCAAAGTTGCGTCTTGAAGACTGTCTATATTTTGGATGAATCAGTTTGCTATATCTACGAAAGAAGATGTACCATATATTTCATCACTTTTTCTAGTGGTCTTGTTGGTTTGAGTGTTGGTTGCAAGTGTCAAGATTTGACATCGCTAAAAATCGTTTGTGAAAACATCAGCATTACTAATTTAGGTTGCAAATCAGTTCAAAAAACATAGGTAACAAATGAAAAACAGCCTAAAACATTCTCAAAATCTCTACTACTGTTAAACAATCGAGTTGTGGCAGAAACATTACATCTCAACCATACATCCGCCATCTCTCAATGGACCGGATTGCCTCAATGTTGTGTCACATCATTTGCCATTATCAATTAGCAATAATTACCATATGATCTACGCCATCATAATTACGCAATAATTACCACGATCTCGCTCCAACCTGGACCTATTTTAATCATATCAATTAGCAAGAATTACCATGATCTACGCCATATTTCATAATTACGCAATAATTACCACGATCTCGCTCCAACCTGGGCATATTTTAATCATATCAATTAGCAAGAATTACCATGATCTACGCCATCATTTTTTTCCTTCTGAAACTCAGCCTTGTGTGCTACGTACATAGAAGGAAAATATCGATTAACAATAATTATCATGATCTACGCCATCATGTTTTTTTAACTCAGCCCTGTGTACTGCGTACATAGAAGGAAATAAGAAAAAGTCCTGGCCCATGTTCGCATGTAGGCAGAGAATAACATGGAAACCAAATCGTTGGTTTCCCTGTTTGTTCGGATCACATGATCAATCAAACCCTGACCTTGATTCCTATCGTTTCTTGACTTCCGTCACTTCCTTCTTTTCGTTCACCTGTTTGAGTGTTCGGTCTCTTCGACGGCTCGACTCTTGGTTTGACTCTCCTGGTCTTCTCGTCCTGAGGAACGACGGCGACGTGGGCCTGCAGCGCTACGCGGCCACGACAGGTACGAGCATGTCTCCTTACGCAGTCGCGTCCAGTGACCTATGCCTTCGCATGTACTGTTAATTACTCAAACTTGATGATAATCCTAATTAAACTGCTCGTACATGCTGATTTCCTATAGCATATGCCACTACCTTACTGTTTAAAGCCTGCAGTTCGTACTTACTACGGTGTAGTAGTAGAGATGCATGTTTCCTGTAGCAATGTTGTCACAATGGTACAAGTTGGATATGCTTAACCAGCTCGCTCAGTACGCATTGACGTGTCTGCTTTTATTTGTTTGCTTATTAAATAAACCGTCTTTCCCCTCTCATTGTTAGATCTCGAGCACGTCTCCTACGTATGTTAATTACTATTACACATTTATACTAAGAGCCTCGAAGGGCCCCGGGCCCCTAAATTCTCAATACCGGCATTGTCTACAATATATCAATTAACCCGCCTCTCTGCTTGTTTAAGCGAAGCGTTCTGAATCCAACATATTTTCTATATTGATCTTTTGCCAGATGTTTCAACAGCCCTGAGCGGCTACATCGACGAGCGGGCGGGCAAGCGGACGTGTTACGTAAGATATGCAGCCGGGGATCAAATCCACTGGGACCGATCAACATAATTCGAAGGTGCGGGTACTGACCAAATAAATTCAACCCGAACTATCACTGTCATTGTTATCCCTCAAATAAATTCGAAGGTGTTGTACTGATTATTAAAGGCTTCGGAGTGTGCTAACTGGAAGCAGGTGATTACTAATAACAGTTTGAAAAGATTAATTAAAAAGGTAGTAGTGTGCTGCGCTTAGCTTTCTACAAACTTTGGGGCCGAGTTACATCTACCTAACAAACTGACATAACGTCTGCAAGTAACAGTACATTAGATTTTTCAATTCAGAAGTGCTACTTTATGTTCTCCATCTCAGAAAATCAGTGATAATTTTTGTGCACTATCAATTCTTTTAACTTTGCAAAAGTCATCCGTGAGAGCATTATTCAAATCTGAATCTGAGTGGGCTCACAGCCAACTAACGTCCTATATGTTCCCTTCTTCAGTGCTCTTCGGTGATAACTATTCTCTGTTTGCTAATCAAGATTCAAAGTCCATTTGTTGCAGAATTTGGAATCATGTACTGGTTTGGAGAATAATCAGAGCAATGGTGGAGGGTGGTATGCTCGTCTGTCCGGTGAGAAGAAAGCGGAATACCTAAAGAAACTACGAATAGCACGCCAGGCAAAAAAAGATGCAACTAAGTCATCTACACCATCTAGCGGATTGGTTCGGAGAGAACGTGCTCCGTTTACTGATGTAACAAACACGTTTGCAAAAGGTCCATGTTTGTGCACTTTGCGGACCCGTGGTTGATATTATTCTCTATGTCTGACAAAACCTCCGAACTGACATCATTGTCTAATTTGTAGCTGTGAATGATGGAGTTGTCCAAATGATTCCTCTTACAGATGGCTCAAATAGGAATGGAAAAGGTTAGTTCATTCACACACATTTTTCTTTATCAAATACTTCCTCCGGTCCAAAGTAAGTGTCGCAGTTTTAAACTAAGGTACATCATTGTCTAATTTATAGCTGCAAATGATGGAGTTGTCGAAATGATTCCTCATACATATGGCTCAAATAGGAATGGAAAAGGTTAGTACATTCACACACGTATTTCCTTATCAAATATAGTTTAAAACGGTGACACTTATTATGGACGAGAGGGAGTAGTACTTTGCGATGTTTCCATTATTCAGTTCTGCTCTCATGCGTTGTGTGCGAAGTTGTTGTGACAGGGCAGAGTGATAATGGAGGCACGCCGCACACAAGTATTGCTGAATTTTCGGATGTTACTCTACCGGCCCAGAAAAACCAAGGGGTCAAGGTTGGTATGCTCGAATGAATGAAGAAAAGAGAGCCGAATACCTGCTGAAGCAGCGACAGGCACGTCAAAGAAAACGAGACGCGGCTAACTCGGAAAACAATGATTCGGTTGCAGCGCTTGTAACACCTGGTATCACCCGCAACTCTATATTGTTGTATAGTTATCAATATATATAATTCTTCTTGTTCAAATTAAATGTATATTCAGCAAAATCGGTGGTGAAACCACATGTTGCCAACCAAAAATCTCAACCTATAGCACGCATCCAATGCACTTTATCAGACATTACAAATGCAAACTTGCAGCAATCAGGTTTGACGCAAGGTGCACACATTACTATTCTTGTGTTATCAAACATGTACTAAAAATTGAATAATGCTAGAGATTTTGCCACCTACAGATGTTAATGCAACATGTTTCAAAGATGGCACACTTCATTGTTCTCCAGTCATTGCTGACACTATATGTATCAATACCAACTCCACCCTGAGTGCAATTCAAAGTGATAATTCTGTACAAACCTTCCATGCAGGCTTTGAAACTAGATGTGGTAGCGCAGGTAAAGACTTCTATGCGCGCTCATAACTATATTCTTATTTTAGTCCATAATTTGTATTCTTATGTTCAATTTTATGACCAGATCAAAGATCAGTTGGGAGCCTTTTAGTTCCATCGTCTCTCAAGCAAAGTGCAGCAGAAAAAAAAGGTTGCGTGAGAGAGTCCGATACAATTCAATGAGTCGCGAACAAATGTCTTCTCTCTTGCAAAAGAAACGCGACTATAGCAAAATGAGGAGCAAAGTTGTAGCATCAAACTTCAACTCTGATATGTCCCCAGGTACATGTCACATAATATTATTTCACGCATTGTAACAATATAGTGATTAAAGATCATTTGTGTTATACCCGTAGGGGAGCCTGCCCATGGATGTACCTCGCAGACAAATGTGAATATCAATACGAGCGAAGATTCTGATTGGCTGCACAGAAATGATATGTACAAGATGCAGCAAATAAACAGACAAAAAAGACCTGTCAATATGTCCAGTGCTACCGATCCGCGTGAAGCTCTTGCGGGTAAATATTTTAGTATTTAATATCTGGATGTTTTCCATAACATACTATCTTCAATAATGAATTTTTGCCAATTATTTGCCAGGAGACAAGCACCAGACTGAAGATCCCTACGGAATACTTGAGCCCCACGAGGAAACATCCAACTTTCAGGGTATGTATATTGTTGCGTGCATTTTTTTACGCCCTTTGGCCAAACACGTAAAAGTGTGTAATTTACATTCTCTTGGTCGTGGAATGACTATCTTTCCCACTAGAACACTTGGAGGCCATACACCATGGAGAACACGCACAAGATGAGCTTGATGATGAAGCAAGGATGTTCACTGAACAATGTAAGCATCTCTACAACTGACTTGATTTACCAACAAAATACTCTACCATTTCTAGCATGTAAATTAATTAAATGTACATATCCAGATGCCCAATTTGAATCATACCGAGTAGCTGCTGATGGCATCCCCCTTTATGCCCATGATAACCAAGCCTACCATAACCTGCCAAAGAAGCACCATGTTTTGAGGAAAGTTAAAGATTGCAGCTATTGTGGAGCAATGCGATTTCAATCTGAGGGCCTGCATTCTGTTGTAGAAAAGGAAAAGTTAGCATATCTATTCCTGATGTGCCTGCTGAGTTGAAACGATTGTTTACCAGTCAGGATGATGATGATGCTAAATATTTCAGAGATAACATAAGGTATTTCAACTCACACTTCTCATTCACGAGTCTTGGAGTGACACTCGACCAGCGAGTCAGCACTGCAGCAGGCACTGGGATATATACATTCCGTGCACATGGACAACTGTACCACCGTTTGGATCATTTGGTTCATGGTGAACATGGTCCGCGACATTTGCAACTCTATATTTATGATACGGATGACAGCTTGGCGCACCGGGTCCAGAGGTCTCCGGATCTTAATATTGATCTCATTCGCAAAATTCTAAGTATACTACAACACAACCCTTACGTGCAGACTTTTCAGAATGTTGGTTCTTCAGCAAGCCTTGATGAATATAGAATTGAAATAAACACAGATATAACCCTAGATCAGCGACGGTACAATGCCCCGACAACTTCCCAGGTTGCTGCAATATGGGTTGAAGGGGGTAACACACAGAACTGCTTTGATCGTCATGTTTTAGTGCATGGATCAGGAGAGCGTCCCTTGTATATTAGAGCATACTATGGTTGTTATGACCCTTTGGCGTATCCATTATTCTTTCCTGGTGGGGAGACTGGTTGGAGTCGATGGTTGCCATATGTTCCTACAGAAGAAGATGAAGGCTATGAGTCTAACACGGGTATGATTTTATAGTTTTAGATTTGAAACATGGTCAATTAAAACAACAACAAAAACTAATATTCTGAACTTCTTGTGTTTAAACGGTCTAGCTGGTAGTTCAGAACAAGGTCAAGAACGGTCTACTGACTTGCCTACAAGTGTTAATTTAACGGAAATAGATGATGACACATTGCAGACTACATTTGATAATTCTGAACAAATTGATGACCACGTGGCTGATTTGCCCCCAGGTAAGTTTCATCACTTGGACACGTCTATTTTAAGGGTCTCCCATTTGTTTAATGTTATGAATCTTCATTCAGACGATAACGAGGACAACCAGGACGAGGAGGACGAACCTGTTCAATCAAGAAAATATGTATCTGCAAGGGAGTATTACTGCTTCAAGCTGATGATCAGGAAGAAGCTTTTTAACATCGTCTGTTGGGCGCCTTTTTCCAACAATGGGCCGTTGATATGTACATTAAGATCGAGACAATGAGGCTGGATTGGTACTCCAAGCCAGAAAATCAGAAAGATTATCTGGCGGACCTCTACCAGGTACCATTCTTGGGGTTGTTTTTATATGACATTAGCGACCTCAGTTTTAATATATAGTTCGGTATTTTTAGTGCATGCATTATGTATCTTCTATGTAGGGTCTTGTAGACACGGTCGCTGCTGGTGAGTCATGTGGTGATCGGATTGGTAAACGGATTGTGCTCCCAAGGACATTTCCTGGTGGTGATAGAGATATGCAGAGAAGGTTCCTAGATGCAATTGCCATAGTGCAGCGATGGGGTAAACCAGATTACTTCATCACAATGACATGCAACCCATATTGGGAGGAGATAACAATGTAGCTGATGCGGGACAGCTCCACAGGATCGACTGCACCTGGTTGCAAGAGTGTACAAAGCAAAGCAACGAGATTTGATGGACTTACTCATCAAGAAGAAGCATTTTGGCGAGGTTGCGGCCTATGTTCATGTGGACTGAGTTTTAAAAGAGGGCTCCCACACGAACATATCCTTCTAATCATGAAGGCAGGTAGCAAGTTAAAGACTCCAGATGACTATGACAGAGTCATATCAGCAGAAATACCTGATAAAGATAAATACCCTGTCCTACATGCTTTGGTCATAAAACACATGTTGCACGGGCCATGTGGTGTCCTCAATAAAAAATGTGCTGGCATGATTGAGGAGCAGTGTCGTTTTCACTATCCTCGGGAGTTTTGCCCCGCTACAGGGTAAGGACTCATATCCCATATATAGGAGGAGGGATGATGGACGTCGAGTAAAAGTGAGAGGAGCAGAGTTGGACAATAGGTGGGTGGTGCCTTACAACCCCTTTCTTCTCATGAAGTACAACTGCCACATCAATGTAGAAGCTTGCTCGAGCATCAAGGCAGTGAAGTATTTGTTCAAGTACATTTACAAGGGACATGACCGAACATCATTTTCATTTGAGCAGGATGTCATCAACAATGGGGGCGTCATTAATGAGATCCGACAATACCGAGATGCACGATATGTATCACCTCCGAGAGGCTATCAACAGGATTTTACGCTTTAAACTGTTTGGAATTAGTCCTTGATCTTGCAGTTGCAACTTCATTTGCCAGGCATGCACATGGTCGCATTTAAAGCTGATGAGAATCTGAAAGATGTTGTTGATAAGCCATTTTCTTCTAGAACCATGCTTACTGAGTACTTCAAAATGAATCGAAAGAATCCTTATGCACGACAATGGTTGTACAGAGAATTTTCGGAACACTTCAGATGGGATGCATCAAAGAAGAGATGGTATAAAAGAAAACAAAGGCCACATATTGGTAGAATTGTGTATGCACACCCTGTTGAGGAGGATAGGTACTATTTGCGGGTGCTCTTGAATCATGTCCGAGGTGCGAAATCATATGATGATTTGAAAAATGTGCGAGGCATTACATGCTCTACTTTTAGAGAGGCGTGTGAACAATTAGGATTAATTGAGCACGACAAATCACTTGATCACTGCCTGACTGAAGCTGCCACATTTCAGATGCCTTGTGCTCTTAGACGCTTGTTTGCCACTATCTTAGTATTTTGTGAGGTTACAAAAATCCGAGAGTTGTGGGACAAACACCTGGAGTCGATGTCTGAGGATTACCGATGTTCCCAGCCCAACGAGGCAATACTTGAGCAGATGGTCCTTAGAGACATCAGGTATTTGTTGCATTCCATGGGGAAGGATATTAAAACCTATGGCCTTCCGGAGCTGGTTGATACAAATGCTTTTCTAGGCGATGAGTGCATGGAGGTTAGAGAGGAGAGGGAGGTCGGTGTGGACCAAGAACATATTGATCTTACCAACTCTTTAAACAGTGAGCAACTAGCTGGATTCAATGACATCATGGACCATATCATGAACAAAAGAAGCCAAGTCTTCTTTCTCGATGCTCCAGGAGGCACTTGGAAGACGTATTTGTTAAAGGCATTGCTTGCTAAGGTGCGTTCGATGGGTGAGATAGCCATTGCCACTGCTACATCAGGTATAGCAGCCTCGATATTACACGGAGGCGTCTTGCACACTCTAGGTTCAAAATACCCATTAAACTCACCGACAAGAGCATGTGTGGTTTCACAAAGCAAAGTGGTACGGCAGAATTGCTGAAAGAGGCGGCCTTGATAATTTGGGATGAAGTTGCCATGACAGAGCGTCAAGTCGTGGAGGCGCTTGATAGGTCACTCCAAGACATAATGGGATGTGCTTTGCCGTTTTGGGGGAAGATTGTCGTTTTTGGTGGAGATTTTAGGCAGGTCCTTCCGGTGGTTCCAAAAGGGACAAGAGCACAGATCACAGATGCTACAATACAGAGATCCTATATATGGCAGAAGATTCATAAGATAAACCTTACACGTAACATGAGATCACAGGCTGACCCTTTGTTCTCTGAGTATCTCTTAAGGATTGGCAATGGAACCGAAGAAACGATAGGTGATGACTATGTGCGTCTCCCTGAGGACATTGTGATCGGTCATACTGATGATGAAACCGCAGTCAATAGGCTAATCAAAGAGGTTTTCCCCTCTCTTAGTGCCAATGCTAAATTGGGAGAGTACATGAGCTCGTGTGCTATTCTTTCCACGAAGAATGACTATGTTGATGAGCTGAATTCCAAGATGATTGACATGTTTCCTGGCCAAGAGAAGGTATACCATAGCTTCGACTCTATTGAGGATGACTACTCGAACAATTACAGGATTGACTTGTGAATTCGCTCACACCAAATGGATTGCGACCACTTGTGTTGAAAGTGAAGGTCAATTGCCCGTCATTAAGCTACGGAACCTCGACCCTCACAATGGCCTCTGCAATGGAACAAGGCTAATGATTAGAGCCTTCCAAGATAATGCAATTGATGCAGAGATTGTTGATGGGCAACATGTTGGGAAGAGGGTCTTTATACCGAGGATCCCTTTGTCGCCATCGGAGGACATCTCGCTTTCCTTCAAGCTTAAGAGGAAACAATTCCCCATCCGCCTAAGTTTTGCAATGACCATTAACAAGGCGCAGGGCCAGACCATCCCAAATGTTGGCAATTATCTTCCCGAGCCGGTGTTCTCCCATGGTCAGCTGTATGTTGCCTTGTCAAGGGGTGTATCCAGGCGGACGACGCGGATTTTGGCCAAGCCGAACAAACAGATTGATAAATCAGGAAAAAGCACCAAGAATATTGTCTATAGAGATGTTTTAGAGGGATGATGCAGGTTCGTTCTTCTTTGATTGATATTTATTCAAGCTATTTTGTAGTCAACCATACTTCGTTAGCTTTTTTATTTTTTTATTTGAATCATCATTTTATTTAAATACATGTGGGCACGCCAACAAATTCTGAATTTTTTTAGATGGTTTTTGATTTACGAAATGTGTTTACAAGTCTGACATGGTTTCATGTTGTGAATTATGAAGTAGTTACCTATAAACTACGGAGATATGACCTTCCTAACTACTGATTAGCCACATACATGACTTTCCTAACTTGCTACTAATATTAATCAATTTATATTCCAAAAACAATTTGTGGGGTCAGGTATGTCTTTCACTCCTAAATAATATCAATGTTTACCTAAGAAAGAAATATGGATTCTATAGTTAATAGCTTGGTAAAACTCTTGCTAAATTACATATAAATACTACAATCTGATCCAACTTTACACTATGCTGATATGAAAGGGAAAATCCAAATTGATGTGATACGGGATTCACACTGATGTTTCATGACTTTTTGTCCCTGTAATACTGGAAACAATCCAATCGCTTGTTCAGGTGTCAAATAAGAACATATGCATATTTCCAACACTTATCTTCAGGAGTGAAACTGTTTTGCCACTGAAAAGGAGCATGTGTCATTTGTCTTCCATGTCATGTAAAAAACAAGTTTATTTCCCTTAAACTAGAGTGAAAATAGGAGTATGATATTCTATTTTTGTTAGATTGCTTGAAATTTCTTTAACATTACTTTTAATGTTAATGTCATGTACCATCATATTTATTTCCAAATTGTTGCGTGAGGTTATATTGACAGTTTATGTCATGTTCGGTTCACAAATATATATTGCCAATCCGTGCCTTTAAGTTTTGTTGGTAGATTCTGGTAGATTTTGTCATTTACAATGCATAAAATCTATTTCTACTTTTAGTGTAAACTTGACCTGTACACAGTTTGACATTTTTAGACATTGTGCTTACATGTGTTTGCTTTCGCTATATTTATTATAGATAGTGTTCTGACATATTTTATAAAGTATGTCGATAGTTGGATCATGTATCCTTGACTTGATAGACAAGTCCAAAGATTTACATTTTTCAGAGCGCATAACTGACACGCTAGATCCTAACTTTGACTGCTTGCATAACCAACATTCAGTTCAAGGAAGCTTCAGGTTGGAAATTTCTTTTACCTCTTCCATCCAACACAGACATGTTTTCCAATTATTGATTACTGATTTTACACACAAAAAAGTTCCCAATAATCTTTTCTACAATAGTCCAACATAATCAAAGGAGCCACTAAAATTAGCTTGTACCAAGGAAACCTGCAGGCATGGCCGTCGCAATAATTGATCCTCCTTCCTCGACACTTATGCCACCGCTCTCCTTCCTGCGATCCAATTTTCTCTCTATTTCATAACTCTATGATACGTGCGTTTTCACGTGCATATACTTACTAGTAAAATAAAATAATACAGCCTTAAATCCTATCTCTCCGCACTAGCCTCACAAAAACCGCAAACAGCAGGGACTAAACTGCATACCCCGAAGGATCATTGTTAGCTGACGCCGCCTCCTTTGGTCCTTCCTCTCCTCCCCTCCCCTCCGCCGCGATCGATCCCAAGAGCACGAAACCCTAGCCCACCTCACCCATCTTCTCCATGGCCAACAGCAACCTCCCCCGCCGCATCATCAAGGTAACTAACCCTTCCGTGTGCTCTCGTTCCGTCTCCCCCAGTTTTCCCGCTCCTTTCCGTGCAATTTTGGTGATTTTCGGTGGGTGTTGCTTCCTGCAGGAGACGCAGCGGCTGCTCAGCGAGCCAGGTGAGATCTGAGATGCCTCTACGCAGGAGTTGATGCTATTTTAGGAGTTTGTTTTTGCCTATTTTTGCATCTCCAGTTAGCTTCAATAGATCCTCTAATCTCTTGTTTGTTTATTTTGGTTAATTAATACTAGAGCTTCAGTTATTTCTCTAACTGTGAAGAGTCGGTCCCTACTTTGGCTGTTCCTTCAATTTGTAAAAACAATCGTTGGATGGCCTGTTGAGGATCCCGGGCACTGCCCTTGTTATGTTCTTGCAGCTCCTGGGATCAGTGCTTCACCATCAGAGGAGAACATGCGCTACTTCAATGTCATGATCCTTGGCCCAACTCAGTCGCCATATGAAGGTGTTAAATTGTCTCCTTCTGTTCTTCTGTTCTGTACTTTAGTTGCCATTGGCATTAACTACAGAGTTGGCAACGCAGTGCTCTAATTGGCTGTCAAAATGGTATATCAACTTTTGGACCCATCAACTGTACTAAGAAAATTTGTCGCAGTATGTGGATTTTTATAGTGATTTGTAGCTGTTGGACATGATCAAGGATAATTCTAGCATTAATTTTTTTAGAGCAAAATGATGCCATAATTAAGAAACAAAGCAGCCATTTTTGTTGTGTGCCACAACTAAGTGAAATAACATATATATAGTATAACCTTGCTGTGCGCACACACATGGTTTAGCACAATTCATCGGAATTTCGGTGCAATGCAAGCAGCATTTTTTTGTTTAGTTATTGAACACTCTTGTTTCTGCAAAATTCATGGAAGCATCATTTATTTCCTGAAATATAATTTTCTGGAAAATGGAGAGGGTTATATTTTCTGTTTGCATCACATAGACAGCATCATCTTCCCGAGATGTATAGCTTTCCAACTCCTGACTCCTAAATAGGCTTGCAATTAAGTCACTGTTTTTCCCCATATGTGGAAATGCTTGAATGTCCTGGATGCTCCCTGTTATCTTAGTAGCACTTCAGTTCTCAACACAAACTTCTGATAAGGTTCATTTTGTCATGTGATGGTTACTGCATCCTCTTTACCTCCACTAATGCATTCCTAGCTCCTAAGTTATTACGATTAACTCATCTTTAATGTTGGCTATTTCAAACATGTAAATGCAATATGCTCTCTTGTTAACTGTTAGTTTGGTTACTTGTCAGGAGGAGTATTCAAACTTGAGTTGTTTTTACCTGAAGAATATCCAATGGCTCCGCCAAAGGTGTTTCGTTGTTGCTTTATTTCAAGTATCTCAGTGCCACCACTTTGTCGGTTTGTAATTTTGCTGATGTTTTTTCCAAGCTTCATGTAGATGAAGTTCTTATGTGCACCCAATTCATATGGAGCCCATATGTGTAGCTAAGATTCTATCGCAGCTTAACAAATAAATGTTGGAATCATATGAATAAATGTTATCATCATATGTATCTTCTAATGATCGTGAGAGTTTGAGAAAGATGTATTCATCATCATATTTAGTGTTGAGAGGACTTAGATTTGCCTTGTTATTTTGTTAAGATTTCAGATTGAGTGGTTACATTGATTTAAGGTCTACATGAATCTATACATTTTTTGTGACTGAAGTTTTGATTTGATCACTGTAAACAGGTTCGCTTTCTCACAAAAATTTACCATCCAAACATTGACAAGGTAAGTTTGTTATATTCTGACCCCTTATATACGTTAATAAGTTACACTATTTTTCTTAATACGTACATTATACAGCTTGGGAGGATATGCCTTGATATCTTAAAGGACAAGTGGAGTCCTGCCCTTCAGATCCGAACAGTTCTTTTGAGGTGAATGTTCCTGCTTCAGTAGTATTTTTGTTGATATATGCGATGGCATTCTGTTGTACTCCGCATTTGGTGTGTTTTGTTCATAAAGAAGTCAGTACTTCTATAGAAACCATCTATCAGCTCCACTGGACTAAATAGCATTTTTAGGTTCCTGAAATAGTTTCGTGAAATTGATATTATAAATGGGACATTAGTTCTACATTAAATAGCTTTTGTAGCACTTTGCAAATGCTTCACACTAAAAAGCCAGGCATATCATATGGGATGCATACAGTCATTATGCGGAGACCCTAGAAGAAATGAAAGATTTCGATAGTTGATGACACTAAATGTACAGTACAATGGAGCTGCTGGCACTGCCACCACAACCACCAGTAAACTGGTGGCAGAACTGACATGTGTTGCTGTAACTAGAATATGCATAGGAGTGTGTGATGTGGGTCCTTCAGTACCTTACCACTGCTGGTGTTTACTTGGAAATATTTGCTGAAACATAACCAGAAAGTTCAAACGAGTTGAGCAGAACAAATAAATCTTAGCTGAACATCTCATTCCTTTCCACTTGATGTTTATTTTCAGCATTCAAGCACTCCTCAGCGCTCCAAATCCTGACGATCCGCTTGCTGACAATGTGGCAAAGCACTGGAAGGCCAACGAAACAGAAGCTGTGGAAACAGGTGATGATCTTGTCGCATTTCTAGCTGCAAAATATAGCAGATTTTTCTCAAGCGATGCCGGTTTCATATTGTGCAGCCAAAGAGTGGACCCGTGTCTACGCTAATGATGCATGAGCTCTGCATGCTATGACTGATTGCTCACTTGTCTTGGAAAGGTGAGGTGAAATCGACTATCAAGTGGTTTAAAATGGAGGTCCAACTGATGAACTAGTGAAATGTGAAGTTTCCTCCTTGCATCGCGTGTACCGAGTGTGATGTATATTATTACCCTAGTTGGGATGCGATGGACCATGTGCGTGTATATTTCGTCGTGTTGTACCGTAATAAACATCCTGAAGTTATGTGTGCCTTTTCTTGCTCTACATTAACTTCTTGGCCTTTCCTGGTTTGTTTTTATGAAGTGTTTGAGAATTTGTTGCACGTTCTGCATGTGTGTATCTTCATTTGTGAGCGAGAGAATAGTTGCGTGGTACTCCCTCCGTAAACTAATATAAAAGCGTTTACAGAGGGAGTAGTAGTTTCTAGATAGAGTTTTTTACATTGCGATACCATGGAACGGATACATGAAAGAACAAAGCCTACATGTGGTGGTTAGTAGTCTACATTTTAGCCTACATGTGGTGGTTAGTAGTCTACATTTTCCCCGAGTAATATGTAGAGCTGGGTTGGTCTCAGTGATGTAGTGGTATAGAGGGGTGGTCAGTTCCTTTGTTTTTCTGGAGGGTTGTTTTCCAGGAGCAATGCTAGAACTAACATCAGTTTCTATGTGATTCACTGTACGGGTTAATGTGGAGCAAATCAGTACTGGTATTGGCGGTTGACGTGCTGCCAGCATCGTAACGGAGTGGTAGGATGTCGGAAAACAGGCGACAATTTTTCTCGAGTACTCTTGTAACCCTGGCTCTTTGTTAGGGCATCTCCAGCCACGCCCCTCAGGCCACTTTTTTCTAGCCGGCCAAAAAACGGCCCGCGCGCTTCAGACGCCTTGAAAATCGCCGGTTTGGACCTTTTTTCCACCCAGTGGTCACAGAAACCGAACCGGCTGAGGGAGCCGTTGAACTCGGCGCTAGGGAAAAGCACGCTGGCCCACACCAAGCGGGGAAAAGTCAAGGTTTTCTTCCCCGACTCGCCTCGCACCCCCAGCGCTTTTCGGCCACCACTAGCTATATCCGGCGATAGCCTCGGCCTACTCCGATAGATAGCCATTCCCCGCCGAAAATAGCGGTAACCATTGCGGCAGCCCTCCGCGGTTGGCGTTTCCGCCGTTCCGACGCGAGGCGCGGTTTAACGGCGGGTACACGCCCACCGGCGCAAGGTGTTGGCGTTTATTTGTCTCGGCGATGGACTCGGATGAGGAGGAAGAGCTTCGCCCAGCCGAGGAGGAAGCCGCGGCCGACGTCCGGGAAGAAGAGCTTCCGATGGTGCTGCGCCGCCCCTCAAATTCTTTGGCGAAGCAATGAAAAAGCGTCGAGGTGGCTCGGCGCCGGGCGGGTGAAAGCAAAGAACCGGCATCGTCTGCAAAAGGCTCTTGCATGCTCTACTCCGACTACTTCGCCGATGCTCCACTTCATGGCGAGAGAACATTTCGGCGCCGTTATCGGATGAGCCGAAAGCTCTTCCTCAGGATTGTGAATTCCATCCGGGAGTTCGACTAACTACTTCAAGTGCAAGATGGATTGCACTGGCGCTCTTGGATTCACCTCCATCCAGAAGTGCACGGCAATGATGAGGATGCTTGCATATGGAGCTCCCGGTGATTCACTTTCGGCGACTATGGGCGCATGGCCGAGTCCACCAAAGCATAGAGTGTTTTTACAAGTTCTGCCGGGCGGTGGTGGCGGTGTTTGGGCCACAATACTTGAGAACACCCAATGCGGAAGACACCGCTTTCGGATCCTAGCCCAGAATGCAGCAAGAGGATTTCCTGGGATGCTTGGAAGCATCGACTGCATGCATTGAAAATGGAAGAACTGCCCATTTGGTTGGCAGGGGATGTACAAAGGCGCCAAAGGCGGTTGTAGTGTGGTGCTTGAGGCGGTAGCCACACACGACCTCTGGATTTGGCACTCCTTCTTTGGTATGCCAGGAACTCACAATGACATCAACGTCTTTGCAGTGCTCTCCTGTTTTGCCAAGCTCGTTGAGGGCCATTCTCCTCCGGTGAACTTCGAGATCAATGGGCACCAATACAACAAGGGGTACTATCTAGCTGACGGAATCTATCCGAGATGGTCGACATTTGTGAAGACGATCTCAAACCCTGTGGCAGGAGGCAAGAACGCTTGGTTTGCGAAGCTTCAGGAGGCTTGCAGGAAGGATGTCGAGCGAGCATTTGGTGTGCTCCAATCTCGATTCGCTGTTGTTCGGTACCCCACTCAGACCTGGTTGAAAGATCAAATGTGGGAGATCATGACTTGCTGTGTCATCTTGCACAACATGATCATCGAGAGCGAGCAAGAAGACCCAGTGTTTGACACTGAACCATACTACGTGCAGGTCCTCTAGCGAAGTTGATCACCAGCTACCGCAACTTGGACTGCCTATCTCAAGATCGTCGGAGATCCAAGACCCACAGGTGCATCATCAACTGCAGAAAGATCTGATTGAGCACCTATGGAGGCTCAAGGGGACGCCAGCGTGATGAAATACGAGTTTTATTTGTTGAACTATATAATTTGTATTGAACTATTTGTTGTTGTAGTATTTTGTTGAAGTATTTGATTTTTCTGTGATGAAATATGTGACAAGGAATAATTGTGTTGATAATTGAACGCCGAGACACGACGAAACCACGCCGAATATGGGCCTATTCTCGCCCATATGGGCCGTTTATTCGCCGAAATTGGGCTGCAAAGTGGGCCAATTTCGGCGCCTGGGGGCGACGACTAGGCGCAAAACCGCCCCCAGCGCCGAGTATATCATCGGCTCGCCCCCAGGGGGCGATTTGTATGCGTCCTGGGGGGCCAACGGCTGGAGATGCCCTTAGAGCGCGGAACTACCTTGCTTCGCCATCCTAAGTTGCCATTCCTTGTTCCTTGCCCAGTCTTGTCCATTGAGTAGCTGTGCGCCATCGTGTTGAGTGCATTATGGTTATGGTTATTAGAGCATCTCCAGCCGTTCGGTGCCCTTAGGGACATAAATAGCGCCTCCTGAGAGCTAGCCGAGGTTTTTTTGGCCGTAGGGGCGGTCGGGTTCCCAACCATGGCCCAAGTCCCCTAGACGCTTTTTTTGAATTAAACTTCGGCTTAAATTTAGACAAAAAGACAGGAATTCGGCTAATATTCGGCGGTTTTCATTCATATTTTGTGCATAATACAGAAGACAATAAAACCTAAAAAAAGTCGGTGTAGTCACCGAGGTCGTCGTTGCCCTGCATGCCGTCGTTTTTGCTGCACCCCTGACCCGCGCCTCGTCGTCGCTGTCGAAGATGACGATGCCGTCCTCGTCGCGGCCGCGGCGCCGAGCGGCGATCTCCTCGAGGGTGCGGCGCTGACACTCCATCTCCTGCCGGACGTAGTCGTCCCGCGCCCATTTGAGGCCGGTCTCCTCGTTGGTGGCGATCGCCTCGTGCTCCTTCTTCACGGCGAGGAGCCTTGACTCGGTCTTCGGCTTGACGAGGCGGGAGGAGGGAGGAGAGGCGAGACGGCCGCCCTCGTTGATGACGAGGGCGCGGCCGCGGGTGCGCCACCCGAGCGGCGTCTCCCGCGGCTCCGGCTTGACGGGGAGGAGCACCGGTGACCCGGAGGAACGGGAGCCCGATGAGGACGAGGACGCCGTCTCCATTCGCCTCGACGTCCAGGAGGTGCCGTGCTGGCGAGAAAAGGACGGGGGACCGGGGGGGGGGGGGGGCGCCGGGTACTCCAAGTGCAGCGAGTTGCCGACCTCGATGTGCTCGAGGAAAGCTTCGAGCGTGCGCCCGGGGACGCCCCACCATTGGCGCCAGCCCTCGGAGTTGTTGCGTCCGCCGGATTCAATGCCGTTCGTGGCGGTGATCTGGTCGGCGTTGCGGCGGTCAAAGTACGCCGTCCACAACGTGTTGCTGTCGGGGGCGTACATCGGCTTGTTCCGCGCGCTCTCCGGCAGCGACGACCGGATCCTCGCGATCTCGCCACGTCGTTCAGCACCGGAGGGCGGTGGCGGCATCGGGACCCCGGCGGCGGCCGAAGCCGTTGGCCGCTGCTGCGTCGCCGGGGTAGCGCTCGGCCATGGCGTTGGCGGAGAAGAGAGGGGAGAGGGCGTCGGCGGAGAGAGAGGGGAGATGGCGTCGGTGCGGAGAGGGCAAGAGGGGCGTCGTCGGCGTGAGGAGAAGGGGCTGTGGCGAGGGAGTGTGTGGCCACCGGCGAGGGAGGGACGGCTTTTATAGTGGTGGGTTGGCGGCGAGCGGGTGGCAGCCATGTGTACACGTGGCGGGAGAGGGCTGGACGCGCGTCGGCGCGCCTTCACTGCGCCGCCCGTGAGGAATCAATGGAAGGCTGGCCGGCGGCAGCATTTGCATTGATTCCTTGCGGGAAACCGAGGCGATGAAGATGATGAAGTTGCCCAGTCGCTGACTCGGCGGGTCCACCAGCCTTTCGCGCCAAAATCGTTTCCCCCAGCGCCTCCGGGCGCTCCCCAGCGTGCCGGGTTCGGCCTGAGTCCGCCGGTGCAAATTTGGCCCTAACCGGCAAAAACTGGGCTTCCGAGGACGCGATTGGGCCATATTTTTGAGCCGGGCGCTAAAAAAGGGTTTGGGCAGGGGGGGGGGGGGTACAACTATATGATGGGTGTAGAGATGTTGGCATGAACAGCGTCTTCTTCAGCAGCATGTTGTGTTGGTGTTGGGTGTCCTTGCAAAGTGTATGTGCGCGGCTGTGTTTCTTGGAGTTTTGGAGCACCCATCTTGGTCCACGCTTGATAATTGCTGGCAGGGTGGCGGACCCTCTTTCGTACTAAGATGTTAAGGGCATTTCCAGCCGCGTCCCAGGAAGGCCTCCCCAGGCGTTTTTTCCGCGCCGGCGCCGAAAAACGGGTCCAACGCCCAGAGCCCGATTTTCGCGGCTTGGGCGAAAACAGCCGGCGGACCCAACCCGAACCAGCGCTTGGGGGCGCCCGAAGCGCTGGCGAACTATTTTGGCGGCGAAAAAGCGGCGGGCCCGCTGCGTCGGCGACGGCTCTCTTCTCGCCCTTCGTCGTCCTCATCGCCTCGTTTCCCATGACGAATCAATGCCAAAGCTGCAGCGCTGCCGCGCCGTCAGCCTGCCATTGGTGCTCATAGGCGGCGCATGAAGACCGGACGACGCGTCCCTCGCCTCCCTCGCCCGCCACGCGTACACACGGTGGCACGCGCGCCTCGGCCTATATATGACGCGCCCCGGCGCACTCGGCGACTCATCACACTCTCCCGCCGTCGTCGTTTCTTCCTCTCCTTTCCTCTCTTTCGCCGTCTCCAGTTCCACCCATGGCCGAGCGCTTCCCAGGCGACGGCGCGGCGGCGAACGACTTCGGCCGCCGCCACCTCCATGAAGACGAGGCTCGCCTCCTTTACGAGGCCGAGTACCGGTCCCGCCGGACATGCGGGTGCCCGGGCGTGGAGGATCGGCCAGGCGGCGTGCGGTGCCCGATACCACCGGATGCCCGGCGTCGGAGATCGCCGCATCCGCTCGAATCTGCCAAGCGGCGAGGAAGACCACGGCGTCCCCGACAGCCCGCTCTGGAACCCTACTTCCGCCGCCGTCCGCCCGGCAGCTCGAGGCCACTAACGGCGTCGAGCCTCCGGGAGTTTCAACGCCGCCGGCCGGCGTCGGTGGTGGGGCGTGCCGGCGCCGTTGAGGCCGTTCTCGAGTACATCGAGGCGGCAACACGCCGCGCCTCAGTACCCGCTCCCCTTCTTTCTCACGCCGCCGGGAAGCTCCTCGACCCGAGGCGCATGGAGACCGGGGTCCTCCTCCTCGTCCGGCGGCTCGCCTGCCTCCGCCCGTCAGCCGGAGCGAAGCGCGCCCGGTCGGCGCACCGCAGCTCCGGCGTCGCGCATCGGCGCCAACGCCTCTCCACCGCCCGGCCGCCTCGTCCTCGTCGAGCCCAAGCGAGCCCGGCTTGCCCTCGAGTACGAGGAGATAGCCCGCGCGGCATCTCCGACGAGGGCGCCATGCGGTGGCGCGGGACGACTACCTCCGCGATGAGATGGTCGGCAGCTGGCCTCGAGGAGATCGCCCGCATAGCGTGGCGCGAGGACGAGCACGGCGTCGTGGTCCTCGACAATGACGACGACGACGACGCCCGGACCGTCAACCCGCCGCGCCAACCGTGGGGAGGATGCGCAGAGACGGCGGAGGCGTAAGCGGGCGGCGGCGGCGGCGGCGACGACGACGACGACGACGGCGGTGACTACATCGCGGTTCTACCGCCTCCTCGACATGTAGAACCGCGTATGGGCGGCCAAAGGGCGGCGAGGGAGACGGCGGGGTAGCCATGTAGTTTTTTGTAAAATATGTTTAAGTTTGAATGAACTCGCCGACGTTTGTGTTAAATTTGAGTCATTTTGCACCGTATTTACCTTTTTTTACTAAGCGTGGGCGCCGCGACTGGGGGACATCACGGCCCCAGTGCGCGGTTTAGCGCCGGTGCGCTTTCAAGGGGCGATTTTTTGCCCCTCCTGAGGGCCAACGGTTAGAGATGCCCTAAGACTTGCTAGCATGGCGACAAGTTTATGCAGTAGGTACTTCGGTAGCCAACGGTTAGAGATGCCCTAAGACTTGCTAGCATGGCGACAAGTTTATGCAGTAGGTACTTCGGTATGGAGACTTGAGCTCTTCTTTCGAGTAGGTGCTTTGGTATGGATTATTTTCGATCGTGGAGGTCTTCTTTCGAGTAGTAGGTGCTTTGGTATTGATATTTTTTTCTGATCGTGAAGGTTAATATTTACATTTTTTTCCATTCTCCATCAACGTGCATGCAAAAAACTGTGGGCGCATTGTGCGAGGATTGAACACAAATCTCGTCTGATACAATGCTGTTGGGTGAGGTTCATACACGCCAAGGAATATTTTTCATAAATATTGTTGAGGTGTTTTAAGTTAGGCAAGATCTCACGAGCACGTTGTTGTTGCTGCGTTATGGAAGCTTATTTTGCGAGAAAAAAAATTATTACTTAATGTGGATAAGGTAGATCCAGGTTTACAACGGGATAATTGACGATAACCTCACTTGTTGGCAAATCCTTGATCATATACCCCCGCCGCTGTCTCTGACATGTGGGGTTTAATTGGTCTGGAGGTTATCATCAAATCTCCCAAAGCTGACTTGACAATTTTTACCACGTGTGCGTATTGACCAAGTCTTCTTCCTTCTCCTTTTACCCTCTCAGACTAGTCACAGTGGAAGTAACTTCAGCAGTAACATCGACTCTAACTCAGCAAACTTGATTATGTGGCAATAAGTTAATAAGGAGAGAGATAGTTTCAGTAACTTAGCTAGTTACTGTAACATCACATGTCCCAATGCAATATGAATCTATAACCTAATAAATGAAGCTTTGCATGACACTACACTTATGTTACTACCCACTATGAAGGTAATAACATAGTGTAGGGATATGTGTATGTTACTAGTGTATGGTACTCTCTATTATGGCTAGTCTCACACACATTAGAACAAACACGCTGAGGGCAAGGCTTGACGCTGGCGCCGCTTCACCATCGGGAGAAGAGGAACGTGTCCGTTTGAGAGGCCATGGAGGAGAGTACCGCTGCTCGCCGCCGGCCGCTCCCTCGACACAGTCGCGGATGGCCTCGGGCCAGTGGCCGGAGCTCATCGGCGAGCAACGAGCCACGCCGTGCCACTGTTCGCCGGCGACGGCAGCAACCGGCCGCACCAGGACCACGTGCGTGCGCCTTCTAGGCCGCGGGGTGGCGGTGATGATCGCACTGAACTCACCCCGACCAGGGTCCCCGCTGCTGCGCCGCCAGCGAGCAACCCCCGCCGTGCTCCTGACACAAGCGGACTCGCAAGCCTGAGCCTGAAGCGCAAAGCAGCGGCAGCGAGCGACTAGCGCACAGCAGCATGGCCGCCATGGGCACACAACACACACACCACACCGGCACACCAAACTCCAACTAGGCAAGCACACCATGCAGTCACCCAGCGAACTCTGCCGCTTCACGCACGCTGGCCAGACAGAGCCGCTGCCATTTTCAAGCACCGGCGGCTGCGCGCGCTCTCCCAAAGCAGCTGTTGTCGGGCCTGCAACTACCGGCGCGCACCACAACTGGTAGTGCAACTACATCGAGGCCATCTCTCACGGCGGTTCTCCCTTGGCGGCCACGACCTCGCAATGACGGTACCGGGCCACGTTGGTGCGCGCTTCCGGCCGCGCACCGTGGGATGCTGAGCTCCATTCTCCCCTTCCCGAACATCTCTCTCATCTCTAGGTCGTGGGCAAGCGGCCATGGCGCGGCTTTCGGCAATGGACCGAGCGGCGGCTGCTCGCCGGCCGACCGCTCCGCTCTCCCCGTCCCAGCCCCTCCCAGTTGACGCACGCAACGAGTTTGTTGTAATGTGTATGAGAGGGGAAGAGAGGAGAAGGAAGAAGACTTGGTCAAGACGCACACGTGGCGATTTTTTGCCAGGTCAGCTCCTGAGGAGCGGGCCTAACCTGTCGGAAACACTATCAAACGCGGCAAAGCGAGCGATCAGTGCTTTCTGCAAAAAATTTACTGTAAACGCGGTGGCTTTTGCAAATAATTAGGGACCAGGTGATTTTTTGCAAACCTAGCCTCAAATGTGGTGGTTTTTTGCTTTTAACTCCATCACAGCCAAACTGGCGAGTTCATGACTAAGCCTTTCCTCTCTTGCTTTTTTTAAGAAAAAGTTTCGATCTATTCATCAATTATCAAGGTAGTACAAAGAACACTAGAAGTAAAAAAAAAATACATTCAAGTCCGTAGACCACCTAGCGATGACTACAAGAGTTGGAGCGAGCCGAAGGCGAGTCACTGTTATCGCCCCTCCCTTATCGAAGCCGGGTAAACCTTGTTGTAGTAGACAATCGAGAAGTCGTCGTGCTAAGACCCCATAGGACCAGCGCACCAGAACAATAATCGCCGTTGATGAAGAGACGTGTAGATCAGAAGAGATCAACCTGTAGAGGCACGAACACAGACAAACGAAGACCGAATCCACGTGGATCCACCGAAGACAAATGCTGGTCAAATCCCATGAGATCCGCCGAAGATAATTCTTCACACGCCCTCCGATGATGCTAGATGCACCACCAGGGCGGGGGCCAGGCGGGGAGAACCCTATTCCATCTTTAGAGAGCTGCCCTTGTCTCGCCTCTCTAAGCAGGACACAAACCCTACCAAACTAAAAAACACACACCTAAAAACAGAGCCCTCCCACCGGAGGGCCGAGATCCACCACTCCTCCATGGCCCTAAGACCACAGGATACAAGGTAGATTGGTAGCGGCTCCGGCGGGAGGCACGAGAAGCCCTAAGCGGCTGGGTGTCCTTTGGTACGAGCGAAGGGGCGTAGTTTTACTTCTCTTGCTTGATGGCCTGAACCTATATTCTTTTATTGCCATTGACAAGGCCTTTAATCTCCTGAACTAGAGACCCATCTGACCTATCCACGACCGCTTGGGAGATCATCAATGCAACTTAAGAAGTTATCTATCTCCAGTATGAGCGGCGCTGTGCTCCACTTCATCGCAAGGGCTATCCCCTCCCTGCAAGCTTCCAGTTCCCATAAGGGCATTATTGCATGTGAACAAATGCTGACATAATGTGAACACAATGGAGCCCTTGCTATCTCTAAGCAGTGTGGGCTCTCCCATTTGCTGCACTCTACGAATAAGCTCCGTCAACATCTAGCTTAAGCCACTCTTGGGTGGCGCCTCCCAGTGCTCCGACGGGTGTACCATCTCATGCCTTTTTTCCTTCCTAGAAGTGATGGGAGCAGTAGCATGGCAAGCAAGATCTTGAATCACCATTTTTTCTTTCGAGAAATCCTCCTTTTGATGTTGTTGGATACACAAAAGAGAAGTAACATAGCTGTGGAAAAAACGGTGAGAGGTTTCAGTTGAGGGAGGATCCTTATGATGCGTAATTTCATTGAGAACATGCCATGATCTCCACAACGTCATCAAGAGCACCACACGGGAGGTATTTGAGAGTGGCTCTAACACATCGAACAAGCACTTAGGCCCAGTATTGCGAAACAAGCTATTCTTTGAGAGCACCCAGTCCATCGCCATCGCACGCCAGAGGTCCACCGCACGGGGGCACCTACACATAGCATGGAAGCCATCCTCGAGCATTCCAAACCACACAATGAACAAACGTTAGTGGCCTTCATGTGACGAGACAAAATATTTTACCAAGTTGCGAGAGAGACAGTCACAAGTCGCCATGGGAAGACGCGTGCCTTTGGGGGAGCAAGGCACCCCCATATGGTCTTCCAGATGTTGCAACGACCATCTGTTGCCCTGCTCGTGGCCATGCCGACGGACGCTCGCGCTCATCCATGGCAAAGAGATACTGAACATACAGTGAGAGCCCATGCCAGGACGTCGTTGGGGGATCAAGGTGATGTCCATATGCTGGTGATAATATCAATGTTTGCCGGGAGGAAGTGCTCGCGGAGGAGATCCATCCCCCATGCCTCTTGGCTATCTAGGAGATCCGACAACGCCGAAGTCTGCAAGTGCCCTATAACATGATGGGCTTACTGAAGGAAATATTCCCTAGAGGCAATAATAAAGTTGTTATTTATATTTCCTCATATCATGATAAATGTTTATTGTTCATGCTAGAATTGTATTAATCGGAAACTTAGTACATGTGTGAATACATAGACAAACAGAGTGTCACTAGTATGCCTCTACTTGACTAGCTCGTTAATCAAAGATGGTTAAGTTTCCTAACCATAGACATGAGTTGTCATTTGATTAATGGGATCACATCATTATAGAATGATGTGATTGACATGACACATCCGTTAGCTTAGCACGATGATCATTTAGTTTGTTGCTATTGCTTTCTTCATGACTTATACATGTTTCTATGACTATGAGATTATGCAACTCCCGAACACCGGAGGAACACTTAGTGTGCTATCAAACGTCACAACGTAACTGGGTGATTATAAAGATGCTCTACATGTGTCTCCAATGGTGTTTGTTGAGTTGGCATAGATCGAGATTAGGATTTGTCACTCCGATTGTTGGAGAGGTATCTCTGGGCCCTCTCGGTAATGCACATCACTATAAGCCTTGCAAGCAATGTGATTAATGAGTTAGTTGCGGGATGATGCATTACGGAACGAGTAAAGAGGCTTGCCCGTAACGAGATTGAACTAGGTATTGAGATACCGACGATCGAATCTCGGGCAAGTAACATACCAATGACAAAGGGACCAACGTATGTTGTTATGCGGTTTGACTGATAAAGATCTTCGTAGAATATGTAGGAGCCAATATGAGCATCCAGGTTCCGCTATTGGTTATTGACCGGAGATGAGTCTCGGTCATGTCTGCATAGTTCTCGAACCCGTAGGGTCCGCACGCTTAACGTTCGATGACGATCGGTATTATGAGTTTATGTGTTTTGATGTACCGAAGGCTGCTCGGAGTCCTGGATGTGATCACGTACATGACGAGGAGTCTCAAAATGGTCGAGACATAAAGATCAATATATTGGAAGGCTATGTTTGGACACCGGAATGGTTCCGGATGAGTTTGGGCATTTTCTGGAGTACCGGGAGGTTACCGAAACCCCCCGCGGGGGCAACTTGCAGAAGAGCGCACGACCTTCATCCTTGAGAAGGCCACAACTGAGGAGGAGCAGCGGCTGGCTGCCGAGAAGCTCTTCGCGCAGGAAAGCGAGCTGGCGCGTGAAGGTCAACTGGACAGCCACGAAGAAGACCTTGCCACGCCCGAGGAGTCACTTGGCGGGCGCTTAAGGAAGCGAAGGATGCTGCCGCAGCCGCCGAGGCCGCCAAGGAAGAGTTGAAGGCGAAGGTGGCACACCGAGGCCAGCCTCAAGAAGAGCGGCGAAGAGCTTGCAGCGCTCAAGCACGGCCGAGAAGGACGCCTACACTCTTGGCGAGCTGCAGAGTTGTCTCGCTGATAGGGGCAAGGAGCTCGACGTCGCCAAGGATTCCAAGGCGGATCTTGAGCTGAAGCTGACCACTCTGACGCAGGCGTTGGACGGCGCCAGAGAGCGGGAAGTGGGCCTGCTGGAGACGATCAAGGCTAAGGAGGAGCTGCTAGCGAATGTTGTCTCCACTCAGAGCGCCTTGAGGAAGAGTGTGGAGCCTTTGGATCAAGGTCTTGTGGACACCGCTGTCGACATCCACAACGAAATGATGGAGCCGGGATGGCGGACCTTGCATACTCCTCCGACGAGCATCTCCAACCCAGCGCCAAACTCAGTTTATTCTTCAAAGGCGTGGTGGCCGGGCCTCCAACGACTCGGGAAGAGGTCCCAAAGCAGCTGGCCGAGGAATCACGCCAGATCTATGCAGGAGCCCTCGAGAAGGTGTTGATAAAGGTGGCCTTCCGCAATCCGGGCCTCAACCTTAACGGCGTCCTCAGATCCTTGCCGCCAGATGCCAATGTGGAGGAGCTCAAAGCCCTTGTCGCACCCATTGTGGACAAGGTGAACAAGATCAAGCGGATTGATGGCGACCGCGTAGACTAGGCCGCCAATTTTATCTTTCCCTTGTCGCTGCTAATCATGTTTAGAATACTTTGTTAGATCAGCGACAAGTTATTTTGTAATATACTCTATCTTAGGCGATCAATGCAACGTTATTTCCTCTACTTGATTCCTTCCTTTGTACGTTTCTGCCCTACGCATTTGGGGGACTTGTCGGTGCGGGCACCTTTGCCGTGAGCGCTGAGTGCGGAACATCAACAGCCTGCTGGCAGTGCCGCCTCCGACAAGCAACCTTGTCGCGACTAGCCGCAGCTCACTTAAGTTGTTGAGCGGACTCGAAACAAAGTAAGGGCACGACTAGCCTGCGAGTTGGTTCCTCTGCGCCGCATGTTTTCCATTCAAAGTACTCTCGTTCGAGGAAGATAACTTAAAAATTTAAAATTGATTGCTCAAACTTTGGCAACTTAGCTTTTACGTCTCTTGCTTCCGGTAAGGCTAGACTTCCTCGGCGGTGCCTGGTCCATAGTATTATCTTCTCCTTCCCCCTTGGTTAACTTGTGTGCGAGGGAGCCTTTCTTTCTTTGAGAAAAGAGAAAGAAGAGGAAATAAAGTTATGGAGCCCAGCGGCTCGATATTGCTTACCGGGTGTGGTTGCTGCACAAGGTGTTAGCCAAAACATGCAATAAAATGATGAAAGCATGAATTTGACAAGTTGCGCACAACACACGAGCTTTACTGATGCACGGGGTCTGCGCCCGGCTTTGTACAAAGGATTACATGCAACAGCGGCAAGACTTGTACAAAAAGGTGGTTGCTTAACAGGTTCCGCAACCGCTCTATGGGTAAACCTTACGAAGATGCTCAATGTTCCGGGAGTTGCTCACCGGGATGCCATCTTCGGTCTCAAAGCGGACAGCGCCAGCCTAGTGACTCGTTTCACCCGATAAGGGCCTTCCCACTTTGGCGTCAACTTGTTTGAATTCTTGGCGGACTGAGCAGCCAAGAACAAGGTCGCCTTCCTCGAGACTTCGGCACTAACTGCGGCTATGGTAGCGACGCAAAGCTTGTCGGTAGCGAGCAGCTCGCACAACGGCTCGAAGACGATCCTCCTCAAGGAGCAAAGCGCGTCATCTTGTCGCAGCTGCTCTTGCTCAAGCTCATCGTGGCGAGCACTCGAGGCGATCCGTATCACGAGTTCCGTGGGGAGAACCGCCTCTGCTCCATAGACTAGAGCAAAGGTGTATGCGGCGGTGGCTCGATTTGGCGTCGTCTGATCGACCAAAGAACCACGGCAGCTCCTCGATCCGATTTCTTCCGCACTTGTGCAGCCTGTCAAAAGTTCTGGTCTTGAGCCCGCAGCACTTCAAAGATTTGCCCTCTCGCTTGACCGCTGCTTCTCGGGTGAGCAATGTATAAAGCGGAACCTTGGCGCCAAGATCTTGGACGTCTTGCATGAAGGTGCGACCGTAGAAATTGTGTGCCGTTGTCGGTGATGATCCTGTTAGGGATTTCAAACGGCAAACAATCGACCAAGAACTTGATCGCTGTCGCTGTCACCTTCCTCATCGCTTCCACTTCCGGCCACTTTGTGAACTTGTCGATGGCGGCGTACAAGTACTCAAAGCCCCGACAGCTTCGGGGAAGGGGCCGAGGATGTCGAGCCCCGCACCGAAAAGGGCCAGGATAAAGGGATCGTCTGGAGAGCCCGAGCTGGTTGGTGTATCTGTTTGGAATGGGCCTTGCACGCTTCACACTTGGTTACTTGTGTAGTTGCATCCTGGAGGGTGTCGGCCGGAAGAAACCTTCTTGCCGGAAAGCTTTGCCGGCAAGTGCTCTTCTTGCCAATGTGGCGACCACATATGCCTCCGTGTATCTCGCCCGGCCAGCTTCTGTCCATCTTCCACAGGAATACACTTCAATTTCACACCGTTGAGTCTTCTTACATGCGATATCTTTGTCGACAAACTGGTACATACTTGACTGCCGGGCTACTCTTTCCGCTTCTTCTTGTTCTTGGGAAGTTCTCCGTCAAGGAAAAGGACAATCGGCTGCGCCCATGCTGGAGCTTGCGGCTCGACAACGAGGACTAAAGGCACATCTTCTGCTGCGGGAACATCAGCTTCTACGGCAAGAACCTGCGGCTCAGCCGGAGCTTGATGCTCCCCGGCAAGCTTGCCGGAGCAAAACTTGTCGGGAGCGTTTGCTTCAACGAAACAAACCCTGGGGCTTGTCGGAGCAGACTGCCCCTAAGCACTGTTGGTGTCGATCTAGGGGACATTCGCGCCGGCGGCTTTGGGCAGCTCTCCAAGGAAGTAGTCACCAGAGAGCAACTTCCTCTACTTGCTCTGTCCAGATTGGCGGTGTTACGGTTGGTTGAGTCGACTTGAGCACGAAAATCCCTGGTTCCACAGCAACTTAAGTGCAGCACACTTTGTGAGGCCGTCGGCAATATCATTACGAGCTCTTGGAACATGTTCCATTTGCGGGCCGTCAAAGTGCTCTTCTAGCTTCCTCACTTCATCGGCGTAGGCTTCCATCAACGGACTCGATAATCTTTGTTCACTTGGCGGACGACAAGTCGGAGTCACCCCTGACAATAAGCTTGTTGATCCCAAGGTCTACGGTGATCTTGAGACCGGCAAGCAAACCTTCATACTCTGTAGTATTGTTTGTTGCTTGCTCCTTGGGAAAGTGCATCTGGACCACGTACTTGAGGTGCTCTCCGGTGGGTGCGATAAGCAGCACGCCGGCACCGGCGCCTTGCAGCGAGAAGGCACCATCAAAGTACATCAGCCACTCTTTACTTGCTTCCTTGACGGGAATGCTGCGTCTCGATCTCTTCATCTGGCGTTGGCGTCCATTACGCTATGAATTCTGCCAATGCTCTGCTTTGGATAGTTGAAGTGCTTTCAAACTTGAGACCAAAGCTTGATAGTTCCGATGCCCACTCGACAATCACACTGTTGCCTCTGGATTACGTAGTATCCTCTTGAGCGGAAAGCGAGTGACAACTGTGATCTCATGTGCTTGGAAGTAATGGCGCAGCTTTCTCGAGGCCATGAGGAGGCCGAGCAATTTACGCACACCGTAGTACCTTGACCTAGCCCCTGCAGGAGGGAACCGACAAAGTAAATGGGCGCCGCACCATCCTTTTCTCGTGATCTGTTCATGCGTCTGCGCGGATTCGTCCTTGTCGGGACCAGAGCTTGTCGGCGAAGCCCCCTGCTTGCCGCCGGATGTGTTTGCCGTGGTAGCTGGCTCGTCATCCGCCTCCCGCTCCGCTACTAACACAGCACTAACCACTTGATTGGTCGCCGCTATATGTAGCAGCAACTTCTCTTGTGGTTTAGGTGCGACAAGTGTTGGAGTGGAGGACAGGTATCTCTTTAAGTCCTGCAGCGCAGCCTCTGCTTCGGGAGTCCATTTCATTGGACCTGCCTTTTTCAAAATCTTGAAAACGGTAGGGCGCTCAATGCACCTAGAAATAAACTCTTTGAGAGCAGCTACGCAACCGCAAGTCTTCGTGACATCCTTGACGCGCTTTGGTGCTTCAATTTGCTCAATGGCCTTGATCTTGTCGGGATTGGCTTCAATCCCTCGCCGAGATTTAAGAACCCGAGAAGCTTGCGGAAGGGACTCCAAACACGCACTTCTCGGGGTTGAGCTTGAGGTTGATCTTGCGCAGATTTGCAAAGGTCTCGTCCAAATCTTGAACCAGAGTTGCTTTGTCCTTGCTTTTGACCACTATGTCATCCATGTAGGCTTCTACATTTACGTGCATTTGCGGCTCAAAAGCGTCATGGACTACCCTTGCAAACGTTGAACCAGCATTCTTCAAACCGAAAGGCATCCGTATGAAATAAAGATGTGCCACATGGTGTAATGAATGCGGTCTTCTCCTCATTTTCTTCAGCCATGAAGATCTGATGGTATCCTGAGTATGCATCAAGAAACGAAATCAAATCACATCCAGCCGTGGAGTCAACAAACTCGTCGATGCGCGGTAAGGGAAATGGATCTTTGGGACAAGCTTTATTAACATCCGTGAAGTCAATACAAAGTCTCCATTTCCCATTTGCTTTGGCGCACACTACTGTGATTGGCCAACCACGTAGGATGGAGCACTCCTCGACAAGGCCTGCTTCCAGCTTCTTGATCTCTTCATTATGAATTCTTGGCGCTCCACCGCTTGCTTCCTGACTTTTTGCTTGACGGGCGCGCGCGAGGACAAACGGCCGGCGGTGCTCAATCACTTTCACAGGAACACGGGGATGTCGACGGTTGCCATGCAAACACGTCGACATTCGCCCGCAGGAAAGCAACGAGCGCGCCTTCCTATTTAGGGTCGAGAGAGGCACTGATGGTGAAGGTACCACCAGTGCCGTCCTCCTTGGCGGGCACCTTCTTGGTCTTTGGCGGAGCTACCATCTTCTTCTTTCACTTGCCGGTGGAGCTCGATGGTGCGTCCTCAACGGTAGCGCAGCACTCCGAAGAGGTGCGCTTGCCGGAGTGGGCATCAGAGCTCTTGCCGGACTTGGACTTTGTCTTCTTCCCCCCGGGAGCTTCAGCGGCAAGTGTTTGGCAACTGTCGCTGCCGCTGCATCCCTGTAAATCTTGTCGGCACAGATAAGGGCATCCTTCTTGTCGCCATGGACAGTGATGACACTTATCGGGCCCGGCATCTTGAGTAAGTTGTAGGCGTAGTGAGAGGCTGCCATGAACTTGGCAAGTGCGGACGGCCAAGTATTCCATTGTAAGGCAATGGGAAATCGGCAACGTCGAATGTGACCCTCTCGATCCTAAAGTTCAGCTCACGCCAAATGTTACCGCAACGTAATCTTCCCTTTCGGCTTGCTCCTTCCCGGATTGATTCCTTGGAAGGTGCCAGTCTTCGAGCTCGCTGTCAGGGATTTGAAGCTTCTGGAGCACCGCGGAGGAGATCAGGTTCAAGCCGGCCCAGCTGTCAACTAACATCTTGGTGACCTTGAGGTTGCGGATGGTTGGTGAGACCAACATCGGCAAGCACCCGACCGCAGTTATGCGGTCAGGGTGGTCCTCAATATCAAAGACGATAGGCGTCTTTGGACCACTTCGCAGGCTTGCGTGACTCTCGGATGGTTCCGCTGCATTGACCTCCGCATCCATTTCTTGAGTTGGCGGTGGGAGGTATGCAGGGAAGCACCTCCGTCAACGCAGAGGACCTCTGTGGCTTTCTGAAACTCCTGCTCATCGGCGTCGTCGTCTTCCATATCTTCGTCGTCGTCATCATCTTCATCCTTGTCGCGGTCGCGGGGAGGTCTGTCTCCTTGCCGCGGCGCCCTCCCCGGCCGGGACGTTTCTTGCTTGCTCCCCCAGCACCTTCCTGGGCCTTCTCCTTGTCGCGCCGCTCGTACTCAGCCCTCTGTTGTTCGACAAGCTGCTCGACTTTCTTGCAGCTCTGGAGGTCGTGGCCCTTGGTGCGGTGGATCTTGCAGTACTGCTTGCTGGAGCTGGCCCCGCTTGTCTGCGGCCGCCACTGTCTGGTGGTTGGCATCGGCGGCAACCTCCTTGCCGGAGCCACCAGCCTTGGCGTTCTTGTCGCCACCTCCATTGCCGGACTGCTCAACAGCTAACACTTCTCTGCCTTTCTTCTTCCTGTTGCCTCGCCGCCGGCTCTTCTTTGCCGGGGCGGCCTCCTCACTGTCAGATCCTGCTTCTGCATTCTCTCACAGAGTCTCCTCCCTTCCTCGGTAGCGTGCACACTTGTCGGCCAAGGCGTACAGCTCACTAACGTCCTTGACTTTGCACATCGCCATCTCCTCCCTCATCCTGCGGTTCCGCACGTTCTGATGAAACGCGCTGATCACCGCGACAGGGTGGACATCTGGGATGTTATAGTGCACACGGCTAAATCTCTGAATGAACTTGCGCAGGGAATCTCCTTCCTTCTGGGCGAGCAGATGAAGGTCACTCTCTTGGCCATGGGGCTTGTGGCCACCTGTGAAGGCGCCAACAAACTGATGGCACAGATCTGCCCAAGAGGATATGGAGCTGTCCGCAAGTGCATGAGCCAAGATCCGACGTTGGGCTTGAGCACGGCGGGAAGTAGTTGGCGAGGATCTTGTCGTCCGTCCCCCGCGCCTGCACCGCGATGGTGTAGATGCCGAGGAACTCCGGACGGATGCGCCCCGCCATCATACTTCTCCGGCACGTCTGGTTTGAAGTTTTTCTGGCTGGGCCACTGGACTTGCCGCAGCTCACGAGTGAACGCAGGGCAACCTACCGCGTACGGCAAGTCGCCTGGCTCCTCCGGCGCGCGCATGTCAACAGAAGGCCCAACGCGCTTGTCGGACTGACGTCGCGCTTCTCTCCGGCGCTCGATGCGAGTTCGAGCGTCCTCTTGTTGTCGTTCATGAAGAACTTGGCGCTGGTCGCGGCGAGCTCGCGGATCCGGACGACGGTGGAGTCGCTGTCGAGGTGGATCCGATGAGTCGGCGATCTTGGCCTTCGGGGCGGAGAGTGCATGGTAGTTGCACCTCCGACAGTCTCGTCGCCACCGGCTCGTGCCTTGTCGTCTCGCCGCGGCAACGACGACATTGGTTGCCGCGGAGCGTCGCCGTTGGCAAAGCCGATGAGGCTCTGGATAGTGGCCCTCCACTCGTCGACCTTGTCGGCCGTTGGAGGGTAGTCGAGGAGCAGCTAAGCTCTTGCCAGAGCTTCTGCTGGAGTAGTGGGTGGCATTGGCGAACGGTGCGAGGCGGGATATGCTCGGACTTCTAACTATGTTAGAAGGAGCGATACCCTTGACGACCGTATCTCACTCGTACCCGGCATGTTGGCGCGCATGCTGGTCTTGAGGGTCTTGATCCAACGAACATATGGCATTGTGGACGCCATGACGTTGTTGGTCCCGCGTCTCTTGAGATGGGCGCGGGGGATGCGCGGACGCCGAGGTTTGCGGGGCCTTGTCCTTGTACTTGGCAACGTCGCGAGCGCCTTCGTCGGCGCCCGTTCCTCCGCCGGCGTCTGCCCCACCACCCGTTTGCTGCGGTGAGGGTGGGTACGACGCGGACGGCTCTGCTGCCGCCGAAGCCTTCTTCTTCGGTGGCATGTTGAGGACGCTGCTCGTGTGAACGTCGGATCAGATTCACACGGCCTCGACGCCCCCTACCTGGCGCGCCAAAGATGTCGGGGAGGCTGATCGTACCCACGAACACCTATGGGGCCAGCGGACCGGGCCCCTTGTGGTTCGGAGGGGGGCGGAGATCGCACGAAGAGCGGATCGAGGCGAGGCACACGAGCAGTTTACCCAACTTCGGAGCTCTCCGGAGAGATAAAACTCCTACTGCTGCTTGTTTGATGTATTGTGTTCTTGCTAGGGAGCGATGCAAGCTACAAAACCTAGCGTGAGCGTATCTGGTCTCGAGCGAGTCGAATGAACCGAACCCTTTCTACGTTGCGCATGGGCCTCCTTTTATATGCTCAAGGGGTCTCCGACAGGTGGCAACATAGGCGAGGGTATAAATGTAAAAACAAGAGTTGGTACACCTACTCGAACAATGTACAGTGCAAAATACCTAACTCTGATGGCAAGGGACAAAAGCAATAAATGCCCGTCTGTGTCGCCCAAAGCGATTAACAGAGACCGTCAGTGCGCCACCGCCGCCACGATGTCAAGCTTGTCGGTGCCGCTTATCGCTGCTCTCCGCTGGCTGCACAACCTCTTGACACGCTGCGCATGGAATGGTCCCATGGCGACACGTTCTTTGGAAGAGTTGGAGCGGAGATGGAGAGAGGTTGCTTGCCGCGGCAAGCGCCTTGTCATGACGAATCCTTGTCGCGTCCGGAGGCTTGTCGCGCTCCGAGCCTTCCCGGCAAGCTCCTCTTGCCGGGGCCCTGTCTTCTGCATGCCTTGAATGGCCTTCCCGACAAGCTCCTCTTGCCGGGATCTTGTCTTCTTAGTCAAATATTTTGTTCTTGAATGGCTCCAAGGGAGCCACGGAGGATCTTGGCGGTGACCAGGCAAACCACACTTGTGAGGTCTTGCTGGTTAGGTCTGCAATGCACGGGATACTAGGGTACCCCTACTCTAGTACACCGACAGTGTGATCAAAGCATATGGTTTTATACAGACTTTTGGAGAAGCCTGTATTTACAAGAAAGTGAGTGGGAGCTCTGTAGCATTTCAAATATTATATGTGGATGACATATTGTTGATTGGAAATGATATAGAATTCTGGATAGCATAAAAGGATACTTGAACAAGAGTTTTTCAATGAAAGACCTCGGTGAAGGTGCTTATATATTGGGCATCAAGATCTATAGAGATAGATCAAGACGCTTAATTGGACTTTCACTAAGCACATACCTTGATAAAGTTTTGAAGAAGTTCAAAATGGATCAAGCAAAGAAAGGATTCTTGACTGTGTTACAAGGTGTGAAGTTGAGTCAGACTCAATGCCCGACCACTGCAGAAGATAGAGAGAAAATGAAAGTCATTCCCTATGCTTCAGCCATAGGTTCTATCATGTATGCAATGTTGTGTGCCAGACCTGATGTGTGCCTTGCTACTAGTTTAGCGAGGAGAATGCGAAAGTAATCCATGAGTGGATCACTGGACAGCGGTCAAGAACATCCTGAAATACCTGAAAAGGACTAAGGATATGTTTCTCGTTTATGGAGGTGACAAAGAGCTCATCGTAAATGTTTACGTCGATGCAAGCTTTGACACTGATCCAGATGACTCTAAGTCACAAACCGAATACATATTTATATTGAACGATGGAGCTGTCAGTTGGTGCAGTTCTAAGCAAAGCGTCGTGGCGGGATCTACGTGTGAAGCGGAGTACATAGCTGCTTTAGAAGCAGCAAAGGAAGGAGTCTGGATGAAGGAGTTCATATCCGATCTAGGAGTCATACCTAGTGCATCAGGTCCAATGGAAATGTTTTGTGACAATACTGGTGCAATTGCCTTGGCAAAGGAATCCAGATTTCACAAGAGAACCAAACACATCAAGAGATGATTCAATTCCATCCGCGATCAAGTCAAGGAGGGAGACATAGAGATTTGCAAGATACATACGGATCTGAATGTTGCAGACCCGTTGACTAAGCCTCTCTCACGAGCAAAACATGATCAGCACCAAGACTCTATGGGTGTTAGAATCATTACTATGTAATCTAGATTATTGACTCTAGTGCAAGTGGGAGACTGAAGGAAATATGCCCTAGAGGCAATAATAAAGTTGTTATTTATATTTCCTTATATCATGATAAATGTTTATTATTCATGCTAGAATTGTATTACCGGAAACTTAGTACATGTGTGAATACATAGACAAACAAAGGGTCACTAGTATGCCTCTACTTGACTAGCTCGTTAATCAAAGATGGTTAAGTTTCCTAACCATAGACATGAGTTGTCATTCGATTAACGGGATCACATCATTAGTTTGTTGCTATTGCTTTCTTCATGACTTATACATGTTCCTATGACTATGAGATTATGCAACTCCGAATACCGGAGGAACACTTAGTGTGCTATCAAGCGTTACAACGTTACTTGTTGATTATTAAGATGCTCTACTGGTGTCTCCAATGGTGTTTGTTGAGTTGGCATAGATCGAGATTAGGATTTGTCATTCCGATTGTCGGAGAGGTATCTCTGGGACCTCTCGGTAATGCACATCACTATAAGCCTTGCAGGCAATGTTACTAATGATTTAGTTGTGGGATGATGCATTACGAGCGAGTAAAGAGACTTGCCAATAACGAGATTGAACTAGGTATTGAGATACCGACGATCGAATCTCGGGCAAGTAACATACTGATGACAAAGGGAACAACATATGTTGTTATGCGGTTTGACCGATAAAGATCTTCGTAGAATATGTAGGATCCAATATGAGCATCCAGGTTCCGCTATTGGTTATTGACCGGAGATGAGTCTCGGTCATGTCTACATAGTTCTCAAACCCATAGGGTCCGCACGCTTAACGTTCGACGACGATCGGTATTATGAGTTTATGTGTTTTGATGTACCGAAGGTTGTTTGGAGTCCCGGATGTGATTACGGACATGACGTGGAGTCTTAAAATGGTCGAGACATAAAGATCGATATATTGGAAGGCCATGTTTGGACACCGGAATGGTTCCGGATGAGTTCGGCATTTTCGAGTACCGGAGGTCACCGAACCCCCGGGAGTCAATGGGCCTTATTGGGCCTTAGTGGAAGAGAGGAGGAGGCGTCCAGGTGGAGGGCGCGCCCCCCAAGCCCAATCCGAATTGGGGTGTGGGGCCGGCCCCCCTTTCCTTATTTTCCTCTCCCTCTTACTTCTTCTCCTACTCCAACTAGGGAAGGGGAAACCTACTCCTACTAGGAGTAGGATTCCCCTGGGCGCCATAGAGAGGGCCGGCCCTCCCTCCTCCACTCCTTTATATACGGGGAGGGCACCCCATAGACACACAAGTTGACAGTTGTCTTAGCTGCAGGCGGTGCCTCCCTCCACCGATTTCCACCCCGGTCATATCGGTGTAGTGCTTAGGCGAAGCCCTGCATCGGTAACTTCATCATCACCGTCATCACGCCGTCGTGCTGACGAAAATCTCCCTCGGCCTCAGCTGGATCAAGAGTACAAGTGACGTCACCGAGCTGAACGTGTGCAGATCGCGGAGGTGCTGTGCATTCGGTACTTGATCAATTGGATCGCGAAGACGTTCAACTACATCAACCGCGTTACTTAACGCTTCCTCTTTCGGTCTACGAGGGTACGTGAGCTCACTCTCCCGCTCGTTGCTATGCATCACCTAGATGGATCTTGCGTGTGCATAGGAAAGTTTTTGAAATTACTACGTTCCCCAACATACTGATTATGTTTCCAACTTCATTTACCTAGGTCGTGTCCACCCTAAAGAACAACAATCATCTGTGAACAACAAGTGTGACATCCCATGAGCTCTTCCCCACACCTTGGGAGGGGGAGAGTTGAAGTGCCATTTTATTCTAAGGCACAACAACTAACAAAGATGCAACATTTAGTTATCAAAGGCGTAGATTATCGTTGAAGGTTGTCCTGATTGGTGTCTCTCAAGGGATCACCTATTAAATATTCAAGTAAACATTTATTTGGTCTTGTCAACATGCAAAAAATTGTGAATCAGGAGTGAGTTATCAAATCTGATAGCAAGGTCTCTCATGTATATGCCGCTAGAGCTCAAAGCTATAATAGCGCCACTAACCTATAATGCACACACATGAAAGTGTATTTTTAGACATTTAGTCTTCGTATATCATCAGAAAAAACAGGCATGAAAAATAAACATTCCGGTGGTCAACATAACATGGAAGAATCTCTTCATAAACACATTATAGTTATTGGATATCTTGCAAAGAATGAACATAATAGCTAAAGAGTTTAGATTACAACTTTGTTTTTAGTTTATTTCTGTGATTATCAACATTAGAAAAATAATACAAGAGTATGAACATTAGTTAGCTCTTAGGTTTATCAACATAAGATATATGTACAGGAAAACTGAGTGGGTCACACACATAGAAGTGCGATGTCCACATGATAAGTACGAGGATGGATACACATACACTTATTGCAAAGTAAAATATATAACACAATAGAAGATATAATGGATTGAGATTATCACCTCCACAAACTCAATAAAAGCTATCTGAGTGGCATGGTTGTTATGAACCAAAAAACCTTACATGAGAAACCTATAATCCATTGAAACAAGGATACACATGTATTATACTTGTTTTTCTTTTGCAAAAGTTAAAAAAATTCAACACAATTATATATGATGTTTTTTTGTTGAGTTTTCTAACCGAGCCAAGATATATTTGGAAGAAGTCCTTTAGCTCGATGGCAGTGAACTACATGTGAAAATGAATCCTTGGGCTATACATACCATATGTTCAATATTAGTGCAATATACTGTCCTTGAAGACCTCTCCTTTTCATCTTCAGACTGCAATAATATTGAATTTTTTTGTTGCATGATGTATTGCCATATGAGGATCACTTAAAGTTAAAGGATGTTTATGTTGTACATACCCGAGGAAGAAACAAATGCTTGATAGACACGATTGTAGTCCTAGAAGGTGCTACCTTCAGAGGGCGAAGTCCTATAATGATCCCATCAAGATGCAACGCAAGAAATGCATCCCCTGAAAATATATAAAGGTTGGCTTTAAGTCTTCTTTACGAACTGCTCTCTGTAGTGATTTTTAATGAACATCAATATATTAGCTTGTGATATGGTGACTAACCCTGATACTGAAACTCTATGAATGCGAAGTGAAAACCAGAAGTGGGGCCTCCACAAAGATGGCAATCTACAAAAAATCGTACTAATATGGTAAATTGCTTGTTAGAAGTGGATGGAGCTTTAGTTAATTAGTAAGAAAGGTGCATGGATGATCACTGCAAAACAAGAAAAAAAGTAGGTTTCTTAATTATAAACATAAAAGGTAGGCTACAAAGGGAAAATTGTTTACCTAATGCTTGTCGATGCTTTCACAGTCGAACAATAAGCTTTCATGTCAAATAGGTAGTATACATCTGATTCTTTATAATTTCAGTCTAACATACATGAATGCTTTATTTTTATCCCAAAGCACAAGTACTTTATGAAATTAACGCACACACACACACACACACACACACACACACACACAGATATATATATATATATATATATATATATATATATATATATATATATACATAAATAATATTTTTTAAGACTTGCTAGCATGGCGACAAGTTCAAGCAGTAGGCGCCTTTAATGGAGACTCGAGCTCTTCTTTCAAGTATACTAGGTGCATTGGCATGGATTTTTTTCGATCATGGATGCTAATATTTACATTTTTTCATTTTTCATCAATCTGCATGCAGAAAATATGTGGGCACATCGTGCGAATTGAACAGAAATCTCATCTGATTCAATGTCGCTCGTGAGGTTGATACACACCAAGGATTGTTTTATTTTCATAATCATTACTTAACCTGGATCAGGTGGATCCTACAAACACAGGTTTACAACCCCATCGTGGCCTGACAGGAACCAAACTGTAGTTTTTACACTCGACAAATCCTAGTGAGATCATGACTAATGCTATTCCTCTCTTGCTTATGGTCTAAACCTATTCTTCTATCGCCGTTGACAAGGCCTTTAATCTCTTGGACTAGAGGCCCGTCCCTTGACCTATCCACGCTAGGAGATCATCAACGCAACTTCAGAGCTATCCGTCTATGAGTGGCGGTGTTCTCCACTCCATCACAAGGGCTATCCTCTTCCTGCGTGCTTCTAGTTCCCATCACTTCAGAGCTATCCGTCTCCGGTACAACATGTTAACAAGTGCCGGCATGACCTGAACACAATGGAGCCCTTGCTATCTCTGAGCAGTGTGGGCGCCCCCATTTGTCGCACTCTCCAAATAAGCTCCATCAACATTCAGCTTAAGCCATCCCTTGGGTGGCGTCTCCCAGTGCTCCGGTGGGCGTAACATCTCACGCCTTTTTTTCATGTCTAGAAGTGATGGGAGCAGAAGCATGGCAAGAAGGATCTTGAATCACCATTTTTCCCTTTGAAAAATCCTCCTTTTGATGTTGTTGGATACACAAAAGAGAAGTGACAGAGCTGTGCAAAAAATGACAGGAGATTTCAGTTGGGGACGGATCCTTATCATGCGTAATTTCATTGTGAACGTGCCATGATCTTCACAAAGTCATTAAGAGCACCATGCGGGAGGTATCTCGAGAGTGTCTCTAACACATCGAACAACCACTTAGGTCGATCGCAAAATGAGCTAATCTTTGGGAGCACCCAACCCATCTTCGCCGTGCGACAGAGGTCCACCGCACGGGGGCACCTACACATAGTATGGAAGCCATCCTCGAGCATTCCAAGCCACACAATGATTCAATGAACACACGTCAGTGGCCTTCAGGTGACGAGAAAAATTATTTTACCAAGTCGGGAGAGAGTCAGCCACACGCCGCCATGGGAAGATGCGTACCTTTGGGGGAGCAAGGCACCCCCATATGATCTTCCAGATGGCGCAATGACCATCCGAAGCCCTACTCGTGGCGCATGCCGATGGACGCTCGCGCTCGTCCATCGCGAAGCGATAGGCTGAATGTACAGTGAAGATGCCATTCTTCTCCATATCCCATGCGAGGACGTCGTTTGGGGCTCGAGGTGATGTCCAGATGCCAGTGATAATATCAACGTTCGCCGGGAGTGGCTTCTGTTCTTGGGGATAGCCATTTGAACATCCAACTTCGCAGGGCATTATTGGGTGACAAATGGACTAAGTGGATCCATTTGGTTTCTAGATTGATGTCAATTAATCTGACCCAGATGCCAGATTCATTTCAGTGGAGGTTAACCACTAATGGTGTTTCACTCTGAAGTCTATGTATGGGGATCTTATGGATTCTGGACCAAATTTTCGAAGGAACCATCTTTGGAAAACAAAAGTTCCTTCCAAGATCAAAGTTTTCATGTGGTTTTACTGAGGGAGGTAGTTCTTACCAAATATAACCTTGCCAAGCGTAACTGACATGTCAACAAAAAATGTTGTTTTTGTGATCAGGGGGAGACAATTCATCATGTATTTCTGTCATGTCCGTTTACTACATTGATCTGGCGTATGGTTCATGTTGCATAAAATTTAGCACCACCAACGAGTATTTCAGACCTGTTTCGAAACTGGTTAGGTGGCATTCATCAGAAGTTGACGGCCCAAATTTGTGTGGGAGTTTGTGACATTCATTGGGCACTATGGAATTGCCGGAATGATTTCGTCTTTAACAGATCATCTTCTCCAAATTTCTTGCAGGTTATCTACAGAGCTACAACTTCAATTCGTTTGTGGTCAACAACGTGTGGACGCCAGGTGATTATGGAGTCTAGGTGCAGCCAACTGGAAATGCTTACGTTGGATCTGTTCAACCAGTTTGGCTGGCAAGCCACTCGTAGATTAGGTGGATGAGCTATGTAATCTCAGGTTCGATCACTTGTGGTCATGTTTTTCCATTTATTTGTTTTACTTTGGAGCACTCATGACTTGAAATTATTTCGTGCTTAATAATATGGCTATGTGCATCGTGTGATGCAGAGGCTGGGATACTACCATTTTTGAAAAGATGCCTCTTGGTCATCTAGGAGATCTGATAACCGACAAAGTCTACAAGTGCTCTGCAGCATGATGGGCTTGCCGAACGACTCCCGTGGCAGCCACCTATTCCCCTAGATATGAATATTTTCAACACGCCAAACATGGCCCTTTTTAGTAGCTCAAGCCACACTGAATGTCATGCCAGGTTGCTGAAGCATTTCCTGTAAAAAGGTGTCCTCAAGGCGTCCTATCAGGTTTTAAACACTTGCAGAGAAAGACTATTAAGCTTGGTTAAAAGTCTCCACGCCTGTCGAGCAACCAATGTTTGGTTGAAAAACACTCCGAAATCTCTGACCCCAACCCGCCTTTCATTTTGTGCGCCATGATGCTACACCACAACTTCCAGTGAGTTTTCCTCTTCCCTTTCGATGTACCCCACCAAAATTCCGAACCATTCTATTGAGATTACCACATACTGGTATGGGAAGTTTGAAGATCCCGATAATATAGGTTGGAATGGCTTGTGCAACTGCTTTAATCATCATTTATTTTCATGCAAGCGAAAGAGTGTCACCCCAAGCAATGATACATTTGGTTAGTCGCACTTGGAGATTTTGGAATTCCCCTCTCTACACTCGCCCTTCTAGGGTTGGCAGGCCCAAGTATTTCTCCTCAAAAGATGTCATCTGGACTTGCAAGGCAACATGTACACTCTCCTGGTTGTGCTCCAAACAGGCCTTCCCCACTTGAACTGATTGATAAGCTGGCCGGTTCCACTCTAAGATATACTGATTATGTTTCCAACCTCATTTACCTAGGTTGTGTCCGCCATAAAGAACAACAATCATGTGTGAACAAGAAGTGTGACATCCCATGAGCTCTTCCCCAACCTTGTGGGGGAGGTGGGGGGGGGGAGGGTTGAAGTGCCCTTTTAATTCAGTTTTCATGTCAAATGGTAAAGATGTGCGACAATAGTGTTCTTGCTACAAAATTAATATAAAGTTTTGCGTTTTTGATGGTCAATCTCTTTGAGATAGCTTGTGTTTTATGTTGTGAGAGAACTTCGTTTTCTTCTATTTAGGTCATTTTGCACCATGTGCTATGCCAGTTCACCGCATTAGAAATTCAGTGAAACATGTCATAGGAACCATACCGGTTTGTGTTTTATTGTATAATATCGACAACATAGTATTGAACTAGCATTCACATTCATTGATTGCCTAAACTAGTACTGGACGAGTTGGCCTCTAGATAAAACACCTCATTCTCTAAGGCACAACTGATAGAGAGGCATCAATTAGATATCAACGCTAGTGATCAAGGTGCGGATTATCATTGAAGGTTGTCCTGATAGGTGTCTTTGAAGGGACCAACCTGTTAAATATACAAGTAAAAATTATTTGGTCTTTTCAACGTGCAAAAAATTGTGAATTAGGGGCGGCTTATCAAACCTGATAGCAAGGCCTCTCATGTATATGCCGCTGGAGCTCAAAGCAATAATGGCGCCACTAACCTGTAATGCACATAAATGCAAGTATGTTTTTAGGCATTTAGTCTTCGTATCATGAGTAAAACCCAGCATGAAAAACAAACATTCTGGTGGTCAACATAAAATGAAAAAAAAAATCTCTTGAGACACACATTATAGTTATTAGATATCTTGTAAAGAATGACACAATAGCTAGAGATTTTAGATCACAACTTTGTTTTAAGTTTATTTTTTTGATTATCAACATTAATAAATAATACAAGAGTGTGAACATTAGGTAGCTCAGAGATTTATTAACATAAGATATATGTACAGAAAATAGAGTGGGTCACACACATACAAGTGCGATGTCCACATGATAAGTACAAGGATGGATACACATATAATTATAGAAAAGTAAAATATATAACACAATAGAAGATATAACGGATTGAGATTATCACCTCCACAAACTCAATAAAAGCTATCTGAGTGGCATGGTTGTTATGACCCAAAAGCCTTACATGAGAAACCTATAATCCATTAAAACAAGGATACACATGTATTAAACTTGTTTTTCTTTTGCAAATTTTTTAAGAAATGAAAACAATTATATATGATATTTTTTGTTGAGTTTGCTAACCGAGCCAAAATATCTCTGGAAGAAGTCCTTAAGCTCGGAGGCAGTGACCTATATGTAAAGTTTGAAAGTGAAGAATTAACACTAATACACAACATGTGCAAACGAATCCTTAGGCTATACATACCATATGTTCAATATTAGTGCAATATACGGTCCTTGAAGACCTCTCCTTTTCATCTTCGGACTGCAATAATATTGAACAAATTTTTGCATGAGGTATTGCCATCTAAGAATCACTTAACATTAAAGGATGTTTATGTTGTAGATACCTGAGGAAGAAACGAATGCTTGATAGGCGCGATTGCATTCCTAGAAGGTGCTACCTTCAGAGGGTGAAGTCCTATAATGATCCCATCAAGATGTAGCGCAATTGCTGCATCCTCTGAAAATGTGTAAAGGTTGGCTTTAGGTCTTATTTACGAACTGCATTATGTAGTGATTTTGATGAACATCAATATTTGAGCATGTGGTATGGTGACTAACCCTGATGCTGAAACTCTATGAATGCAAAGCGAAAACCAGAAGTGGGGTCTCCACTTAGACGACAATCTACAACCTATTGAGAAGAGTAAACAATGTTTTAGTCACATTGTTTATGTAATGGTACATAGAACTTACATTTATTTTCCTGTGTGGTGGAGAAGGGAACTAGAAATTATTAAACTATTTATGTTAATCACATAACTGCATGAAAATAGGAAGAACATCACCCAAATATGCTCAACACATTACCTCACCACAACCAATTGATCAAGTGAAAAAGTCCAAAGTTTGATGAAAACAATTAGATGATGGCGTTAAATATGCTAATAAGATAAAATGTTGATAGCCTAAAAAAATATTGTGCTAAATAGCCACGTCCCATGCACGAGTACATTCTTATACTCCCAAAAGCAATCCAAACATCGAATGTAAAATTCTTCTATGAATCATAATTAGTCATGTTGTGTTCACACATCTCTATTTCAGCTCGCACATGCATACACTACAAAATCAAAGCATCCTTCCCGTACACCTTCACACAAACTCATCCACAATATAAGCCTAGATATAGCTAGCTAGCTACAGGCTATGAGTTCCTTATATGATTTACAACAATATTGACATAGAGAAATATGCTTCAGCAATTAAATTGCTAAACTGTACTAAGGCTTGCTCTCTGTTTTTTAAAGATATACAATACATAAACATGCAAGTAACTGCAATATATTAGCCAACAATCTGTCAAGCATGCAATTTTTTTGCTGAGAAAGTCAAGCATGTGAACTGAGCGATGGAGAGCATAATCCACTTGATCTTGTATTCTCAAAAAGAAAAAACTACATTGTAGATATAGTAATCTACATTCTCGCAGAAAAAAATAGCAATCTACAATGCATATTTTTATCATGCTTGGAAGGATGGGAGTTAGACATACGACTCCGCATATCCCAAAGAGCCCAACCAACATTTCTTCGGTGACCTGAAACAAACAAATGTCACATCCAAAAGTGACACATTACTTCAGATTTGCAAGTTACACATAAATATCGCTTTTATTGCACATGGAAATAGCATTATTTCTTACAGTGTGATCAATATCGGCAACATAAATTGTTCTTCTCACAAATTCTTTGTCGTGGATCCTTTGAACCCGGTAAGAATACCTGGCCCTTCCCTGTTGCGAGTAGTTGCTAACCCTCTGTAAAAACGTGTAGTCCATCAAATTTCCAAACAAGTATTGATAACACCGTCAAATTGGAACAATAGTATAAATAGGATGGCTCAGAAAATAAAATTGTAGCCAATGTTGAACTATGCACATAACTAAAATGACCCGAAACGTTTCATAAAGCCAAAAGAGAGAGATGTTTGAAGTGGCTAATACATACACAATATATCTCAAAGAGAAAAAGAATTGATCTGCTTTGGATCTGCCAGAAAAAAGGCAAACATGACCGGGGCTAGAACATGGAAGAAACAAGCTATAGGTCAGACTCGAGCACAATTAATAATGAAAAGTTAAGAAAATTATCATCAAGGTCTTAAACGCATCAACTATGATCTTTCCAATCAGAAGAAGCGAAGATCCGATAAACCACTTGATTCAGAAAGGAAAGCTTAAAACCCCAACAAGAAAGCTCCAGAATGAAACCAAGAATGGAAATCGAGGACGAAAGAAGTGCCGCAGGAAGGGACACAAGTAAAATTGAAAACGCCTGTAGGATATAGATATCAGATAGTATGTAGCTAGCACTTTGTCTCTTTAGCTTACTGATCTTCTCCAGGTCCTCGTTGGGACGGCATTGCCGATGTAGACGCCGGTGCAGCGGCAGGGTGGCCGACCACCGTGGGATCCTGCAAGTAGAGCCCCTGCGTCACGACGAACTCCGCGCGTCCGCCGAGAGCCCTCCTTGATCCGCTTCTCAACGCACCACCCCGGCACGAACTCCTGGCGAAGCGGGTTAAGCGCTGGCGGCGCCCACGGGCAAAGACTCCTTGGCGAGTGGGTTCAGCACGTCGGCGGCGGCGCCCATGGGCACAAACTCCTTGGCGAGCGCGTTGAGCAGCGCGGCGGCCGCCGTGACTGTCGTCTGGTCCTCCGGCGTCGCACCGCTTCCTCGCACCGCTTCCTCGCACCGCGTCCATGGATGATCGAGCCGAAGAGAAACGGTAGAGTTAGCAGTGGAAGTGGAGTGCTATCTCCGGCTTGTATTTATGCAGTACGCTCCTGCGCCGCATTATCTTAAGGATGGAGGGCAGAAGTCAACCGTAGACTGGTCGCAGAAGGGACAGCGCCGCGCGTTCCACGGCAGCTTTCCTGACGTCAATTTCCACTTTCCGGATAACGTGTTGTCACGTACAAGGGTATGGTTACCACGCTCACTGACATGCGGGCCGAAAGGGCTGTGGGGGCACAACTGCAGGAAGAATCGTCGTGGTGCGTTCAGAGAGATGTGCGAGGCTAGGCTGCGGAGGCGCGTCTGGACTCTCGACCCATGCATGCATGCACGAAATCTAGGGGCACGCAGAGCGGTTTGAGCCGGCCCGTCTGTGATGTTTGAGCGTTTTTTTTTTCGTCAAGTTTTGGAATGGTAGTACCGCCTTTCAATTTATCTGTTGTAATATCTATTTTTGCTTTGCGAAGTTAAAAAAACTATTTTTGTTTTACCAAAATGAGTTGAATCTATTATAAAAATTCACCAGAAGTACAAAACACATCATTATAAATGTTTTTTTTAAGGGAAAGCCTCTCGGTGTTTATTTCTTATCCAACAGACTTACATCTGCTATTACAAAAGGCAAAATAATACTAGGGGGATTACCATCCCAAAATACTTCAGTGTATGATTCATACACAAATTTTGCAAGATGGTGCGCTACCCGATTAGCTTCCATTCGACAGTGAGCAAAAGAAACTCCAGTGATCATCCCAGCTCGAGCAAAAATGTCTGCCGGAAATTCTCCATTATATGATGTCTTGATTTCCTCTAAGAGAAGAGTAACCGAATGATGCTACCAATTCAAGAAAATATCGTATTTCCCCTGAAAAATGGGAATATCATCACTATGTGCTTCTACTTCTCAATTAACACCGAAAGCGAAGTGACCACATATGATCAGTTCTCCATGATTGTGTCCCTACGCCAACACCATTACCTGGTGAACCACCTCCCGCAGGCGCCATATGAGCTCCAGTTATCACCGTGTAGCCGATAACATGCAACCGCCTCTTATCCATCCTTGATGCGTGTCCAAATATATCACGTCTCTATCTATGCAGCCACCCACCACCTCCATCTTGTGCCAATCAAAACCCGTGTCTCAACTCTCATTAATTCTTACTCGCCTTAGCTAGATGAGCCTTAGCTTTCCCTAACCCTAGTTACGGTCGAACGTTACGGAAGTATGGTCTTGACGTATCTAAATTTGTCGGTATGCAATTAACACTTACTCTTATCTTTTTGTTATCTATAAGACTTTCCGTAGTTATTACTTTCCACTTGTTGCCTTTAAGATTCAGTGTCTCTGTTTCATCACACACATGCTTTGATAAAAGATACACATAACCATTAAACACTTTTTAACTCTGTAAATAGTTGGAGAGACTCTTATTGTGCTATATTGATTCCCAACACGCCTTCTCTTTCCTTCTCCACAAGGAAAGACCCCAGACTTTCCTCCTCCCCATGTTGGCGCTGCTGCCGTCTGCCCCATCTCCGATGGCCTTTGGGCCATGGAGGTGTCGAGGACCTCGCCACCACTCCCTCCCGCCAGTGGGAGAGAACCCACTCTCATTCTTGTTAGGTTAGCATTTTGGTTGAGGCTGTGTGGCTGCTACAATAGCCCTTCGTAGGAATAATGTCTTCCATGTTCTGTCTCCATCCTGACGGTTCATCAATTCACATGCAAAAAATATGTGGGCACATTGTGTCGGAATTGAACAGAAATATCGTCTGATTCAATGTCATTGTGTGAGGTTCATACACAAAAAGGATTTTTTTTCATAATCATTACTTAACCTTGATCGGGTGGATCCAACAAACACAAGTTTATAACCCCTTCAGGGCCTGACCGAACCACACTGCAGTTTTTTACTTCTAGTCGACCAATCTTGCGAGATCATGACTAACCTATTCCTGTCTCGCTCGATGGTCTACACCTATTCTTCTATCGCCATTGACAAGGACTTTAATCTCCTGGACTAGAGACCCGTCCCTTAACCTATAGAAGCTAGGAGACCATCAACACAACTTCAAAGCTATCTGTCTCCAGTATGAGCAGCGGTGTGCTACACTCCATCGCAAGGGCTATCCTCTCCCTGAAAGTTTCGAGTTCCCATAAAGGCATTACTGCATGTGAACAACTGTCGGCATGACCTGAACACAATGGAGCCCTAGCTATCTCTCAGCAGTGTGGGTGACCCCATTTGCTGCACCTCTGAATAAGCTCCATCAACATTCAGCTTAAGCCATCCCTCGGGTGGCGCCTCCCAGTCTCCAACGGGCATAGCATCTCATGCCTTTTTCCTGCCTAGAAGTGATGGGAGTAGCAAAATGGCAAGTAGGATCTTGAATCACCATTTTTCCTTTTGAGGAATCCTCCTTTTGATGTTGTTGGATACACAAAAGAGAAGTAACATAACTGTGCAAAAAATGGAGGGAGGTTTCAGTTGGGGGCGGATCCTTATCATGCGCAATTTCATTGCGAACGTGCCATGCTCTCCACAACGTCACCAAGAGCACCATGCGGGAAGTATCTGAGAGTGGCTCTAACACATCGGACAACTACATAGGTCCAGTACCGCGAAACGAGCTAATCTTCGGGAGCACCCTATCCAGCGGCACCGTGTGCTAGAGGTCCTTCGCACGGGGGCACCTACACATAGCATGGAAGCCATCCTCGAGCATCCCGAACCATTCTATTGAGATTACCACACACTGGTATGGGAAGTTTGAAGAACCCATAATATAGGTTGGAATGGCTTGTGCAACTGCTTTAATCATCATTTATTTTCATGCAAGCGAAAGAGTGTCACCCCAAGCAATGATGCGTTTGGTTAGCCGCACTTGGAAATTTTGGAATTTCCCTCTCTACACTCGCCCTTCCAGCATTGGCAGGCCCAAGTATTTCTCCTCAAAAGTTTTCATCTGGACTTGCAAGGCAACATGTACACTCTCCTGGTTGTGCTCCAAACAGACCTTCCCAAACATGATGCTACACTTGGACAGATTGATAAGCTGGCCGGTTCTACTCTAAGATATATGTTTCCAACCTCATTTACCTAGGTTGTGTCTGCCACAAAGAACAACAATCATCTGTGAACAACAAGTGTGACATCCCATGAGCTCTTCCCCACACCTTGTGTGTGTGTGGGGGGGGGGGGGGGTTTAAGTGCCCTTTTTATTCTCCATCATTCAACAACGATTGTGGAGAATATCAAGTTGAGATCGGGGCTTTCATGTCAAATGGTAAACATGTGCAATAATAGTGTTCTTGCTAAAAAAATTAATATAAAGTTTTGCATTTTTTATGGTCGATCTCTTTGAGATAGCTTGTGTTTTATGTTGTGAGCAAACTTCGTTTTCTTCTATTTAGGTCATTTTGAACCATATGCTATGTCGGTTCACCGCATTAGAAATTCAGTGAAACATGTCATAGGAACTATACCGGTTTTTATTTTATTCTATAATGTCGACAACATAGTATTGAACTAGCATTTACATTCATTGATTGCCTAAACTAGTACTGGACGAGTTGGCCTCTAGATAAAATACCTCATTCTCTAAGGCACAACTGATAGAGAGGCATCAATTAGATATCAACACTAGTGATCAAGGTGCGGATTATCATTGAAGGTTGTCCTGATAGGTGTCTTTGAAGGGACCACCCTGTTAAATAAACATGTAAAAATTATTTGGTCTTTTCAACGTGCAAAAAATTGTGAATTAGGGCCGGGTTATCAAACCTGATAGCAAGGCCTCTTATGTATATGCCGCTGGAGCTCAAAGCAATAATGGCGCCACTAACCTGTAATGCACATAAATGCAAGTACGTTTTTAGGCATTTAGTCTTACAGATCATGAGTAAAACCCAGCATGAAAAACAAACATTCTGGTGGTCAACATAAAATGAAAAAAAAAATCTCTTGAGACACACATTATAGTTATTAGATATCTTGTAAAGAATGACATAATAGCTAGAGATTTAAGATCACAACTTTGTTTTAAGTTTATTTTTGTGATTATCAACATTAATAAATAATACAAGAGTGTGAACATTAGGTAGCTCGTAGATTTATTAACATAAGATATATGTACACGAAAATAGAGTGGGTCACACACATACAAGTGCGATGTCCACATGATAAGTACAAGGATGGATACACATATAATTATAGAAAAGTAAAATATATAACACAATAGAAGATATAACGGATTGAGATTATCACCTCCACAAACTCAATAAAAGCTATCTGAGTGGCATGGTTGTTATGACCCAAAAGCCTTACATGAGAAACCTATAATCCATTAAAACAAGGATACACATGTATTAAACTTGTTTTTATTTTGCAAATTTTTTAAGAAATGAAAACAATTATATATGATATTTTTGTTGAGTTTGCTAACCGAGCCAAAATATCTCTGGAAGAAGTCCTTAAGCTCGGAGGCAGTGACCTATATGTAAAGTTTGAAAGTGAAGAATTAACACTAATACACAACATGTGCAAACGAATCCTTAGGCTATACATACCATATGTTCAATATTAGTGCAATATACGGTCCTTGAAGACCTCTCCTTTTCATCTTCGGACTGCAATAATATTGAACAAATTTTTGCATGAGGTATTGCCATCTAAGAATCACTTAACATTAAAGGATGTTTATGTTGTAGATACCTGAGGAAGAAACGAATGCTTGATAGGCGCGATTGCATTCCTAGAAGGTGCTACCTTCAGAGGGTGAAGTCCTATAATGATCCCATCAAGATGTAGCGCAATTGCTGCATCCTCTGAAAATGTGTAAAGGTTGGCTTTAGGTCTTATTTACGAACTGCATTATGTAGTGATTTTTGATGAACATCAATATTTGAGCATGTGATATGGTGACTAACCCTGATGCTGAAACTCTATGAATGCAAAGCGAAAACCAGAAGTGGGGTCTCCACTAATACGACAATCTACAACCTATTGAGAAGAGTAAACAATGTTTTAGTCACATTGTTTATGTAATGGTACATAGAACTTACATTTATTTTCCTGTGTGGTGGAGAAGGGAACTAGAAATTATTAAACTATTTATGTTAATCACATAACTGCATGAAAATAGGAAGAACATCACCCAAATATGCTCAACACATTACCTCACCACAACCAATTGATGAAGTGAAAAAGTCCAAAGTTTGACGAGAACAATTAGATGATGGCGTTAAATATGCTAATAAGATAAAATGTTGATAGCCTAAAAAACTGTTGTGCTAAATAGCCACGTCCCATGCACGAGTACATTCTTATACTCCCAAAAGCAATCCAAACATCGAATGTAAAATTCTTCTATGAATCATAATTAGTCATGTTGTGTTCACACATCTCTATTTCAGCTCGCACATGCATACACTACAAAATCAAAGCACCCTTCCCGTACACCTTCACACAAACTCATCCACAATATAAGCCTAGATATAGCTAGCTTGCTACAGGCTATGAGTTCCTTATATGATTTACAACAATATTGACATAGAGAAATATGCTTCAGCAATTAAATTGCTAAACTGTACTAAGGCTTGCTCTCTGTTTTTTTCTAAGATATATAATACATAAACATGCAAATAACTGCAATATATTAGCCAACAATCTGTCAAGCATGCAATTTTTTTGCTGAGAAAGTCAAGCATGTGAACTGAGCGATGGAGAGCATAATCCACATGATCTTGTATTCTCAAAAAGAAAAAAACTACATTGTAGATATAGTAATCTACATTCTCGCAGAAAAAAAATAGCAATCTACAATGCATATTTTTATCATGTTTGGAAGGATGGGAGTTAGACATACGACTCCGCATATCCCAAAGAGCCCAGCCAACATTTCTTCGGTGACCTGAAACAAACAAATGTCACATCCAAAAGTGACACATTACTTCAGATTTGCAAGTTACACAAAAATATCGCTTTTATTGCACATGGAAATAGCATTATTTCTTACAGTGTGATCAATATCGGCAACATAAATTGTTCTTCTCACAAATTCTTTGTCGTGGATCCTTTGAACCCGGTAAGAATACCTGGCCCTTCCCTGTTGCGAGTAGTTGCTAACCCTCTGTAAAAACGTGTAGTCCATCAAATTTCCAAACAAGTATTGATAACACCGTCAAATTGGAACAACAGTATAAATAGGATGGCTCAGAAAATAAAATTGTAGCCAATGTTGAACTATGCACATAACTAAAATGACCCGAAACGTTTCATAAAGCCAAAAGAGAGAGATGTTTGAAGTGGCTAATACATACACAATATATCTCAGAGAGAAAAAGAATTGATCTGCTTTGGATCTGCGGAAAAAAGGCAAACATGACCGGGGCTAGAACATGAAAGAAACAAGCTATAGGTCAGACTCGAGCACAATTAATAATGAAAAGTTAAGAAAATTATCATCAAGGTCTTAAACGCATCAACTATGATCTTTCCAATCAGAAGAAGCGAAGATCCGATAAACCACTTGATTCAGAAAGGAAAGCTTAAAACCCCAACAAGAAAGCTCCAGAATGAAACCAAGAATGGAAATCGAGGACGAAAGAAGTGCCGCAGGAAGGGACAAAAGTAAAATTGAAAACGCCTGTAGGATATAGATATCAGATAGTATGTAGCTAGCACTTTGTCTCTTTAGCTTACTGATCTTCTCCAGGTCCTCGTTGGGACGGCATTGCCGATGTAGACGTCGGTGCCGCGCGCAGGGTGGCCGACCATCGTGGGATCCTGCAAGTAGAGCCCCTGCGTCACGACGAACTCCGGCGCGTCCGCCGAGAGCCCCCTCCTTGATCCGCTTCAACGCACCACCACGGCACGAACTCCCTGGCGAGCGGGTTAAGCGCGGTGGCGGCGCCGACAGGCAAAGACTCCTTGGCGAGTGGGTTCAGCACGTCGGCGGCGGCGCCCATGGGCACAAACTCCCTGGCGAGCGCGTTGAGCAGCGCGGCGGCCGCCGTGACTGTCGTCTGGTCCGCCGGCATCGCACCGCTTCCTCGCACCACGTCCATAGATGCTCGAGCCGAAGAGAAACAGTAGAGTTAGCACTGGAACTGGACTGGAGTGCTATCTCCGGCTTGTATTTATGCAGTACGCTCCCGCGCCGCGTGATCCAAAGGATAGAGGGCAAAAGTCAACCGTAGACTCGCTGCAGAAGGGACAGCGCCGCGCGTTCCAAGGGCAGCTTCCCTGACGTCAGTTTCCACTTGCCGGATAACGTGTTGTCACGTACCACGCTCACTGACATGCGGGGACGAAAAGGCTGTGGGGGCACCACTGCAGGAAGAATCGTTCTGGTGTGTTGAGAGAGATGTGCGAGGCTAGGCTGCGGAGGCGCGTGTGTGGACTCTCGACCCATGCATGCATGCACAAAATCTGGGGGCATGCAGAGCGGTTTGAGCCGGCCCCGTCGGTGATGTTTGAGCGTATTTTTTTTGCCAAGTTTTGAAATGGTAGTGCCATTTTATAGTTTATCTATTGTAATAACTGTTTTTCTTTTACGAAAACAATCTGGATTTATTATAAAAGTTCATCAGAAGTACAAAACACATCATTATAAATGTTGGAAATTATGCATTGTTATATCTTGATTTCATCTAAGGGAAGAGCAACCGAAGATGCTAGCTATTCAAGGAAATATGGTATTTCCCCCAAAAAAGGGGAATGTCATCATTATGTCCTTCTACTTCTCAATTAACACCGAAAGCCAAGCGACCACACATGACCATCTCTCCGATGATCGTGTCCCTATCCCAACACCCTTGCTTGGTGAACCACCTCCCTCGGCGCCATATGGCACATCTTTAGCCACCCACCATCTCCATCTTATGCCAAGAAATCCCCGTGTATACACTCTCAGTAATTCTTACTCGCGCTTAGCTAGATGAGCCCTAGTTTGCCCTAACCCTATATACAATTGACCGTTATGAAAGTGTGATCTTGACGTATCCAAATTTGTCGGTATGCGATTAACACGTTAGTTGAAGTGAACAATCACCTACTTTCCTTATCTTTTCGTTATCTATAAGACCTTTTGCGATTATTGCTTTCCAGTTGGTGCCTTTTAGATTTTGTGTCGCTGTTTCATCACACATGCTTTGAAAAAAGATACGCATAACCATTGAACACTTTTTAACATTGTAAATAGTTGGAGAGACTCCTATTGTGCTATATTAAAAATAATAATATTTACACTTACAAAGACGAAGGGGACCCCCCCCCCCCCCCCGGGGGGTTTGTGGTGTAAGGCAACTAAAGAGTGTTTACAACATATGCAAAGCTTCTAAGATACCCTATAGGAAAGTAATATCAAATATTCATTTGTCCTCTCTTTCAAGGTTGTTGAAGAAGGTCTAATACCCTCGAGGATATAATTGTTACCGTGCTTCCATAAATTAGCATTAGCTTGTTGAATTTGGCCAGGTCACGTAGCATTCATAGACCAACGGCAGTTTCCAGCTCCCATGAGGGCATTATTGCATGTGAGCAAGTGCCGGCATGACGTGAACACAATAGAGCCCTTGCTATCTCCGAGCAGTGTGGGCGCCCCCATTTTCTGCACTCTCGAATAAGCTCCATCAACATTTAGCTTAAGCCATCCCTCGGGTGGCACCTCCCAGTGCTCCTGCGGGCGTACCATCTCATGCCTTTTCCCCTGCCTAGAAGTGATGAGAGCAGCAACATGGCAAGCAGGATCTTGAATCACCATATTTTCTTTCGAGAAATACTCCTTTTGATGTTGTTGGATACACAAAAGAGAAGTAACATAGCTGTGGAGAAAACGACGGGAGGTTTCAGTTGGGGGCAGATCCTTATCATGCGTAATTTCATTGCGAATGTGACATGATCTCCATAACGTCATCAAGAGCACCACGCGGGTGGTATCTGAGAGTGGCTCTAACACATCGAACAACCACTTAGGCCCACTATTGCGAAACGAGCTAATATTTGGGAGCACCGAGTCGATCGCCACCGCCCGCCAGAGGTTCACCGCATGGGGGCACCTACACATAGCGTGGAATCCATCCTCGAGCGTTCCAAACCACACAATGAACAAATGTAAGTGACCTTCAGGTGATGAGAAAAATTATTTTACCAAGTCATGAGCGAGACAACTGTAAGACGCCATGAGAAGACGTGTCCCTTTGGGTGACCAAGGCACCCCCATATGGCCTTCCAGAGGGCGCACCATCTGCTGCCTTGCTCGTCGTGCATGCCGAGGGACGTTCACGCTCATCCATGACGTAGCGATTACTTAATGTACAATGAAGATGTTGCTCTTCTCCAGAGTACATGTGAGGACGTCGTTGGGGGCTCAAGGTGATGTCCAGATGCTGGTGATAATATCAATGTTTGCCGAGAGGAAGTGCGCGCGGAGGATATCCATCCGCCATGACTCTTGGTCATCTAGGAGATCTGACAACGACGAATTCTGCAAGTTCCCTGCAGCGTGATGGGCTTGCCAGATGACTCCTGTGGCAGCCACATATCCCTCTAGATATGAATATTTTCGCTGTTTCCAACACGCCAAACAGGGCCCTTTTTTAGTAGCTCGGGTCGTGCTGAATGTCATGCCAGGTGGCCGAAGCATTGCCTGTAAAATGGTGCCCTCAAGGCTTCCTATCAGATTTTCAACACCTGCACACAAAGGTATTAGGCTTGATGAAAAGTCTCCATGCCTGCCGAGCAACCAACGACTGAAAAACACTATGAAAATGTCTGAACCCCAACCCGCATTTCATCTCGTGTGTCATGATGCTAGACCACGACTTCCAATGAGTTTTCCAATTTCCTTTCGATGCACCCTGCCAAAATTCTGAACCGTTCTATTTAGATTACCACATACTTGCATGGAAGGTTTGAAGACCCCCATAATATAGGTCGGAATTGTTGTTGCCGCGGCCTGCCTTAGCTCTTGCTCTCTCTCTGCTTCTTGTGCTGGCTACGAACTGAAGGAGAAAGGAGAAAGAAGGAGACAACACTAGTGCACACGGTGGTAGTCTTTCCCGGCGCACGTACGCCCGCGGGCCGCACAAACGGCCAATGGATTTGCTTACCTGAGCACAAACTCAGCCACAACGCACCCGAATCAGTTTACAGCGGGAGGGATTTATACGTGCATGCATACGCAGCACCACGCCCTCCACTCTGGCCGGCACGCCCGATCCACATGCCCTCGCCTGCGCCCACGATGCGCTCGTATGCGTGCTGCACGGCCGGCTCCAACGGATCACAACTGCCTCTACTGCATGCAGCTCGTCCACGTTACGTACGCAACAAGCTGGAGATGGACTCCGATGCACGCACGCCCTACAACTCGGATCGCTACATGATCAACACACACAACGCCCGCCACCCTCCCGATCCGTCCCGCGCACACACGCACGCCCGACGCAATCGCGGTGGCTTATGCCCAACACTCACCCCCCTAAGCCACGAACTACAGCAGGTGAGTCCATCGTCGTTGATGTCGCCATGGCCGTCGCACCGCGCCGCTGTGGCCTCCGCCGTGCAGCACCCCACGTCCCACGCTCCCAGGCTCGTGTACACGACGCGCACGCACGCAGTCGCCACATCCCGAGTCCAGCGCCCCGACGCGGTCAGTTCTCCGCTGCCTTCGTCATGCCACCGTGCCGCCATGCCCTTCGCGCACACTCCCCGCATCCACGCGCTCCCGGCCGCGCTCCCACCGCGCACGTACGCGATCTGCGCAACCAGGTCCAGCGCCTCGACGCGGTCCACTCCCGCGGTCCCGACGCGCCGGACGCGTCCAGTGCGCACCCATAACACGCACCGGTCGCGCCCGGCTCGCCGCCGCGCTTATTTCCCTTGCACCGTTGCGCCGTCAACCGCAGCGCAGCGCCTCGACTGTCGTCGCGCCGAGCCGCCGCAGCCTCTGCGCCACCACGCAGGTCCTCCGCGGCCTCCTCGTCTCCGCGATCGCCGCTACTCGTTGCGCGCATGGCATCACCGTGCATGGCCGCGCATCGCAGCCGACGCGTCCATGTCCGCTGCGCTCGCCGTGGACGCTGTGGCCGCAGCCTCCATCTCCGCCGCGCTCGCGGTGCGCGGCGTGGACGCGGCCGCACGCCACGGCCGCCCCCCGAACCTATGGCTCTGTATATCAATTGTTGTTGCCGCGGCCTGCCTTAGCTCTCGCTCTCTCTCTGCTCCTTGCGCTGGCAACGAACTGAAGGAGAAAGGAGGAAGAAGGAGACAACACTAGTGCACACGGTGGTAGTCTTTCCCGGCGCACGTACGCCCGCGGGCCGCACAAACGGCCAACGGATTTGCTTACCTGAGCACAAACTCAGCCACAACGCACCCGAATCAGTTTACAGCGGGAGGGATTTATACGCGCATGCATACGCAGCACCACGCCCTCCACTCTGGCCGGCACGCCCGATCCGCATGCCCTCGCCTGCGCCCACGACGCGCACGTACGCGCGCTGCACGGCCGGCTCCAATGGATCACAACTGCCTCTACTGCATGCAGCTCGTCCATGCTACATACGCAGCAAGCTGGAGATGGACTCCGATGCACGCACGCCCTACAACTCGGATCGCTACATGATCAACACACACAACGCCTGCCACCCTCCCGATCCGTCCCGCGCGCACACACGCACGCCGACGCGATCGCGGTGGCTTATGCCCAACAGGAATAGCTTACACAACTGCTTTAATCATCTTTTCTTTTCATGCAAGCGAAGAGTGTTACCCCAAGCAATGATGCGTGTGGTTAGCCGCCCTTAGAGATTTTGGAATTTCTCTCTCAACACTCGCCCTCCCAGAGTTGGCAGGCCCAAGTCTTTCTCTCTAAAGTTGTCATCTGGACCTGCAAGGCAACATGTACACTCTCCTAGTTGTGCTCCAAAAATGCCTTCCCAAACCTGATGCTACACTTGGACGGATTGATAAGCTGGCCGGTTGCACTTTCATATGTACTGATAATGTTTCCAACCTCATTTACCTAGGTTGTGTCTGCCCTAAAGAACAACAATCATTTGTGAACACAAGTGTGACATCCAATGAGCTCTTCCCCCACACCTTGGGGGGGGGGGGTGAAGTGCCCTTTTTCTTCTCCATTATTAAGCAACAATGGTGGAGAATATAAAATCGAGATCGGGGATTTCATGTCAAATAATGGTCAACATGTGCTACAATAGTGTTCTTGCTACAAAATTAATATAAAGTTTTGCGTTTGTGATGGTCGATCTCTTTGAGAGAGGTTCCATTTTATGTTGTGAGGTAACTTTGATTTCTTCTATTTAGGTCATTTTGAACCATGTGCTATGTCCGTTCACCGCATTAGAAATTCAGTGAAACATGTCATAGGAACCACACTTTTACGTCTTCAACGTATCTATAATTTATGAAGTATTCATGCCATGTTTACAATAATTTTATATGGTTTTGGTATGATTTAAATGGAGCTAACCCGGCCTGACGTTGTTTTCAGTAGAACTACCGTGGTGCCGTTTTTTGTGCAGAAATAAAAGTTATCGAAATGGGCTAAAAATTTACGATGATTTTTTGTGGACCAAAGGAGACCCCTGAAGCATCGAGGAAGGACCAGAAGCTTCATGAGGGAGCGACGAGCCTGGGGTCCGCGCCCTCCCCCCAGGGTGCGCTGGGCAGGCTTGTTGCTCCCTCGTGGGCCCCCTTGATGTGAGACCGACGCCAAAATTTCCTATAAATACCTAAACACCCAGAAAGAACCCTAGATGAGAAGTTCCGCCACTGCAAGCCTCTGTATATATGAAAACTCAATCGGGACCCTGTCCCGACACCCTTCCAGAGGGGGAAATCATCACCGGAGGCCAATCATCCCGACGACCACCATGATGAGATGGGAGTAGTTCACCATCGGGGCTGAGGGTATGTAATAGTAGCTATGTGTTTGATCTCTCTCCCTCCCTCATGTTCTTGATTTGGCACGATCTTGATGTACTGCGAGCTTTGTTAATATAGTTGTATCATATGGTGTTTCTTCCTCTCTATCTTGTTGTGATGAATTGAGTTTTTACCTTTGAGGTTTCACTATTATTGAATTGAATACTTTTATGGATTTGAGAACACTTGATGTATTTCTTGCATATAAATACCCGTGATGACAGTGGGGTATTATATTGATTCACTTTATGTATGTTTTGGCACTCAACTCGCGGATTCCTGAGGTGACATTGGAGTAATCTATGCATAGGAGTTGACGCACATTTTCATCCTACTTTCTCCGGTAGAATTCTTTGGGCACTCTTTGAAGTTCTTTGTGTTGGATTGAATATTATGAATCTGAAGTTGTTTGATACATATCGTATAATCAACTCACGGATACTTGTGTTGACATTGGAGTATTTAGGTGACATTAGAGTTGGTTTGATAAGGACATGAGTACCTTGGATACGACCAAAATATTGCATACATGTATATTTGTGAGGTGATTTCTAATGCAAACTATGCAATAATATATTTATGTCATCCAGGACAAAAGTACTTCACAGACTTTTGTGCCATGTCTAATTGCAGGTGTATGGGACATTTGTACAATCCACATATGAAGATAAGGGAAAAGGAGAAGTTTAGGTGTTGTTCAAAACGTTCTCTCACGTCACTTTTGGGCCAAGAGAAGATAGAGTCCAAGTCTCTCACGTTTTGGATTCAGATTCAGACTGCACAGACATATCTGACTCATAACACCAAGAACTCCTTCATACGGACACCAAATTGGGTGATTCTTTTTCAAAAAAACTAACGCACACACGTATGGCATCTTGCACATCGCCCACACTCCTCCATCATCACTCATTTTGCCACATATGAACAGATAAGATCAACAGGAATCTTTTTGGTTTTCGGCTTAAAAATGTTTTATCTCCTAATTAAAAATTTGAATTAAAAATCCGTTTTCAACATTAAATCCATCTTGACGAGATCTTCAAAACTAGACCCCATGTTGATATGTTTCGACGAATTTTTTTTTGCCTAAAAGTTGCCGTGATGTTTACATTGTAGTTGCCATAGTTCTTAACCTAAAGTTGCCATGTGGCAATTTTAGTTTGTAGAGCATGGCAATTTTAGTTTTTTTATGATGCCAATTCCAGTACTTTGACCACGAAAATTATTTTTGTATGAACCATGATAAATTTAAGTGCATGTATCATGGAAATTCTAGTTTATGGTTCATGGCAAGTCTAGTTTCTTAATTCCCCGTTTTATAATATGTCAAAATTTACTTTTAAATGAAGAAGAAAATAGCTGAAACATATCATGGCAACTTCAGTGTAGACATCATGTCAATTCATATGCAATAGACATGGCAACTTTTAACCCAAAAAAATATTCGTCGAAATATATTGATATGAGACCTAGTTCCGAAGATCTCGCCGCGAGGGATTTAATGGTGAAAACGGATCTTCAATCGGATTTTTCATTCAAGAGATAAAATATTTTCAAAACTGAAAATCCAAAAAGATTCCCACATGCATGCATGCGATAACATGGCAGTCTGTGTGTTATAGGGCGTGTGGGCGGGTTTGACTTGAAGGAAATATGCCATAAGGCAATAATAATGTTGTTATTTATATTTCCTATATCATGATAAATGTTTATTATTCATGCTAGAATTGTATTAATCGGAAACTTAGCACATGTGTGAATACATAGACAAAACAGAGTGTCCCTAGTATGCCTCTACTTGACTAGCTCCTTAATCAAAGATGGTTAAGTTTCCTAATCATAGACATGTGTTGTCATTTGATGAACGGGATCACATCATTAGAGAATGATTCGATGGACAAGACCCATCTGTTAGCTTGGCATAATGATCGTTTAGTTTAGTTTTATTGCTATTGCTTTCTTCATGACTTATAAATGTTCCTCTGACTATGAGATTATGAAACTTCCGAATACCGGAGGAACACCTTGTGTGCTATCAAACGTCACAACGTAACTGGATGATTAGAAAGATGCTCTACAGGTGTCTCCGAAGGTGTTTGTTGAGTTGGCATATATCGAGATTAGAATTTGTCACTCCGTATCGTAGAGGTATCTCTGGGCCCTCTCAGTAATGCATATCACTATAAGCCTTGCAAGTAATGTGACTAATGAGTTAGTTGCGGGATGATGCATTACGGAACGAGTAAAGAGACTTGCCGGTAATAAGATTGAACTAGGTATGATGATACCAACTATCGAATCTCGGGCAAGTAACATACCAATGACAAAGGGAACAACGTATGTTGTTATGTGGTTTGACCGATAACGATCTTCGTAGAATATGTAGGAACCAATATGAGCATCCAGGTTCTGCTATTGGTTATTGACTAGAGATGTGTTTCGGTCATGTCTACATAGTTCTCGAACTCATAGGGTCCACACACTTAACGTTCGATGACGATTTGTATTATGAGTTATGTGATTTGATGACCGAATTTTGTTCGGAGTCCAGGATGAGATCACGGACATGACGAGGAGTCTTGAAATGGTCGAGAGGTAAAGATTCATATATTGGAAGGTTACATTCGGACACAAGAATGGTTTCAGATAAGTTTCGAAGTACCGGGGGTTACCGGACCCCCCCCGGAAGGTAATGGGCCAACATGGGCCTTAGTGGAGGAGAGAGGGCCGGCCATAGGAGGTGGCGCGCACCCCCCTTGCCAATCCGAATTGGACAAGGGGTGGGGGTGGCGCCCCCCCCCTTTCCCTCTCCTACTCCTTCTGCCTTTCCCGCGGCTCCTCACCAGCTTCGGGGACTACTGTCGGAGTAACGGGCCATGGGTAGCCTGGCCCGAGCCCCCGAACCTTTCAAGACATCAGGGCCGGTTGCTCCCCTCAGGACGTCAAGATAGATCTCCGCCTTCTGGCGGCCGGTTGGCCGAACGACCGACTGCCAGAAGACGGCCATGCTCAGGAAGGCGGCCCCGATACGGGCCGACTCCTAGCAGGCGGCCTCCAGAGAGGCCGACTCCTAGCAGTCAGCCCACGTCACACTCAGAGTCTGCGCCCCCATAAAGAAGACAAGGCATGATGAGGCTACAGTGCAGCCCATCACCCCTGAATCTAGGGCCGGGCATGGCGCAGTGCTCCGTACAGGCGGAGATCTCCGCCCGGCGCGGCACTGTTGCCACCCCGCCCCTGACATCACTCCTGTCAGGCGATGCCCTGCTCCCACGACCGTCTGTCGGTACGGCCCGAAGACGGCGGGCCCTACCGGTCAGCGAGAGCCCGGAAGACGGCGGGAGCCTCACCAGTCGGACCCGAGGGAGGCCGGCTCCCAGCAGGCGGCCCGTTCCTTCCTCGGGGCCCATTCGCCATTAACCAGATAAGACCGGGAGTGGCTGAAGTGATCCCCCACTAGGCGGCGGGACTGTAGCCATGCTCCCCTGACCAAGCCTGCGTCATTAGCATCACGGCTATAGTGACCAGCAGCCGGCAAGATCGCGAGCGACGGGAGCGGCCTGTCGGCTCCGTACTGGACCAGCCGGCGGGACCCACCAAGCGGCGGGCCCCAACAGCCAGCGGAGAAGCCGGCAGCCAGAGAGACTGACGGCTGGGTCCTGCACCCGACCAGATTACCATTGTACCCTTGGGTGTAGGCCTATATAAACCCCTCAGGGCACCCATGCAAAGGGTTCCAACCTGTTAGAATTAGACCAGCACCTAGGGGAAGAGGAGAGCTAGCCTTGCCTTCTTCTACCTCTAGCATACAGCTCGAGGAGCACCATTGTACTCACTAGTGCCTTAGTGATCATGCGGAGACCCCAGAGAGCAGGACTAGGGGTGTTATCTCCTAGGAGAGCCCCAAACCTGGGTAAAGTACGCCGACGTTCGTGTCTACGCCTCATGCCGCTTCCAGGCACCGGCGACGTTCTACTCGCTCCCACCATGATAAGACGTCCCTTGGCATATGTCGCACCCAACCCCCGACAAAAGCGCATGAAGAAACTCCATATTGATGGACTTTTGGAATCACTTGATTATGAATCACTTGGTACTCGCGACCATGCCTCATGGGCAAGATGACTAAAACTATGTTCTTCGCAACAATGGAGCGAGCAACAGATTTGTTGGAAATAATACATACTGATGTATGCGGTCCGATGAATATTGAGGCTTGCGGCGGATATCATTATTTTCTGACCTTCACAGATGATTTAAGCAGATATGGGTATATCTACTTGATGAAACATAAGTCTGAAACATTTGAAAAGTTCAAAGAATTTCAGAGTGAAGTGGAAAATCATCGTAACAAGAAAATAAAGTTTCTGCGATCTGATCATGGAGGAGAATATTTGAGTTACGAGTTTGGTCTTCATTTGAAACAATGCGGAATATTTCCGCAACTCACGCCACCCGGAACACCACAGCGTAATGGCGTGTCTGAACGTCGTAACCGCACTTTATTAGATATGGTGCGATCTATGATGTCTCTTACTGATTTACCGCTATCGTTTTGGGGTTATGCTTTAGAGACAGCTGCATTCACGTTAAATAGGGCACTATCTAAATCCGTTGAGACGACACCTTATGAACTGTGGTTTGGCAAGAATCCCAAGTTGTCGTTTCTTAAAGTTTGGGTCTGCGATGTTTATGTGAAAAAGCTTCAAGCTGATAAGCTCGAACCCAAATCGGAGAAATGTGTCTTCATAGGATACCCAAAAAAGACTGTTGGGTACACCTTCTATCACAGATCCAAAGGCAAGATATTCGTTGCTAAGAATGGATCCTTTCTAGAGAAGGAGTTTCTCTCGAAAGAAGTGAGTGGGAGGAAAGTAGGACTTGATGAGGTAACTATACCTGCTCCCTTATTGGAAAGTGGTTCATCACAGAAATCAGTTTCTGTGACTCCTACACCTCGTAGGTCAAGTTACTACCGAACCTCGTAGGTCAACCAGAGTAAGATCCGCACCGGAGTGGTACGGTAATCCTATTCTGGAGGTCATGTTACTTGACCATGACGAACCTACGAACTATGAGGAAGCGATGATGAGCCCAGATTCCGCAAAATGGCTCGAGGCCATGAAATCTGAAGTGGGATCCATGTATGAGAACAAACTGTGGACTTTGGTTGACTTGCCCGATGATCGACAAGCAATAGAGAATAAATGGATCTTCAAGAAGAAGACTAACGCTGACGGTAATGTTACTGTCTACAAAGCTCGACTTGTTGCGAAAGGTTTTTGACATGTTCAAGGAGTTGACTACGATGAGACCTCCTCACCCGTAGCGATGCTTAAGTCCGTCCGAATCATGTTAGCAATTGCCGCATTTTATGATTATGAAATTTGGCAAATGGATGTAAAAACTGCATTCCTGAATGGATTTCTGGAAGAAGAGTTGTATATGATGCAACCAGAAGGTTTTATCGATCCAAAGGATGCTAACAAAGTGTGCAAGCTCCAATGATCCATTTATGGACTGGTGCAAGCGGAGTTGGAATAAACGTTTTGATAGTGTGATCAAAGCATATGGTTTTATACAGACTTTTGGAGAAGCCTGTATTTACAAGAAAGTGAGTGGGAGCTCTGTAGCATTTCAAATATTATATGTGGATGACATATTGTTGATTGGAAATGATATAGAATTCTGGATAGCATAAAAGGATACTTGAACAAGAGTTTTTAATTGAAAGACCTCGGTGAAGGTGCTTATATATTGGGCATCAAGATCTATAGAGATAGATCAAGACGCTTAATTGGACTTTCACTAAGCACATACCTTGATAAAGTTTTGAAGAAGTTCAAAATGGATCAAGCAAAGAAAGGATTCTTGCCTGTGTTACAAGGTGTGAAGTTGAGTCAGACTCAATGCCCGACCACTGCAGAAGATAGAGAGAAAATGAAAGTCATTCCCTATGCTTCAGCCATAGGTTCTATCATGTATGCAATGTTGTGTGCCAGACCTGATGTGTGCCTTGCTATTAGTTTAGCAGGGAGGTACGAAAGTAATCCAGGAGTGGATCACTGGACAACGGTCAAGAACATCCTGAAATACCTGAAAAGGACTAAGGATATGTTTCTCGTTTATGGAGGTGACAAAGAGCTCGTCGTAAATGTTTACGTCGATGCAAGCTTTGACACTGATCCGGATGACTCTAAGTCACAAACCGAATACATATTTATATTGAACGATGGAGCTGTCAGTTGGTGCAGTTCTAAGCAAAGCGTCATGGTGGGATCTACGTGTGAAGCGGAGTACATAGCTGCTTCAGAAGCAGCAAAGGAAGGAGTCTGGATGAAGGATTTCATATCCGATCTAGGAGTCATACCTAGTGCATCAGGTCCAATGGAAATGTTTTGTGACAATACTGGTGCAATTGCCTTGGCAAAGGAATCCAGATTTCACAAGAGAACCAAACACATCAAGAGACGCTTCAATTCCATCCGCGATCAAGTCAAGGAGGGAGACATAGAGATTTGCAAGATACATACGGATCTGAATATTGCAGACCCGTTGACTAAGCCTCTCTCACGAGCAAAACATGATCAGCACCAAGACTCTATGGGTGTTAGAATCATTACTATGTAATCTAGATTATTGACTCTAGTGCAAGTGGGAGACTGAAGGAAATATGCCCTAGAGGCAATAATAAAGTTGTTATTTATATTTCCTTATATCATGATAAATGTTTATTATTCATGCTAGAATTGTATTAACCGGAAACTTAGTACATGTGTGAATACATAGACAAACAAAGGGTCACTAGTATGCCTCTACTTGACTAGCTCGTTAATCAAAGATGGTTAAGTTTCCTAACCATAGACATGAGTTGTCATTCGATTAACGGGATCACATCATTAGTTTGTTGCTATTGCTTTCTTCATGACTTATACATGTTCCTATGACTATGAGATTATGCAACTCCCGAATACCGGAGGAACACTTAGTGTGCTATCAAACGTTACAACGTAACTTGATGATTATAAAGATGCTCTACAGGTGTCTCCAATGGTGTTTGTTGAGTTGGCATAGATCGAGATTAGGATTTGTCATTCCGATTGTCGGAGAGGTATCTCTGGGACCTCTCGGTAATGCACATCACTATAAGCCTTGCAGGCAATGTTACTAATGATTTAGTTGTGGGATGATGCATTACAGAATGAGTAAAGAGACTTGCCAATAACGAGATTGAACTAGGTATTGAGATACCGACGATCGAATCTCGGGCAAGTAACATACTGATGACAAAGGGAACAACATATGTTGTTATGCGGTTTGACCGATAAAGATCTTCAGAGAATATGTAGGATCCAATATGAGCATCCGTGTTCCGCTATTGGTTATTGACGGAGATGAGTCTCGGTCATCTCTACATAGTTCTCAAACCCATAGGGTCCGTGACGCTTAACGCTCGACGACGATCGGTATTATGAGTTTATGTGTTTTGATGTACCGAAGGTTGTTTGGAGTCCCGGATGTGATTACGGACATGACGTGGAGTCTTAAAATGGTCGAGACATAAAGATCGATATATTGGAAGGCCATGTTTGGACACCGGAATGGTTCCGGATGAGTTCGGGCATTTTCCGGAGTACCGGGAGGTTACTGGAACCCCCCGGGGAGTCAATGGGCCTTATTGGGCCTTAGTGGAAGAGCGGAGGAGGCGTCCAGGTGGAGGGCGCGCCCCCAAGCCCAATACGAATTGGGGTGTGGGGCCGGCCCCCCTTTCCTTATTTTCCCTCTCCCTCTTACTTCTTCTCCTACTCCAACTAGGGAAGGGGGGAAACCTACTCCTACTAGGAGTAGGATTCCCCCTTGGGGCGCGCCATAGAGAGGGCCGGCCCTCCCCTCCTCCACTCCTTTATATACGGGGGAGGGGCACCCCATAGACACACAAGTTGACAGTTGTCTTAGCCGTGTGCGGTGCCTCCCTCCACCGATTTCCACCCCGGTCATATCGGTGTAGTGCTTAGGCGAAGCCCTGCATCGGTAACTTCATCATCACCGTCATCACGCCGTCGTGCTGACGAAAATCTCCCTCGGCCTCAGCTGGATCAAGAGTACAAGGGACGTCACCGAGCTGAACGTGTGCAGATCGCGGAGCTGCTGCGCATTCGGTACTTGATCAATTGGGTCGCGAAGACGTTCAACTACATCAACCGCGTTACTTAACGCTTCCTCTTTCGGTCTACGAGGGTACGTGAGCTCACTCTCCCGCTCGTTGCTATGCATCACCTAGATGGATCTTGCGTGTGCATAGGAAAGTTTTTGAAATTACTACGTTCCCCAACATACTGATTATGTTTCCAACTTCATTTACCTAGGTCGTGTCCACCCTAAAGAACAACAATCATCTGTGAACAACAAGTGTGACATCCCATGAGCTCTTCCCCACACCTTGGGGAGGGGGGAGAGTTGAAGTGCCATTTTTATTCTAAGGCACAACAACTAACAAAGATGCAACATTTAGTTATCAAGGCGTAGATTATCGTTGAAGGTTGTCCTGATTGGTGTCTCTCAAGGGATCACCTATTAAATATTCAAGTAAACATTTATTTGGTCTTGTCAACATGCAAAAAATTGTGAATCAGGAGTGAGTTATCAAATCTGATAGCAAGGTCTCTCATGTATATGCCGCTAGAGCTCAAAGCTACAATAGCGCCACTAACCTATAATGCACACACATGAAAGTGTATTTTTAGACATTTAGTCTTCGTATATCATCAGAAAAAACAGGCATGACAAATAAACATTCCGGTGGTCAACATAACATGGAAGAATCTCTTCATAAACACATTATAGTTATTGGATATCTTGCAAAGAATGAACATAATAGCTAAAGAGTTTAGATTACAACTTTGTTTTTAGTTTATTTCTGTGATTATCAACATTAGAAAAATAATACAAGAGTATGAACATTAGTTAGCTCTTAGGTTTATCTACATAAGATATATGTACAGGAAAACTGAGTGGGTCACACACATAGAAGTGCGATGTCCACATGATAAGTACGAGGATGGATACACATACACTTATTGCAAAGTAAAATATATAACACAATAGAAGATATAATGGATTGAGATTATCACCTCCACAAACTCAATAAAAGCTATCTGAGTGGCATGGTTGTTATGAACCAAAAAGCCTTACATGAGAAACCTATAATCCATTGAAACAAGGATACACATGTATTATACTTGCTTTTCTTTTGCAAAAGTTAAAATTTTTGAACACAATTATATATGATGTTTTTTTGTTGAGTTTTCTAACCGAGCCAAGATATATTTGGAAGAAGTCCTTTAGCTCGATGGCAGTGAACTACATGTGAAAATGAATCCTTAGGCTATACATACCATATGTTCAATATTAGTGCAATATACTGTCCTTGAAGACCTCTCCTTTTCATCTTCAGACTGCAATAATATTGAATTTTGTTGTTGCATGATGTATTGCCATATGAGGATCACTTAAAGTTAAAGGATGTTTATGTTGTACATACCCGAGGAAGAAACAAATGCTTGATAGACACGATTGTAGTCCTAGAAGGTGCTACCTTCAGAGGGCGAAGTCCTATAATGATCCCATCAAGATGCAACGCAAGAAATGCATCCCCTGAAAATATATAAAGGTTGGCTTTAAGTCTTCTTTACGAACTGCTCTCTGTAGTGATTTTTAATGAACATCAATATATTAGCTTGTGATATGGTGACTAACCCTGATACTGAAACTCTATGAATGCGAAGTGAAAACCAGAAGTGGGGCCTCCACAAAGATGGCAATCTACAAAAATCGTACTAATATGGTAAATTGCTTGTTAGAAGTGGATGGAGCTTTAGTTAATTAGTAAGAAAGGTGCATGGATGATCACTGCAAAACAAGAAAAAAAGTAGGTTTCTTAATTATAAACATAAAAGGTAGGCTACAAAGGGAAAATTGTTTACCTAATGCTTGTCGATGCTCTCACAATGAACAATAAGCTTTCATGTCAAATAGGTAGTATACATCTGATTCTTTATAATTTCAGTCTAACATACATGAATGCTTTATTTTTTATCCCAAAGCACAAGTACTTTATGAAATTAATGCAACACACACACACACACACACACACACACACACATATATATATATATATATAATATTTTTTAAGACTTGCTAGCATGGCGACAAGTTCAAGCAGTAGGCGCTTCAGAATGGAGACTCGAGCTCTTCTTTCAAGTATACTAGGTGCATTGGCATGGATTTTTTTCGATCATGGATGCTAATATTTACATTTTTTCATTTTTCATCAATCTGCATGCAGAAAATATGTGGGCACATCGTGCTGAATTGAACAGAAATCTCATCTGATTCAATGTCGTTCTGTGAGGTTGATACACACCAAGGATTGTTTTATTTTCATAATCATTACTTAACCTGGATCAGGTGGATCCTACAAACACAGGTTTACAACCCCATCAGGGCCTGACAGGAACCAAACTGTAGTTTTTACACTCGACAAATCCTAGTGAGATCATGACTAATGCTATTCCTCTCTTGCTTATGGTCTAAACCTATTCTTCTATCGCCGTTGACAAGGCCTTTAATCTCTTGGACTAGAGGCCTGTCCCTTGACCTATCCACGCTAGGAGATCATCAACGCAACTTCAGAGCTATCCGTCTATGAGTGGCGGTGTTCTCCACTCCATCACAAGGGCTATCCTCTTCCTGCGTGCTTCTAGTTCCCATCACTTCAGAGCTATCCGTCTCCGGTACAACATGTTAACAAGTGCCTGCATGACCTGAACACAATGGAGCCCTTGCCATCTCTGAGCAGTGTGGGCGCCCCCATTTGTCGCACTCTCCAAATAAGCTCCATCAACATTCAGCTTAAGCCATCCCTTGGGTGGCGCCTCCCAGTGCTCCGGTGGGCATAACATCTCAAGCCTTTTTTTCATGTCTAGAAGTGATGGGAGCAGAAGCATGGCAAGAAGGATCTTGAATCACCATTTTTCCCTTTGAAAAATCCTCCTTTTGATGTTGTTGGATACACAAAAGAGAAGTGACAGAGCTGTGCAAAAAATGACAGGAGATTTCAGTTGGGGACGGATCCTTATCATGCGTAATTTCATTGTGAACGTGCCATGATCTTCACAAAGTCATTAAGAGCACCATGCGGGAGGTATCTGAGAGTGTCTCTAACACATCGAACAACCACTTAGGTCCAGTACTGCAAAATGAGCTAATCTTTGGGAGCACCCAGCCCATCTTCGCCGTGCGACAGAGGTCCACCGCACGGGGGCACCTACACATAGTATGGAAGCCATCCTCGAGCATTCCAAGCCATACAATGATTCAATGAACACACGTCAGTGGCCTTCAGGTGACGAGAAAAATTATTTTACCAAGTCGGGAGAGAGTCAGCCACACGCCGCCATGGGAAGATGCGTACCTTTGGGGGAGCAAGGCACCCCCATATGATCTTCCAGATGGCGCAATGACCATCCGAAGCCCTACTCGTGGCGCATGCCGATGGACGCTCGCGCTCGTCCATCGCGAAGCGATAGGCTGAATGTACAGTGAAGATGCCATTCTTCTCCATATTCCATGCGAGGACGTCGTTTGGGGCTCGAGGTGATGTCCAGATGCCAGTGATAATATCAACGTTCGCCGGGAGTGGCTTCTGTTCTTGGGGATAGCCATTTGAACATCCAACTTCGCAGGGCATTATTGGGTGACAAATGGACTAAGTGGATCCATTTGGTTTCTAGATTGATGTCAATTAATCTGACCCAGATGCCAGATTCATTTCAAAGGAGGTTAACCACTAATGGTGTTTCACCGTGAAGTCTATGTATGGGGATCTTATGGATTACGGACCAAATTTTCGAAGGAACCATCTTTGGAAAACAGAAGTTCCTTCCAAGATCAAAGTTTTCATGTGGTTTTACTGAGGGAGGTAGTTCTTACCAAATATAACCTTGCCAAGCGTAACTGACATGTCAACAAAAAATGTTGTTTTTGTGATCAGGGGGAGACAATTCATCATGTATTTCTGTCATGTCCGTTTACTACATTGATCTGGCGTATGGTTCATGTTGCGTAAAATTTATCACCACCAACGAGTATTTCAGACCTGTTCCGAAACTGGTTAGGTGGCATTCATCAGAAGTTGAAGCCCCAAATTCGTGTGGGAGTTTGTGACATTCATTGGGCACTATGGAATTGCCGAAATGATTTCGTCTTTAACAGATCATCTTCTCCAAATTTCTTGCAGGTTATCTACAGAGCTACAACTTCAATTCGTTTGTGGTCAACAACGTGTGGACGCGCGGGTGATTATGGAGTCTAGGTGCAGCCAACTGGAAATGCTTACGTTGGATCTGTTCAACCAGTTTGGCTGGCAAGCCACTCGTAGATTAGGTGGATGAGCTATGTAATCTCAGGTTCGATCACTTGTGGTCATGTTTTTCCATTTATTTGTTTTACTTTGGAGCACTCATGACTTGAAATTATTTCGTGCTTAATAATATGGCTATGTGCATCGTGTGATGCAGAGGCTGGGATACTACCATTTTTGAAAAGATGCCTCTTGGTCATCTAGGAGATCTGATAACCGGCGAAGTCTACAAGTACCCTGCAGCATGATGGGCTTGCCAAAAGACTCCCGTGGCAGCCACCTATTCCCCTAGATATGAATATTTTCAACACGCCAAACATGGCCCTTTTTAGTAGCTCAAGCCACACTGAATATCATGCCAAAGTTGTCAAGCATTTCTGTAAAAAGGTATCCTCAAGGCGTCCTATCAGGTTTTAAACACTTGCAGAGAAAGACTATTAAGCTTGGTTGAAAGTCTCCACGCCTGTCGAGCAACCAATGTTTGGTTGAAAAACACTCCGAAATCTCTGAACCCCAACCCGCCTTTCATTTTGTGCGCCATGATGCTACACCACAACTTCCAGTGAGTTTTCCTCTTCCCTTTCGATGCACCCCACCAAAATTCCGAACCATTCTATTCAGATTACCACATACTGGTATGGGAGTTTGAAGAACCCGATAATATAGGTTGGAATGGCTTGTGCAACTACTTTAATCATCATTTATTTTCATGCAAGCGAAAGAGTGTCACCCCAAGCAATGATACATTTGGTTAGTCGCACTTGGAGATTTTGGAATTTCCCTCTCTACACTCGCCCTTCTAGGGTTGGCAGGCCCAAGTATTTCTCCTCAAAAGATGTCATCTGGACTTGCAAGGCAACATGTACACTCTCCTGGTTGTGCTCCAAACAGGCCTTCCCACTTGAACTGATTGATAAGCTGGCCGGTTCCACTCTAAGATATACTGATTATGTTTCCAACCTCATTTACCTAGGTTGTGTCCGCCATAAAGAACAGCAATCATGTGTGAACAAGAAGTGTGACATCCCATGAGCTCTTCCCCAACCTTGCGGGGGAGGTGGGGGGGAGGGTTGAAGTGCCCTTTTAATTCGGTTTTCATGTGAAATGGTAAAGATGTGCGACAATAGTGTTCTTGCTACAAAATTAATATAAAGTTTTGCGTTTTTGATGGTCAATCTCTTTGAGATAGCTTGTGTTTTATGTTGTGAGAGAACTTCGTTCTCTTCTACTTAGGTCATTTTGCATCATGTGCTATGCCAGTTCACCGCATTAGAAATTCAGTGAAACATGTCATAGGAACCATACCGGTTTGTGTTTTATTGTATAATATCGACAACATAGTATTGAACTAGCATTCACATTCATTGATTGCCTAAACTAGTACTGGGCGAGTTGGCCTCTAGATAAAACACCTCATTCTCTAAGGCACAACCGATAGAGAGGCATCAATTAGATATCAACGCTAGTGATCAAGGTGCGGATTATCATTGAAGGTTGTCCTGATAGGTGTCTTTGAAGGGACCAACCTGTTAAATATACAAGTAAAAATTATTTGGTCTTTTCAACGTGCAAAAAATTGTGAATTAGGGGCGGCTTATCAAACCTGATAGCAAGGCCTCTCATGTATATGCCGCTGGAGCTCAAAGCAATAATGGCGCCACTAACCTGTAATGCACATAAATGCAAGTACATTTTTAGACATTTAGTCTTCGCATCATGAGTAAAATCCCGGCATGAAAAACAAACATTGATGGTCAACATAAAAGGAAAAAAAAATCTCTTGAGAAACACATTATAGTTATTAGATATCTTGTAAAGAATGACATAATAGCTAGAGATTTTAGATCACAACTTTGTTTTAAGTTTATTTTTTTGATTATCAACATTAGAAAATAATACAAGAGTGTGAACATTAGGTAGCTCGTATATTTATTAACATAAGATATATGTACACGAAAATAGATTGGGTCACACACATACAAGTGCGATGTCCACATGATAAGTACAAGGATGGATACACATATAATTATAGCAAAGTATAATATATAACACAATAGAAGATATAATGGATTGAGATTATCACCTCCACAAACTCAATAAAAGCTATCTGAGTGGCATGGTTGTTATGACCCAAAAGCCTTACATGAGAAACCTATAATCCATTAACACAAGGATACACATGTATTAAACTTGTTTTTCTTTTGCAAATTTTTTAAGAAATGAAAACAATTATATATGATATTTTTTGTTGAGTTTGCTAACCGAGCCAAAATATCCCTGGAAGAAGTCCTTTAGCTCGGAGGCTGTGACCTATATGTAAAGTTTGAAAGTGAAGAATTAACACTAATACACAACATGTGCAAACGAATCCTTAGGCTATACATACCATATGTTCAATATTAGTGCAATATACGGTCCTTGAAGACCTCTCCTTTTCATCTTCAGACTGCAATAATATTGAACAAATTTTTGCATGAGGTATTGCCATCTAAGAATCACTTAACATTAAAGGATGTTTATGTTGTAGATACCTGAGGAAGAAACGAATGCTTGATAGGCGCGATTGCATTCCTAGAAGGTGCTACCTTCAGAGGGTGAAGTCCTATAATGATCCCATCAAGATGTAAGCGCAATTGCTGCATCCTCTGAAAATGTGTAAAGGTTGGCTTTAGGTCTTATTTACAAACTGCATTATGTAGTGATTTTTGATGAACATCAATATTTGAGCATGTGATATGGTGACTAACCCTGATGCTGAAACTCTATGAATGCAAAGCGAAAACCAGAAGTGGGGTCTCCAGTAAGACGACAATCTACAACCTATTGAGAAGAGTAAACAATGTTTTAGTCACATTGTTTATGTAATGGTACATAGAACTTACATTTATTTTCCTGTGTGGTGGAGAAGGGAACTAGAAATTATTAAACTATTTATGTTAATCACATAACTGCATGAAAATAGGAAGAACATCACCCAAATATGCTCAACACATTACCTCACCACAACCAATTGATCAAGTGAAAAAGTCCAAAGTTTGATGAAAACAATTAGATGATGGCGTTAAATATGCTAATAAGATAAAATGTTGATAGCCTAAAAAAATATTGTGCTAAATAGCCACGTCCCATGCACGAGTACATTCTTATACTCCCAAAAGCAATCCAAACATCGAATGTAAAATTCTTCTATGAATCATAATTAGTCATGTTGTGTTCACACATCTCTATTTCAGCTCGCACATGCATACACTACAAAATCAAAGCATCCTTCCGTACACCTTCACACAAACTCATCCACAATATAAGCCTAGATATAGCTAGCTAGCTACAGGCTATGAGTTCCTTATATGATTTACAACAATATTGACATAGAGAAATATGCTTCAGCAATTAAATTGCTAAACTGTACTAAGGCTTGCTCTCTGTTTTTTAAAGATATACAATACATAAACATGCAAGTAACTACAATATATTAGCCAACAATCTGTCAAGCATGCAATTTTTTTGCTGAGAAAGTCAAGCATGTGAACTGAGCGATGGAGAGCATAATCCACTTGATCTTGTATTCTCAAAAAGAAAAAACTACATTGTAGATATAGTAATCTACATTCTCGCAGAAAAAATAGCAATCTACAATGCATATTTTTATCATGCTTGGAAGGATGGGAGTTAGACATACGACTCCGCATATCCCAAAGAGCCCAACAACCATTTCTTCGGTGACCTGAAACAAACAAATGTCACATCCAAAAGTGACACATTACTTCAGATTTGCAAGTTACACAAAAATATCGCTTTTATTGCACATGGAAATAGCATTATTTCTTACAGTGTGATCAATATCGGCAACATAAATTGTTCTTCTCACAAATTCTTTGTCGTGGATCCTTTGAACCCGGTAAGAATACCTGGCCCTTCCCTGTTGCGAGTAGTTGCTAACCCTCTGTAAAAACGTGTAGTCCATCAAATTTCCAAACAAGTATTGATAACACCGTCAAATTGGAACAACAGTATAAATAGGATGGCTCAGAAAATAAAATTGTAGCCAATGCTGAACTATGCACATAACTAAAATGACCCGAAACGTTTCATAAAGCCAAAAGAGAGAGATGTTTGAAGTGGCTAATACATACACAATATATCTCAAAGAGAAAAAGAATTGATCTGCTTTGGATCTGCCAGAAAAAAGGCAAACATGACCGGGCTAGAACATGGAAGAAACAAGCTATAGGTCAGACTCGAGCACAATTAATAACGAAAAGTTAAGAAAATTATCATCAAGGTCTTAAACGCATCAACTATGATCTTTCCAATCAGAAGAAGCGAAGATCCGATAAACCACTTGATTCAGAAAGGAAAGCTTAAAACCCCAACAAGAAAGCTCCAGAATGAAACCAAGAATGGAAATCGAGGACGAAAGAAGTGCCGCAGGAAGGGACAAAAGTAAAATTGAAAACGCCTGTAGGATATAGATATCAGATAGTATGTAGCTAGCACTTTGTCTCTTTAGCTTACTGATCTTCTCCAGGTCCTCGTTGGGACGACATTGCCGATGTAGACGCCGGTGCCGCGCGCAGGGTGGCCGACCACCGTGGGATCCTGCAAGTAGAGCCCTTGCGTCACGACGAACTCCGGCGCGTCCGCCGAGAGCCCCCTCCTTGATCCGCCCCCAACGCACCACCACGGCACGAACTCCCTGGCGAGCGGGTTAAGCGCGGTGGCGGCGCCCACGGGCAAAGACTCCTTGGCGAGTGGGTTCAGCACGTCGGCGGCGGCGCCCATGGGCACAAACTCCCTGGCGAGCGCGTTGAGCAGCGCGGCGGCCGCGTCGTCTGGTCCGCCGGCGTCGCACCGCGTCCATGGATGATCGAGCCGAAGAGAAACGGTAGAGTTAGCAGTGGAAGTGGAGTGCTATCTCCGGCTTGTATTTATGCAGTACGCTCCTGCGCCGCATTATCTTAAGGATGGAGGGCAGAAGTCAACCGTAGACTGGTCGCAGAAGGGACAGCGTCGCGCGTTCCACGGCAGCTTCCCTGACGTCAATTTCCACTTTCCGGATAACGTGTTGTCACGTACAAGGGTATGGTTACCACGCTCACTGACATGCGGGCCGAAAGGGCTGTGGGGCACAACTGCAGGAAGAACCGTCGTGGTGCGTTCAGAGAGATGTGCGAGGCTAGGCTGCGGAGGCGCTGCCTGGACTCTCGACCCATGCATGCATGCACGAAATCTAGGGGCACGCATGAGCGGTTTGAGCCGCCCGTCTGTGATGTTTGAGCGTTTTTTTCGTCAAGTTTTGGAATGGTAGCACCGCCTTTCAATTTATCTGTTGTAATATCTATTTTTGCTTTGCGAAGTTAAAAAAACTATTTTTGTTTTACCAAAATGAGTTGAATCTATTATAAAAATTCACGAGAAGTACAAAACACATCATTATAAATGTTTTTTTAAGGAAAGCCTCTCGGTGTTTATTTCTTATCCAACAGACTTACATCTGCTATTACAAAAGGCAAAATAATACTAGGGGGATTACCATCCCAAAATACTTCAGTGTATGATTCATACACAAATTTTGCAAGATGGTGCGCTACCCGATTAGCTTCCATTCGACAGTGAGCAAAAGAAACTCCAGTGATCATCCCAGCTCGAGCAAAAATGTCTGCCGGAAATTCTCCATTATATGATGTCTTGATTTCCTCTAAGAGAAGAGTAACCGAATGATGCTACCAATTCAAGAAAATATCGTATTTCCCCTGTAAAATGGGAATATCATCACTATGTGCTTCTACTTCTCAATTAACACCGAAAGTGAAGTGACCACATATGATCAGTTCTCCATGATTGTGTCCCTACGCCAACACCATTACCTGGTGAACCACCTCCCGCAGGCGCCATATGAGCTCCAGTTATCACCGTGTAGCCGATAACATGCAATCGCCTCTTATCCATCCTTGATGCGTGTCCAAATATATCACGTCTCTATCTATGCAGCCACCCACCACCTCCATCTTGTGCCAATCAAAACCCGTGTCTCAACTCTCATTAATTCTTACTCGCCTTAGCTAGATGAGCCTTAGCTTTCCCTAACCCTAGTTACGGTCGAACGTTACGGAAGTATGGTCTTGACGTATCTAAATTTGTCGGTATGCAATTAACACTTACTCTTATCTTTTTGTTATCTATAAGACTTTCCGTAGTTATTACTTTCCACTTGTTGCCTTTAAGATTCAGTGTCTCTGTTTCATCACACACATGCTTTGATAAAAGATACGCATAACCATTAAACACTTTTTAACTCTGTAAATAGTTGGAGAGACTCTTATTGTGCTATATTGATTCCCAACACGCCTTCTCTTTCCTTCTCCACAAGGAAAGACCCCAGACTTTCCTCCTCCCCCTGTTGGCGCTGCTGCCGTCTACCCCATCTCTGATGGCCTTTGGGCCATGGAGGTGTCGAGGACCTCGCCACCACTCCCTCCCGCCGGTGGGAGAGAACCCACTCTCATTCTTGTTAGGTTAGCATTTTGGTTGAGGCTGTGTGGCTGCTACAATATCCCTTCATAGGAATAATGTCTTCCATGTTCTGTCTCCATCCTGACGGTTCATCAATTCACATGCAAAAAATATGTGGGCACATTGTGTCAGAATTGAACAAAAATATCGTCTGATTCAATGTCATTGTGTGAGGTTCATACACAAAAAGGATTTTTTTTCATAATCATTACTTAACCTTGATCGGGTGGATCCAACAAACACAGTTTATAACCCCTTCAGGGCCTGACTGGAACCAAACTGCAGTTTTTTACTTCTAGTCGACCAATCTTGCGAGATCATGACTAACCTATTCCTGTCTCGCTCGATGGTCTACACCTATTCTTCTATCGCCATTGACAAGGACTTTAATCTCCTGGACTAGAGACCCGTCCCTTAACCTATAGAAGCTAGGAGACCATCAACACAACTTCAAAGCTATCTGTCTCCAAGATGAGCAGCGGTGTGCTACACTCCATCGCAAGGGCTATCCTCTCCTGAAAGTTTCGAGTTCCCATAAAGGCATTACTGCATGTGAACAACTGTCGGCATGACCTGAACACAATGGAGCCCTAGCTATCTCTCAGCAGTGTGGGTGACCCCATTTGCTGCACCTCTGAATAAGCTCCATCAACATTCAGCTTAAGCCATCCCTCGGGTGGCGCCTCCCAGTGCTCCAACGGGCATAGCATCTCATGCCTTTTTTCCTGCCTAGAAGTGATGGGAGTAGCAACATGGCAAGTAGGATCTTGAATCACCATTTTTCCTTTTGAGGAATCCTCCTTTTGATGTTGTTGGATACACAAAAGAGAAGTAACATAACTGTGCAAAAAATGGAGGGAGGTTTCAGTTGGGGCGGATCCTTATCATGCGCAATTTCATTGCGAACGCGTGCCATGCTCTCCACAACGCGTCACCAAGAGCACCATGCGGGAAGTATCTGAGAGTGGCTCTAACACATCGGACAACTACATAGGTCCAGTACCGCGAAACGAGCTAATCTTTGGGAGCACCCTATCCAGCGGCACCGTGTGCTAGAGGTCCTTCGCACGGGGGCACCTACACATAGCATGGAAGCCATCCTCGAGCATCCCGAACCATTCTATTGAGATTACCACACACTGGTTTGGGAAGTTTGAAGAACCCATAATATAGGTTGGAATGGCTTGTGCAACTGCTTTAATCATCATTTATTTTCATGCAAGCGAAAGAGTGTCACCCCAAGCAATGATGCATTTGGTTAGCCGCACTTGGAAATTTTGGAATTTCCCTCTCTACACTCGCCCTTCCAGAGTTGGCAGGCCCAAGTATTTCTCCTCAAAAGTTGTCATCTGGACTTGCAAGGCAACATGTACACTCTGCTGGTTGTGCTCCAAACAGACCTTCCCAAACATGATGCTACACTTGGACAGATTGATAAGCTGGCCGGTTCTACTCTAAGATATATGTTTCCAACCTCATTTACCTAGGTTGTGTCTGCCATAAAGAACAACAATCATCTGTGAACAACAAGTGTGACATCCCATGAGCTCTTCCCCACACCTTGTGGGGGGGGGGGGGTTGAAGTGCCCTTTTTATTCTCCATCATTCAACAACGATTGTGGAGAATATCAAGTTGAGATCGGGGCTTTCATGTCAAATGGTAAACATGTGCAACAATAGTGTTCTTGCTAAAAAATTAATATAAAGTTTTGCATTTTTTATGGTCGATCTCTTTGAGATAGCTTGTGTTTTATGTTGTGAGCAAACTTCGTTTTCTTCTATTTAGGTCATTTTGAACCATGTGCTATGTCGGTTCACCGCATTAGAAATTCAGTGAAACATGTCATAGGAACCATACCGGTTTTTATTTTATTCTGTAATGTCGACAACATAGTATTGAACTAGCATTTACATTCATTGATTGCCTAAACTAGTACTGGACGAGTTGGCCTCTAGATAAAATACCTCATTCTCTAAGGCACAACTGATAGAGAGGCATCAATTAGATATCAACACTAGTGATCAAGGTGCGGATTATCATTGAAGGTTGTCCTGATAGGTGTCTTTGAAGGGACCACCCTGTTAAATAAACATGTAAAAATTATTTGGTCTTTTCAACGTGCAAAAAATTGTGAATTAGGGCCGGGTTATCAAACCTGATAGCAAGGCCTCTTATGTATATGCCGCTGGAGCTCAAAGCAATAATGGCGCCACTAACCTGTAATGCACATAAATGCAAGTACGTTTTTAGGCATTTAGTCTTCGTATCATGAGTAAAACCCGGCATGAAAAACAAACATTCTGGTGGTCAACATAAAATGAAAAAAAAAATCTCTTGAGACACACATTATAGTTATTAGATATCTTGTAAAGAATGACATAATAGCTAGAGATTTTAGATCACAACTTTGTTTTAAGTTTATTTTTTTGATTATCAACATTAATAAATAATACAAGAGTGTGAACATTAGGTAGCTCGTAGATTTATTAACATAAGATATATGTACACGAAAATAGAGTGGGTCACACACATACAAGTGCGATGTCCACATGATAAGTACAAGGATGGATACACATATAATTATAGAAAAGTAAAATATATAACACAATAGAAGATATAACGGATTGAGATTATCACCTCCACAAACTCAATAAAAGCTATCTGAGTGGCATGGTTGTTATGACCCAAAAGCCTTACATGAGAAACCTATAATCCACTAAAACAAGGACACACATGTATTAAACTTGTTTTTCCTTTGCAAATTTTTTAAGAAATGAAAACAATTATATATGATATTTTTTGTTGAGTTTGCTAACCGAGCCAAAATATCTCTGGAAGAAGTCCTTAAGCTCGGAGGCAGTGACCTATATGTAAAGTTTGAAAGTGAAGAATTAACACTAATACACAACATGTGCAAACGAATCCTTAGGCTATACATACCATATGTTCAATATTAGTGCAATATACGGTCCTTGAAGACCTCTCCTTTTCATCTTCGGACTGCAATAATATTGAACAAATTTTTGCATGAGGTATTGCCATCTAAGAATCACTTAACATTAAAGGATGTTTATGTTGTAGATACCTGAGGAAGAAAGCGAATGCTTGATAGGCGATTGCATTCCTAGAAGGTGCTACCTTCAGAGGGTGAAGTCCTATAATGATCCCATCAAGATGTAGCGCAATTGCTGCATCCTCTGAAAATGTGTAAAGGTTGGCTTTAGGTCTTATTTACGAACTGCATTATGTAGTGATTTTTGATGAACATCAATATTTGAGCATGTGATATGGTGACTAACCCTAATGCTGAAACTCTATGAATGCAAAGCGAAAACCAGAAGTGGGGTCTCCACTTAGACGACAATCTACAACCTATTGAGAAGAGTAAACAATGTTTTAGTCACATTGTTTATGTAATGGTACATAGAACTTACATTTATTTTCCTGTGTGGTGGAGAAGGAACTAGAAATTATTAAACTATTTATGTTAATCACATAACTGCATGAAAATATGAAGAACATCACCCAAATATGCTCAACACATTACCTCACCACAACCAATTGATGAAGTGAAAAAGTCCAAAGTTTGACGAGAACAATTAGATGATGGCGTTAAATATGCTAATAAGATAAAATGTTGATAGCCTAAAAAACTGTTGTGCTAAATAGCCACGTCCCATGCACGAGTACATTCTTATACTCCCAAAAGCAATCCAAACATCGAATGTAAAATTCTTCTATGAATCATAATTAGTCATGTTGTGTTCACACATCTCTATTTCAGCTCGCACATGCATACACTACAAAATCAAAGCACCCTTCCCGTACACCTTCACACAAACTCATCCACAATATAAGCCTAGATATAGCTAGCTAGCTACAGGCTATGAGTTCCTTATATGATTTACAACAATATTGACATAGAGAAATATGCTTCAGCAATTAAATTCCTAAACTGTACTAAGGCTTGCTCTCTGTTTTTTTCTAAGATATATAATACATAAACATGCAAATAACTGCAATATATTAGCCAACAATCTGTCAAGCATGCAATTTTTTTGCTGAGAAAGTCAAGCATGTGAACTGAGCGATGGAGAGCATAATCCACATGATCTTGTATTCTCAAAAAGAAAAAACTACATTGTAGATATAGTAATATACATTCTACTTGAAAAAATAGCAATCTACAATGCATATTTTATCATGCTTGGAAGGATGGGAGTTAGACATACGACTCCGCATATCCCAAAGAGCCCAACCAACATTTCTTCGGTGACCTGAAACAAACAAATGTCACAACCAAAAGTGACACATTACTTCAGATTTGCAAGTTACACAAAAATATCGCTTTTATTGCACATGGAAATAGCATTATTTCTTACAGTGTGATCAATATCGGCAACATAAATTGTTCTTCTCACAAATTCTTTGTCGTGGATCCTTTGAACCCGGTAAGAATACCTGGCCCTTCCCTGTTGCGAGTAGTTGCTAACCCTCTGTAAAAACGTGTAGTCCATCAAATTTCCAAACAAGTATTGATAACACCGTCAAATTGGAACAACAGTATAAATAGGATGGCTCAGAAAATAAAATTGTAGCCAATGCTGAACTATGCACATAACTAAAATGACCCGAAACGTTTCATAAAGCCAAAAGAGAGAGATGTTTGAAGTGGCTAATACATACACAATATATCTCAAAGAAAAAGAATTGATCTGCTTTGGATCTGCCAGAAAAAAGGCAAACATGACCGGGGCTAGAACATGAAAGAAACAAGCTATAGGTCAGACTCGAGCACAATTAATAATGAAAAGTTAAGAAAATTATCATCAAGGTCTTAAACGCATCAACTATGACCTTTCCAATCAGAAGAAGCGAAGATCCGATAAACCACTTGATTCAGAAAGGAAAGATTAAAACCCCAACAAGAAAGCTCCAGAATGAAACCAAGAATGGAAATCGAGGACGAAAGAAGTGCCGCAGGAAGGGACAAAAGTAAAATTGAAAACGCCTGTAGGATATAGATATCAGATAGTATGTAGCTAGCACTTTGTCTCTTTAGCTTACTGATCTTCTCCGGTCCTCGTTGGGACGACATTGCCGATGTAGACGCGGTGCAGCGCGTAGGGTGGCCGACCACCGTGGGATCCTGCAAGTAGAGCCCTGCGTCACGACAAACTCCAGCGCGTCCGCCGAGAGCCCTCCTTGATCCGCTAACGCACCACCACGGCACGAACTCCCTGGCGAAGCGGGTTAAGCGCGGCGGCGCCCCACGGGCAAAGACTCCTTGGCGAGTGGGTTCAACGCGTCGGCGGCGCCCATGGGCACAAACTCCTGGCGGCGCGTTGAGCAGCGCGGCGACGCCGTGTTGTCGTCTGGTCCGCCCGGTCGCACCGCTTCCTCGCACCGCGTCCATGGATGCTCGAGCGAAGAGAAGCGGTAGGGTTAGCACTGGAACTGGGTGGAGTGCTATCTCCGGCTTGTATTTATGCAATGCGGCTCCAGCGCGCGTGATCCGAAGGATAGAGGGCAAAAGTCAACCGTGGGACTCGCTGCAGAAGGGACAGCGCCGCTGCGTTCCACGGCAGCTTCCCTAACGTCGATTTCCACTTGCCGGATAACGTGTTGTCACGTACCACGCTCACCGACATGCGGGGACGAAAAGGCTGTGGGGCACCACTGCAGGAAGAATCGTTCTGGTGTGTTGAGAGAGATGTGCGAGGCTAGGCTGCGGAGGCGCGTGTGTGGACTCTCGACCCATGCATGCATGCAAAAAATCTGGGGGCATGCAGAGCGGTTTGAGCCGGCCCTGTTCGTGATGTTTGAGCGTTTTTTTTGCCAAGTTTTGAAATGGTAGTGCCATTTTATAGTTTATCTATTGTAATAACTGTTTTTCTTTTACAAAAACAATCTGGATTTATTATAAAAGTTCATCAGAAGTACAAAACACATCATTATAAATGTTGGAAATTATGCATTGTTATATCTTGATTTCATCTAAGGGAAGAGCAACCGAAGATGCTAGCTATTCAAGGAAATATGGTATTTCCCCCAAAAAAGGGGAATATCATCATTATGTCCTTCTACTTCTCAATTAACACCGAAAGCCAGCGACCACACATGACCATCTCTCCGATGATCGTGTCCCTATCCCAACACCCTTGCTTGGTGAACCACCTCCCTCGGCGCCATATGGCACATCTTTAGCCACCCACCATCTCCATCTTATGCCAAGAAATCCCGTGTATACACTCTCAGTAATTCTTACTCGCGCTTAGCTAGATGAGCCCTAGTTTGCCCTAACCCTATATACAATTGACCGTTATGAAAGTGTGATCTTGACGTATCCAAATTTGTCGGTATGCGATTAACACGTTAGTTGAAGTGAACAATCACCTACTTTCCTTATCTTTTCGTTATCTATAAGACCTTTTGCGATTATTGCTTTACACTTGGTGCCTTTAAGATTTAGTGTCGCTGTTTCATCACACATGCTTTGAAAAAAGATACGCATAACCATTGAACACTTTTTAACATTGTAAATAGTTGGAGAGACTCCTATTGTGCTATATTAAAAATAATAATATTTACACTTACAAAGACGAAGGGGACCCCCCCCCCCCCCCGGGGGGTTTGTGGTGTAAGGCAACTAAAGAGTGTTTACAACATATGCAAAGCTTCTAAGATACCCTATAGGAAAGTAATATCAAATATTCATTTGTCCTCTCTTTCAAGGTTGTTGAAGAAGGTCTAATACCCTCGAGTATATAATTGTTACCGTGCTTCCATAAATTAGCATTAGCTTGTTGAATTTGGCCAGGTCACGTAGCATTCATAAACCAACGGCAGTTTCCAGCTCCCATGAGGGCATTATTGCATGTGAGCAAGTACCGGCATGACGTGAACACAATGGAGCCCTTGCTATCTCTGAGCAGTGTGGGCGCCCCCATTTTCTGCACTCTCGAATAAGCTCCATCAACATTTACCTTAAGCCATCCCTCGGGTGGCACCTCCCAGTGCTCCTGCGGGCGTACCATCTCATGCCTTTTTCCCTGCCTAGAAGTGATGAGAGCAGCAACATGGCAAGCAGGATCTTGAATCACCATATTTGCTTTCGAGAAATACTCCTTTTGATGTTGTTGGATACACAAAAGAGAAGTAACATAGCTGTGGAGAAAACGACGGGAGGTTTCAGTTGGGGGCAGATCCTTATCATGCGTAATTTCATTGCGAATGTGACATCTCCATAACGTCATCAAGAGTACCACGCGGGTGGTATCTGAGAGTGGCTCTAACACATCGAACAACCACTTAGGCCCACTATTGCGAAACGAGCTAATATTTGGGAGCACCGATTCGATCGCCACCGCCCGCCAGAGGTTCACCGCATGGGGGCACCTACACATAGCGTGGAATCCATCCTCGAGCATTCCAAACCACACAATGAACAAATGTAAGTGACCTTCAGGTAATGAGAAAAATTATTTTACCAAGTCATGAGAGAGACAACTGTAAGACGCCATGGGAAGACGTGTCCCTTTGGGTGACCAAGGCACCCCCATATGGCCTTCCAGAGGGCGCACCATCTGCTGCCTTGCTCGTCGTGCATGCCGAGGGACGTTCACACTCATCCATGACGTAGCGATTACTTAATGTACAATGAAGATGTTGCTCTTCTCCAGAGTACATGTGAGGACGTCGTTGGGGGCTCAAGGTGATGTCCAGATGCTGGTGATAATATCAATGTTTGCCGAGAGGAAGTGCGCGCGGAGGAGATCCATCCGCCATGACTCTTGGTCATCTAGGAGATCTGACAACGACGAATTCTGCAAGTTCCCTGCAGCGTGATGGGCTTGCCAGATGACTCTTGTGGCAGCCACATATCCCTCTAGATATGAATATTTTCGCTGTTTCCAACACGCCAAACAGGGCCCTTTTTTAGTAGCTCGGGTCGTGCTGAATGTCATGCCAGGTGGCCGAAGCATTGCCTGTAAAATGGTGCCCTCAAGGCTTCCTATCAGATTTTCAATACCTGCACACAAAGGTATTAGGCTTGATGAAAAGTCTCCATGCCTGCCGAGCAACCAACGACTGAAAAACACTATGAAAATGTCTGAACCCCAACCCGCATTTCATCTCGTGTGTCATGATGCTAGACCACGACTTCCAATGAGTTTTCCAATTTCCTTTCGATGCACCCTGCCAAAATTCTGAACCGTTCTATTTAGATTACCACATACTTGCATGGAAGGTTTGAAGACCCCCATAATATAGGTCGGAATTGTTGTTGCCGCGGCCTGCCTTAGCTCTCGCTCTCTCTCTGCTTGTTGCGCTGGCTACGAATTGAAGGAGAAAGGAGGATAAAGGAGACAACACTAGTACACACGGTGGTACTCTTTCCCGGCGCACGTACGCCCGCGGGCCGCACAAACGGCCAACGGATTTGCTTACCTGAGCACAAACTCAGCCACAACGCACCAGCGGGGGGGGGGGGGGGGAATTTATACGCGCATGCATACGCAGCACCACGCCGTCCACTCTGGCCGGCACGATCCGCATGCCCTCGCCTGCGCCCACGACGCGCACGTACGCGTGCTGCACGGCCGGCTCCAATGGATCACAACTGTCTCTACTGCATGCAGCTCGTCCACGTTACGTACGCAGCAAGCTGGAGATGGACTCCGATGCACGCACGCCCTACAACTCGGATCGCTACATGATCAACACACACAACGCCCGCCACCCTCCCGATCCGTCCCGCGCGCACACACGCACGCCCGGCGCAATCGCGGTGTCTTATGCCCAACAGGAATAGCTTACACAACTGCTTTAATCATCTTTTCTTTTCATGCAAGCGAAGAGTGTTACCCCAAGCAATGATGCGTGTGGTTAGCCGCCCTTATAGATTTTGGAATTTCTCTCTCAACACTCGCCCTCCCAGAGTTGGCAGGCCCAAGTCTTTCTCTCTAAAGTTGTCATCTGGACCTGCAAGGCAACATGTACACTCTCCTAGTTGTGCTCCAAAAATGCCTTCCCAAACCTGATGCTACACTTGGATGGATTGATAAGCTGGCCGGTTGCACTTTCATATGTACTGATAATGTTTCCAACCTCATTTACCTAGGTTGTGTCTGCCCTAAAGAACAACAATCATCTGTGAACAGAAGTGTGACATCCAATGAGCTCTTCCCCCACACCTTTGGGGGGGGGGGGGGGTGAAGTGCCCTTTTTCTTCTCCATTATTAAGCAACAATGGTGGAGAATATAAAATCGAGATCGGGGATTTCATGTCAAATAACGGTCAACATGTGCTACAATAGTGTTCTTGCTACAAAATTAATATAATTTTTTGCGTTTGTGATGGTCGATCTCTTTGAGAGAGGTTGCATTTTATGTTGTGGGGGAACTTTGATTTCTTCTATTTAGGTCATTTTGAAACATGTGGTATGTCCGTTCACCGCATTAGAAATTCAGTGAAATATGTCATAGGAACCACACGGATACGTCTTCAACGTATCTATAATTTATGAAGTATTCATGCCATGTTTACAACAATTTTATATGGTTTTGGTATGATTTGAATGGAGCTAACCCGGCCTGACGTTGTTTTCAGCAGAACTACCGTGGTGCCGTTTTTTGTGCAGAAATAAAAGTTCTCGAAATGGGCTAAAAATTTACGATGATTTTTTGTGGACCAAAGGAGACCCCTGAAGCATCGAGGAAGGACCAGAAGCTTCATGAGGGAGCTACGAGCTTGGGGGCCGCGCCCTCCCCCCAGGGCGCACTGGGGAGGCTTGTTGCTCCCTCGTGGGCCCCCTTGATGTGAGACCGACGCCAAAATTTCCTATAAATACCTAAACACCCAGAAAGAACCCTAGATGAGAAGTTCCGCCACCGCAAGCCTCTGTATACATGAAAACTCAATCGGGACCCTGTCCCGGCACCCTTCCAGAGGGGGAAATCATCACCGGAGGCCAATCATCCCGACGGCCACCATGATGAGATAGGAGTAGTTCACCATCGGGGCTGAGTGTATGTAATAGTAGCTATGTGTTTGATCTCTCTCCCTCCCTCATGTTCTTGATTTGGCACGATCTTGATGTACTGCGAGCTTTGTTAATATAGTTGGATCATATGGTGTTTCTTCCTCTCTATCTTGTTGTGATGAATTGAGTTTTTACCTTTGAGGTTTCACTATTATTGAATTGAATACTTTTATGGATTTGAGAACACTTGATGTATTTCTTGCATATAAATACTCGTGATGACAAGTGGGGTATTATATTGATTCACTTTATGTATGTTTTGGCACTCAACTCGCGGATTCCTGAGGTGACATTGGAGTAATCTATGCATAGGAGTTGACGCACATTTTCATCCTACTTTCTCCGGTAGAATTCTTTGGGCACTCTTTGAAGTTCTTTGTGTTGGATTGAATATTATGAATCTGAAGTTGTTTGATACATATCGTATAATCAACTCACGGATACTTGTGTTGACATTGGAGTATTTAGGTGACATTAGAGTTGGTTTGATAAGGACATGAGTACCTTGGATACGACCAAAAATATTGCATACATGTATATTTATGAGGTGATTTCTAATGCAAACTATGCAATAATATATTTATGTCATCCAGGACAAAAGTACTTCACAGACTTTTGTGCCATGTCTAATTGCAGGTGTATGGGACATTTGTACAATCCACATATGAAGATAAGGGAAAAGGAGAAGTTTAGGTGTTGTTCAAAAAGTTCTCTCACGTCACTTTTGGGCCAAGAGAAGATAGAGTCCAAGTCTCTCACGTTTTGGATTCAGATTCGGACTGCACAGACATATCTGACTCATAACGCCAAGAACTCCTTCATACGGACACCGAATTGGGTGATTCTTTTTCAAAAAAACTAACGCACGCACGTATGGCATCTTGCACATCGCCCACACTCCTCCATCATCACTCATTTTGCCACATATGAACAGATAAGATCAACAGGAATCTTTTTGGTTTTCGGCTTAAAAATGTTTTATCTCCTAATTAAAAATTTGAATTAAAAATCCGTTTTCAACATTAAATCCATCTTGTGAGATCTTCAAAACTAGACCCCATGTTGATATGTTTCGACGAATTTTTTTTTGCCTAAAAGTTGTCGTGATATTTACATTGTAGTTGCCATAGTTCTTAACCTAAAGTTGCCATGTGGCAATTTTAGTTTGTAGAGCATGGCAATTTTAGTTTTTTTATGATGCCAATTCCAGTACTTTGACCACGAAAATTATTTTTTGTATGAACCATGATAAATTTAAGTGCATGTATCATGGAAATTTTAGTTTATGGTTCATGGCAAGTCTAGTTTCTTAATTCCCCGTTTTATAATATGTCAAAATTTACTTTTAAATGAAGAAGAAAATAGCTGAAACATATCATGGCAACTTCAGTGTAGACATCATGTCAATTCATATGCAATAGACATGGCAACTTTTAACCCAAAAAAATATTCGTCGAAATATATTGATATGAGACCTAGTTTTGAAGATCTCGCCGCGAGGGATTTAATGGTGAAAACGGATCTTCAATCGGATTTTTCATTCAAGAGATAAAATATTTTAAAAAATGAAAATCCAAAAAGATTCCCACATGCATGCATGCGATAACATGGCAGTCTGTGTGTTATAGGGCGCGTGGGCGGGTTTGACTTGAAGGAAATATGCCATAAGGCAATAATAATGTTGTTATTTATATTTCCTATATCATGATAAATGTTTATTATTCATGCTAGAATTGTATTAATCGGAAACTTAGCACATGTGTGAATACATAGACAAAACAGAGTGTCCCTAGTATGCCTCTACTTGACTAGCTCGTTAATCAAAGATGGTTAAGTTTCCTAATCATAGACATGTGTTGTCATTTGATGAACGGGATCACATCATTAGAGAATGATTCGATGGACAAGACCCATCTGTTAGCTTGGCATAATGATCGTTTAGTTTAGTTTTATTGCTATTGCTTTCTTCATGACTTATAAATGTTGCTCTGACTATGAGATTATGAAACTCCCGAATACCGGAGGAACACCTTGTGTGCTATCAAACGTCACAACGTAACTGGATGATTATAAAGATGCTCTACAGGTGTCTCCGAAGGTGTTTGTTGAGTTGGCATATATCGAGATTAGAATTTGTCACTCCGTGTATCAGAGAGGTATCTCTGGGCCCTCTCGGTAATGCATATCACTATAAGCCTTGCAAGTAATGTGACTAATGAGTTAGTTGCGGGATGATGCATTACGGAACGAGTAAAGAGACTTGCCGGTAATAAGATTGAACTAGGTATGATGATACCGACTATCGAATCTCGGGCAAGTAACATACCGATGACAAAGGGAACAACGTATGTTGTTATGTGGTTTGACCGATAACGATCTTCGTAGAATATGTAGGAACCAATATGAGCATCCAGGTTCTGCTATTGGTTATTGACTAGAGATGTGTCTCGGTCATGTCTACATAATTCTCGAACCCATAGGGTGCACACGCTTAACGTTCGATGACGATTTGTATTATGAGTTATGTGATTTGATGACCAAATTTTGTTCGAAGTCCCGGATGAGATCACGGACATGACGAGGAGTCTTGAAATGGTCGAGAGGTAAAGATTCATATATTGGAAGGTTACATTCGGACACAAGAATGGTTTCAGATAAGTTTGAATCTTGGGGGTTACTGAACCCCCCGGAAGGTAATGGGCCAACATGGGCCTTAGTGGAGGAGAGAGGGCCGGCCATAGGAGGTGGCGCGCACCCCCCTTGCCAATCCGAATTGGACAAGGGGTGGGGGTGGCGCCCCCCCTTTCCCTCTCCTACTCCTTCTGCCTTTCCCTCTTTGCTACTTCGGAAAAGGAAAAAAAGGAGAGGGGAATCCTACTAGGACTAGGGAGTCCTAGTAGGACTCCCCACACTTGGCGCGCCCCTAGGGGGCGGCCCCTCCACCTTCCCCCTTTATATACGTGGGAGGGGGGCGCCCCAAAGACACACCAAGTCTTCTCTTAGCCGTGTGCGGTGCCGCACTCCACAGTTACACACCTCGCTCATATCGTCGTAGTGGTCAGGCGAAGCCCTGCGTCGGTAACTTCATCATCACCGTCGCCACGCTGTCGCGCTGATGGAACTCTCCCTCGTCCTCAACTAGATCAAGAGATCGAGGGACGTCATCGTGTTGAACGTGTGCTGAACACGGAGGTGCCGTACGTTCGGTACTTGGGTCAGTTGGATCGTGAAGATGTTCGACTACATCAAACGCGTTACTAAACGCTTCCGGTTTCAGTCTACGAGGGTACGTGGACACACTCTCCCCGCTCGTTGCTATGCTTCTTCTAGATAGATCTTGCGTGATCGTAGGATTTTTTTTGAAATACTACGTTACCCAACATGGCTCCCAGCACACGTGCGGGCGTTAGCGTTGTCCTTCTTTTTTGTTGGAAAGTAGATTTCGTGGTCTTTCCAACCCAATTGGATTTACCTTCAAATTTGTTCGGAGCATTGAGATATCGGCGAAACAATCTGACGCTACAGCAGAATCCAAGTTAAACTACAAGTTCAAAGGGCCCACGAGCATTGAGATATCGACGAAAGAATCTGACGCTGCATCACCTCCACTTGGGCCCATGAACCTTGTACGACCTAGGGTTAGTTTTAGTCTGCCTTGGGACATCCTCCCACCTCCTTGGCCGCCACCCCTTGCTCCTATATAAGTAGATCCATCTAGTAGATTTTTCCTTGGCATTTGTTTAGTTAAAAGTTAGCCATTGCAATTTTGTGTACTTCGTTTGTGTCCAACGACCAGACCAAGACCGCTTCCGGATCCCCACCTTTATCAATACTCCATCTATATTCGCAATATTCAGAGTGCTTTTATCATATTCTTGCTTCTTCTTCGATTGCTTGCAGTAATAAACCTTCGTGGTCAGGCTGATCGTGCTTCCGACATCGTCAGTAACCTCCCGGAGATTGGTTTATAGATTAGTAAGGCGCAACGTCGTGCACGTTTGTAGTCGGGTTGTGAAATTCGCCTCCACCAAATCGATAGTTATCATCTCATCAAAAGATCGAGACACCCCTCCTCTATCAAGTGGTATCAGTTTTCAAATTGCTCGGTGAGAATTTCCAGTTTTCTCTAGATTAGATTTATTTTCTTACCTATTGTCCAGAAAAAGAAAGCCCCCAAAAAAGTTAGATCTGTTTATCCTTTGTCCAAGACAGTCTGAGCCTTTACAATTTTCTTTTCATTGTTTGCATTATTGTGTCGAGTTGTTGGTCTTAGTGTCTAGTTCGTTTAGAGTTTCGAGTTCTGTTCACATTAGTCACGCCGTCGCTGCATCGTTATTCCTTCCGCTGTCCACCATCCCATCCATCAATTTCCACCATGTTCTACCCACCGTTCATTGTCATAATCATAGTTGAGGTCGTCCACATATTCGCTTGATCCAATCAGCATCTTATCAGTTTGTTTTGGAAAGAGGGAGAGAGAAAAAAAGACAGAGAAAAAATGTTAAAAAAAAGTCAGAGAAAAAAAGGAAAGATAGAAAAAGAAAAGAGTGTGAGGAAAAAAAGAGAAGAAAAAAATTCGGATCTATCTAGAGTCAATCTCATAGGGGAATTCGGATTGGAATCTTTTTTGTGCACTGATCAGTAAAACGAGCATATCTTCCTCATACGAAGTCCGTTTTGCCTCCATGAGTACTCAAATTAAAGGTAGCGACAAGTAGCATCTAAATAGTTGCAGAAGATTGTTCAATATTCGACAGCTCAAAATCGGCTTCTAAATAGGTCTTTTTGCCCTCCGCAGTTCACGAACACAGCTTGTTCTAGTTTTTAGTCCAGTTTTAGAATTTTTTACTCTTCATATCTACTCGGAATTGAGTGGTTCTTTTTGCATTTAAAAGGTTGAGTCAGTGACATTCTTGATAAAAATTATCAGAAAATTGGCACAAACTTTTCCAGAGGAAAGTTAGAGAGAAAGTTGTTGGTATATTTTGGTTGGCAGTTGTTTCACATCATTATCTTTATTACTATTGTGATCTTCACTTATATCTTGCTGTCCAGAGCTACTTCATGTCCTTTATTCAGGCTAGTTGTGCTACACCGTGACCTCATTAGTATTCTAGGCTCACTTCTCTAATCCGGTCTAGCCTAGGACCAGCACAGTACCATCGTTGAGCGTTTCTTCAACATTGCATCTCTGAATTGATTATTGTTAATCTTTTACTACCAAATATTTAAGCCTTCCAAGCTCCACAAATTTTCTACACCGTGTATACGTACGTTCCCCTGGCAATTGCTTTACTCAATCTTCGAAGTTATTTGACATCGCTGGTTGCTTGTCACCACCTGCTGCATGGTAAGAACTTGTAAGATGTTGATATTTGCTTTATTGTGATCGTTTTACCACCACATCCTAGTAGTTAACAGGAACATTATTCTCGAATTTTGTTTCTTGTTTCTACTAATCATGGCAAGTTCCGGAGTTGTTAGTTCTTGGGCTTCATCGATCGTGGGAGATTTGCCACCACCTAAGAAAATACAACAACGTCACAAGAGGAGCAACAACATCAGAATGCACATAATCAGTTTAATGTTTCCATGCCACCATTTATTGGTCGTTTTAGGCATGATATATATCTTGCTATATATATTGAATGGGAGTATGAAGTAAATGCTATATTTGCTTCTCATAATTTTGATGAGCATAGAAAAGTTAAAGCTGTGTTTAGTACGTTCAGTAGCTTTGCTTTAGTTTGGTGGAGTGAACATTGTCGGTTATAACCTGATTATATACCTACTACTTGGGATGATTTAAAACTTGTCATGAGAGATAGATTCATCGATATTTATTATAATCGTGGCATGATAGAAAACTAGAACATTTAAAACAAGGTAGTGACACCGTAACAACATATTATGATGATTTACAAACTACCTTGTTGCATTCCTTTTTGGAAGAAAGTGAAGAAGATTTAATTGATAGATTTTGGGGAGGATTAAACCATGAAATTCAGGAGATGCTAATTCATGAAGAGTGTTATCCTATGGACCGTTTGTTTCGTCTTGCTTGCAAAGCTGAACAGGAAATAAAACAACGTGTTGCTCATAAGGAGAACAAGCACACGCTGCACATTCCAAGAGTTGATACGGTTGTTCCTTCAACTACTAGTTGTACTATGATAACCACATCCATTGTTGCGAGGACTACGTCACCTCCACCATGTGACACATCACCCCCGAGAGTGGCTACATCATCTGAGTTGGTCATAAGAGGTAATCACAAAGGTACTGATCTTCCACCTCTACATGAGAATGATGAATGCCTTGTCAATTTAAATGCACCATCTAATGAGCTACCCACTACTTTGATCACACCACCTATTTTAGAGGACTATGTTGACAATTTGGCTTTGCCATGTGATCAAACAACTAAAATATCAACAATTTCGAGTGGACCCATTGAATTAACTGTTAATACGGAAGAACCATGTGAATGAGGAAATAAATCAGATTTGGATCAAACACATTTGAAAATAATCGTGCCAATGTTTAATCATTTTGATATGACCTCTAATCTTGGTGATGATTCTGTGTCCAATGACTTATTGCATGTTTGCTTATTTAAGCATGTTGTAGCATGTAAATTTGATGCAAGTAAGGTTTATTCACCAATGTTGGGCTGGTTTAGTGATGAATATTGTCAACCTTTTGAGTTACAATATTTTCATGCCTTCTACTTCTTGTCATAAAATTTTGGCTTCAGATTTTATGAATTATGAAAGTTACTCATGTATACATGTGTCATATGTGCAAAAACGAAGGGAAGTAAAAAATGGATGACATATATATATATGTATATGTATATGTGTGTGTGTGTGTGTGTGTGTATATATATATATATATATATATATATATATATACACATATATATATATATAGGAAAACACTATTCTAATCCTAGGATTAGAATAGTTATTTGGATCACGATCTGCCTTATATAGGGCCCGATCTACACATTCCCGAACTGCTCCCACCAGCCTCGTCTAGAAAAAAAGGCCACGAGCCCACCCGCACCACATCTCCCTGATCCAAGCTCGCCCAGAACCTCCCCGCCGCCGGTGCACCGCCTCGCCCCTCCCCCCCCCCACACCCACCCTGACCCCGCCGCCGGTAGTGCGCCCTACCGCGCACCGCCCTCACCCCGCCGCCGGTGTCGCGCCCCTCCCAGAACCTCCCCATCATCGGTACCTAGCCCCACCACTCCCGCACTGGCTTGGACCCCCGCCGCCAATGACCCCCTCGCAGCTGCCCCCGTCGACGGGATCGACCGCTGGAACGTCCTCAACAGCGACGGGATCGACCACCTCCCGAGTCCCACGGCACCACGTTCCCTTCCGGCGACTGCCTCCGCCCCCTCACGTTCCCCTTTGGCAGGCCGCAGCACGCCCCGCCCTCCCTCCGGCCACCCGCCCCGCCCACGCATTGAGCGCCACCAGCAGGTCCCATTCCCCTCCTCCTCCTCCTCGATGTGAAGGGGAGAGGACCCCCAACTCTGGCGAGCCCAAAAAATGACCTTCCCCATGGCGTAGGTCTGAACTTCAACCTCGATCTTCCTCCTCTGGAGTTAAAGCAACTGATCCTAGCAACTTGTTGATGTTTCTCCTCCTCCTGCTCGTGTAGGCCGAGCTGCTCCCTCGAGCGTTGCTGCCCTTCTTTTTTTCGAGAAAATGCAAAAGCTTTGTTGCCCTTCTGCCTCCATCCTCTCCCCATGAATTACAGGAACCAGATCTTGAGGAAGCTGAAATCGCAGCTGGGAGCAAGTCACTCAAAAGAATTGGAAGATGCTCGTCTTTTTAGCCGCGAGATATGCATTGTCGGTATGGTCGACAAAATTGGACATGACCCTGGAGTGGCTTCTTATCTTTGTTGTTTGAAGGGAAAGCTCGCTAGCCCAAAGAAAAGAACCCGACTTTGAGATTCACCAAAGCATATCCTTCATATTCATATCCAGCTCGCATTACGATGTACTTGGTCGCTGTTCTCGTGCGTGGACTGCAATGACGGCTGAATCTGACCTTCCCAGGCATCACCTTTCTTCCTTCTCTCATTTTCATGTTCTTGCAACTAAGCTCCACTCATGTCTACTATTTCAGTCTATGTTCTTAGCAGTACCAGAGATCCCAAATAAAAAAATATGGCCTTTATATATTCATGCATATTCAGACTCACTCATCTCACTCGTTCCATTCATTCATCAGGAGAGGACCTGCTTGTGTGTTTGAATCTGCAGTGCAACAAAAAGTTGTTGCTCCTCTTGAAAACCAATTCAAGAACATCGATCTGAAAAGCAGACGACCGCCTTCTGCTACTACCACCCACCGATGCCCCGCTGCACAATGCGCCAACTAGCACCTGCACCCATGTTGTCATTTCAAAAAATGGATCTGAGAGAATGCTCTGTTTGTCTTGTATTACTATGCTTAATTTTTTTTGTGAAGGTCAAACTGTTGTGTTCGAGAAGGTCAAGTATCTTATGTGTATCTCGACAAGTTCAAACTATTTAAACATGCAAAGAAAAACATGGGAGATTTGCGATTTTTTAGAACTTGAAGTGACAAATAAATTTAAAAGATAAGTCTAGAAAAATTCACTTCAAAACAAAACTACAACATGTGAGCATCAGTGTGTGGGTGTATATTCTATTATGTGTGTGTGTGTGTAACTTTGAACAAAAATAAACTCTAAAAGTTTACGAAACCCCAAAAAGCCTATAAGTTAAAATACAAAACAGTAGGCAATTTTTTGCGTCTCTGAAACTAAACCAAGAAGTTCAACTTTAAGATACATAGCAGGCCAAAGTTTATAAAAAAATCAAAAAAGTTTGTATCTAAAAGGAAAGCAATAAGTTCAAATTAACATAACACATGACTTTAAATGTTTTTTATAAAAAGAACATTGTTTTATGGTTTCAAAAAAATGGAAGAGGAAAGTATTTCAAATAAACCAAGAAATCCAAATTTTAAAAATAGAGAAGTTCGATATTTATAAAAAAAACACATGTTTTCTTTCGTTACTAAAGAATAAAATTAAAGAAGTTCAAATTAAAATAAAAGGAGTAGTTTGATGTTTACGGAAAACTCAAATTCTTTCCATTTCTACAAAAAATAAAAGTATAAGACTAAGAATAACAATCGGAAGTTCAATTTAAAATATGCTTTCCTTTTAAATTGTTCAATTTAAAACTCAAATTTAAAAAACAAGTTTTAAACTTTTTGTAATTAAAAAAATGTTTGATGGTTATTTAAAACATTTTTTCTAAGAATAAGACTGAGAAGTTCAATTTAAAATAACATAGAAGTTCAAAGTATATAAAAAACTCAGATTTGTTGCAAGAAGTTCACGTGCACCTCCGTGCACGGTTCAGAATTTATATTGCGGGGCGTCCGACATCCAATTACATGTTTTAAAATGGCAAAAAATGACATCCAACCTTCAATTGCGTGTAATTTGACGTATACACAAAAATGCGACAGAAGTTCATAGTGAAAACAATGAGAAGTTCAATACTGCAAGGAATGCATTTCAGGTGAGAATAAAAGTATAGAAAAATAAAAGCTTAAAAGGTTTATTGAAAGGAGTTCAAGTGCTCTGTCCGGGGAGGTTCAAAAATCCTTGCGAGAGAGGTTCACCTTATATTTCCATGCTCGATTTTTTTCGTATAAAAATCGAATACAATTCTTTAATCAAAATATAAAAAGGTGAAGTTCAAACTGAAATAACACAGAAGTTCGAAGTTTATTAAAACCTAAGATTTACCTGTTCAAAAAATAAAAAACACAACGCCATTTTTTGCACTTTTAATAACAACTCATAAACGGAAAAAATGGTTGCTAGAAGTTCAAGTGCTCGGCGAGGAAAAGTTAAAAAAATTCTTGTGAGAGAGGTTCACCATGTATTTAGATGTCCAAAATACGTAAAAAAATATGTTGTTTTTTGGGTTTTAAAATAATTCTCTCAAACCAGAGAGAAGTTCAAAGTGATAATAACCAGAAGTTCACGTACTACATGGTGTGTATTTCATACAAGAAAAAAACAATAAAGTGAAAACAGAGTGATGTTCAAACAGACATGCCCCAGAAGTTCAACTACTTCACGCAGTGCAAAAAATAACATGTCAAAAACAAAGTGAAGTTCAAACAGACATGCCCCAGAAGTTCAACTACTTCACGCAGTGCGTTTCCATTCGCAATGAACGCAGAAATCATGATCTCGTCATTTCTCTAATTTACTTCAAAACGACAGGAATATCATCTGTGTAAGTTCAAGTCCTCGATCGGAGAAAGTTAAAAAATATATTGTGAGAGAGGTTTGTACAAAAAGAGTATCATTTGTATAACACTGATGAAATGGATGAGAAAATTACAAAGGAAAATACGTCTCTAAGTTCAACGTGAAAACATCAGGAAGTTCGACTACTATAGTGAATGAATTTGAGATGAAAAACTTTTAAAATCGTCGCGAGTATGAAAAAATGATCAACACGGGAAAGTTGCATGTTTACAATAGCTTTCCATCGGTATATCACTTGCTCAATTGCAGTGAGTGGATGGAGAGCTACGAGCAGTGGATGAAGAGCTACGAGCAAGAAAAGCACGTGAAAAAACAGAGTGAAGTTCCGATAAATGGTTTAGAATTGCGATCGAAAATATGATTCACATTTTTTATGTGAAGAAAAAACGGTTTTCAAAACTGCTCTTAAACCGCTTATATTTTGCCAAAAATTTAAGTTGGGTCATGATATTGGTGTCCATAGCTTTCCAACGGTATATCGCAAGCCCCATTTGGGCAATGTTGGCAGAAGTTCAACCTATTTCACAGGGAAGTTCAACGTACTACTAGCGGGGCAGGTCAGGTTGTGATCAGAATATTATTCTGATCCCGTGATCAGAATAGTGTTTATGTATATATATATACACACACACACACACACACACACACACACATATATATATATATATATATATATATATATATATATATATATATATATAGACACACACACACACACACAACATGTACACCTTGTCTCTTTTGTTAGCCACATTTTAGATTAAGCAACGTCGAGGACGGCTTTATTTTCAAGAAGGGGGGATGATGAGGACATGAGTCCTTGGATACGACCAAAAATATTGCATACATTTGTGAGGTGATTTCTTATGCAAACTATGCAATAATTTATTTATGTCATCGAGGACAAAAATACTTCACAGACTTTTATGCCGTGTCTAATTGCAGGTGTATGGAACATTTGTACAATCCACATATGAAGATAAGGGAAAAAGAGAAGTTTAGGTGATGTTCAAAAAGTCCTCTCACGTCCCTTTTGTGCCAAGAGAAGATAGAGTCTCTCATGTTCTGGATTCGGATTCGGACTCCACACACATACCTGACTCAAAACGCCAAGAACTCTTTCATACCGACTCCGAATTGGGTGATTCTTTTATCTTGGAAAGTAGATTTCATGCTCTTTCCAACCCAATTGGATCCACATTCAAATTCATCTGGAGCGTGGAGATATCGAGAAAACAATGTGACGCTGCAGCAGAATCCGAGTCAAACTACAAGTCCAAAGGTGTTGCATCACCTCCACTAATGCCCATGAGCATTGTACAACCTAGGGTTAGTTTTAGGCCGCCTTGGGACGTCCTCCCACCTCCTTGACCGGCACCCGCCACTACAAAAAAAGACACATCCGTGACATTTTGGGCGAGCAATTTTTTACATCATACTTATGATGATTACGTGGACGATAATTGTGACAAAACCGGTATCATCATAGATGTGGTGGGCTCCTACTTCTATGACAAAAAATCATGGCAGAAAATGGGCTTTTCGTCCTGGGCGGGCCGGAGACGCAGCTGCATGAAATTCTTTGGGCCGTCCATGACGGAAAAAACCGTGGTAGAAGCGAGGGCGAGGAAAATATCGGGGAGTTCCCGGTTACGGTGGGTGGTCGGGGCCGAGCGATGCACGGAGGTTTGCGTGTTTCTCTCGTACACGTACGCGCGTGTGTGCGAGGCGTTGCGCTCTAACTGAACCCGAGCGAGGCGTTGGGCTCTAATTGAACCCGAGCGATTGCACTAGCTAGGTTACTGAACCCCGATCGATCCCTTGCTGTTAACTGAACCCGAGGGATTCTTCGCCATCTGCCGCTAATCGAAGCCGATCGATGCTGCCTCTTGATGAACAGTGAGCATTGTTGGGGGTTTAGATGAACAGTTCCTGGTGGGGGGTTGGATGAACAGGACCCCGTGGGAGTAGAGGCCATTGTCCCTGGATGAACAGGACCCCGATTGATCGAGCCGGTTGGCGGGTGGATGAATAGGACCCCGATTGATTGAGCCGGTTGGGGGGGGGGGGGGTGGATGAACAGGACCCCGTGGAGGGCTGGTTGAATAGTAGCCCGTGGAGGGGTGGTTGAACAGGACCCCGTGGAGAGGGCTAGTTGAACAGTAGCCGGTGGAGGCTGGATGAATAGGAGCCCGTGGATGAACAGTCGCAGATGGAGGCTGGAGGAGGTCGACGCTGGATGAACAGTAGCCCGTGGAGGCATTCGATGATGGAGATGAACAGTATCTCGTGGAGTCCCATTTTGCGATACGCCACACCCCTCCCGATGAACAGGACCCCCGTTTCGACCGTAGCGCTCCAACACAAGTTTGTTTCCTCCGTTTTGCGGCACGCCACACCCCTCCCGATCAACAGGACCCCGTTTTGACCATAGGAGGTCCAAGAGAAGTCCGTTTCCTCTATTTTGCGGTACGCCATACCCCTCCGGATGAACATGATGTCGTTTCAACCGTGGCAGGTCGAAGAGAAGGCCGTTTCCTCCGTTCTGCGGTACGCCATGCTTTGTTTCGACCGGCTGTTCCGTCCGAGCTGGTTGACTCCCAATGAACAGGAGGACGCAGTTTCTCCGTTCCGAACCAGCCATGTACACGAGCCCTGCCATACGTATGCGCGAATAGGCGTCCGAAACCCCGCCCGTATGTACGTACGTGGCCGTATTTACTTTTTTGCCCCTGGCCGATGTACGTATGTGTACACGATATTAACGGGACTGCTTGACATGCTACGTGCGCGCCTGTACTAAGACACGTGCCCTTCCTTACAAGGCCACGGTTCATCGCTGCAGCCTACAGACAGACCGATCGAGCAGTATGTACGTACACGTTCGCGACCAGAATGACAACACTATGTACGATTCGACCAGGTGGGTCCCGACTGTCAGGCACTTCCTTGTGTGCGAAGATGTAGCTGGTGGGTCCCAGCAGTCAGGGGGAAACATTTTTTTCACAAAATACGGTGGCCTGTCCTGTGGGTCCCTGCTGTCAGGTGGAGGAATCATTATTTTCCGCGTAATAAGGAGGCACTTCCTTGCTGCGGCCATGGACCCAGCTGTCAGCCTCTCCACGTATAGTACTCTTCCGATGGAAGTCGTTCCTTGACCACATTAATGACGGCGAGGCCTAGGAAGGGGACGACGTAGAGCCGGGGAAGACGCGGCAGTGGATGCCCACGCAGAGAGGAGTATGAGGGTTCACTGGTTCGGCTTCGGTGTGAGGCTGCCGTCGCCGCAGAATAACAGGGGGTGTGCGTGAGTGGAGGGATGGCCTGGCCAGCGGTGGGAGTAGTAGGGGGCAGTGAGGCCTCCATGGCAGCACAACCGGCCACTGGAGGCAGGAGCAGGCGGCAGGACCGGCACTGCTTTGGGCGGCTGGAGCACGAAGACCAGAGGTTAAAGAAGCATGACGGCCGTTGGATGGACATTGTACGGTCACTACAGCTAGAATTGTTTATATTGACTAAGTTGACAAAGCCCTTGGTACGCGTCAACTTAGTAGGCCCACAGGTCAGTGATAACCCACAAGTATAGGGGATCGCAACAGTTTTCGAGGGTAGAGTATTCAACCCAAATTTATTGATTCGACACAAGGGGAGCCAAAGAATATTCTCAAGTATTAGTAGCTGATTTGTCAATTCAAACACACCTGGATAACTTAGTATCTGCAGCAAAGTATTTAGTAGCAAAGTAATATGGAAGTAACGGTAACAATAGCAAAAGTAATATTTTTGGGTTTTGTAGTGATTGTAACAGTAGCAACGGAAAAGCAAATAAGCGAAGAACAATATGTGAAAAGCTCGTAGTCAGTGGATCGGCGATGGAGAATTATGCCGGATGCGATTCATCAGGTAACAATCATAACATAGTGTGACACAGAACTAGCTCCAATTCATCAATGTAATGTAGGCATGTATTCTGAATATAGTCATACATGCTTTTGGAAAAGAACTTGCATGACATCTTTTGTCCTACCCTCCCGTGGTAGCGGGGTCCTAACAGAAAGTAAGGGATATTAAGGCCTCCTTTTAATAGAGTACCGTAACAAAG